>DF239256.1:221151-251301 GCA_000507305.1 Breviolum minutum Mf 1.05b.01
TATATTTAATTATTTTTTTTCTATTTTATTTTATTATTAATAAATAATATATATTATTTATATAAAACCGATATCCCGTAGCAACAATCAATTTCTAAAACATCCGGATACCAAGTAACACCCAACACACCATCAAAAATTTTAAAACTAAAATAATTCATCAAAAATCTCTCCAAAATGCCAAAAAAATCCTTAAAAAAGAAACCAAAAAGAAACAACATTTTTCCTTTCAAATAGATTCAAAATATTCTTTGGAATATTTCAATTTCGAAATATAATTGAATTATTAAACATAATATTTATTTTTTGCCTGCTATTCAATAAATTCATCAAATATTATAATTGTCCTAACCTCAATGGATTGTCGAGGAATATCGGTTGAATTGCCATCATCAAATGCGCAATGAAAAACAAAGCGAGGACCATCTGAACGGCGATCATAACCTTGCTGTTTGCATGTGCACTTTGAAGGCTTTGAAGTTATTTGGCATTTGAGCAACTGACATCAGCTGATTGTTCATGTACAGGAAACGAAATGTCTATACCGGAAACTCACGCATTCTAACAAAGGTTGACTAAAGTTTAGTGAGCCATGAGCAAATATAATAATCTCAGTTTAGTAGACCATCTCATGTTACATACCTTGCCACATGGCAAACAAAAACAACATGGTGATTCGTTGGTGATTCTTCTAGCGGACCACAGCATTGTCCACTCGTAAGTGTGTGAATCACAGCAATTAAGATTCAAATGTGGCCTTTTTTTCCACTGACTAATATGGTTGGCTATTAACTGTTTCAACAACCAACACAGGATTCAATAGAAGTTGCAAGCTCATCGTAGGAATTCCCCGTGGTTGCTGTAAAGGAAGAAGGGGCAGGATTGAAACGTAACATGATGCAAAATTGAATGACACGAATCCCCACGATTTCGCCAATCCTCATCTTTCGGATGAAATCGATTAGGAGCGTGCATGCGTGCATGGTGAAACTGGGGGCAGCTGAGCAGCAACTGAACATCAAACACTCTTCCATGGTCATCTCCGGATAGTAGTACCAGTTGTGCCTTGATGAATTCGTGTTTGTCAAAGCAAATCTGCTCCCAATGCGGTCAGGATAGACCATTTCCTAGGATCTGGCAAGTATGATTCACCAACAAGAAGTAGAAACATCATTGGAATGATCTACAAAATGTGACAGAAACCGATAATAAAAGCAGGAAGGAAGCGGAGCTAAAGAAATAGAAACATATTCAACAAAATCAAAGATCAACATTTAAAATGTATACAGTATACAAATAATAAAACGAAACAGAAACAACAAAAAATATCAACACAAATATCAAACGTGGTTTTTGAAAATTGAACACACAGCCGATGTTTCGTAGGAGATACAGTCCTTCTCATCCACCGAGCCAGGATCACAGAGTGCCAAAGGGCACTGCAACACTGGATGATCAGGATCCTGAAAGCATGACCACCATGGGAACTCAACGTTTCCTTCACTTTCTAGTGGTTAGTTATAACCCATATTTCTAGGGATTCAAACTTTCAAACCTTCATTTTTTCCATGGGTTGTTGGGGTCCAAGCATCCAAACACAAGTCTTTTGGATACAATGTCTTTTTGACACTCGCCAGGGCGATTCATCCCAGTTTCATCACATCAAGAACATCCATCAGTTTTTCATGAAAACACACACACACACCAAACGCACACACACACAAAAAACACACACACATAGAAACAACATGTCGGAAAACACACAAGTGAATGGAAACAATTAGACCAACATCTCCGAGCAATGGCAGGTGACGATGCTACGCCAAACGTTGATGAGTGCAAAGCGTTGTCTTGAGCTCAATACCTTGACAACATCAAATCCAGTTCAGTCAGGAAGGTAAAAAAAAAACACACAGCTTCCACAAGGTCAAAAGCCATCCAAACAATCAACATATACATATACATATGTAAATGAATTACGATATATTATTGGAAAAAGGGTATATATATATGTATAATATGCATAATATATCATATAATCAAATAAATAAACCTCTGGATCAGATATACCATCTGGATGATTCACTGAACAAAAATCCAAGCCACTCTGTCAACATCTGCAGGCATCAACTGGATTCCAGTATATCCAGGCTGATTGGCCAATTGTTGAAGATGTCTTGGAGCTGATAACTCATCGTAATCCGCATGTACTCGAGTGGCAGGGCCAGCCACAGCTTCTTTGGCACCCAAAGTGTTGAGGTTGGATGCGCTGCTGGAGCGAATCCTGGAAAGGATTCATAAGTCGGTTGAGAAAATCACAGAAACATGTGTCCCTTGACCTTCAGAACTTTCAGTATGTTTGAGGGATGACAATTCAACATCCTCACCGATGCTCACAGAAATTCAATCAAGCTACTCAAAAGACAAATCTTTGGCTTATGGGCTTTGTTTGGTGGTGTGTCCATGTGACTTTAAACAAATCATGTCACCCTTGATGCATGTCATCCACACTGTATCATCAGAATGTACTACTGTTGATGGAAGAAATCCTGCACCGGTTGAGATATTATGTATATATATACGTATCGTATATATAAAACTTTATACAACCCTATAAGAAATAGGATATTTGCCATATCAACTGGTTAGCCGGATTTCTGAACCATCAACCCTACGTCCACCAAAAAAGGCGATGTCAAGGGTCGTATGGTCAAAGGCGATGACCCGTTCCACCTTGGAACCAGCTCTCTCAAGCACTGTCTTCAAAAGATGCTCCACTTCAGGATAGTAAACCTCTCAAGATTTCCAGGGGAGTCAGAAAAAGGCTGTTTCTTTTTTTGGGCGCTATTAAAAAAAAAACATGAACAAGTCTAAGATGCTGCAACAAAAAAAACAGCTACCTTCATGGCCACAAGAGTTGATGATACTTGATGAACAACTCTGACGATTCAGGTCTTGACGCCTTGCTCACTTCATCATGTCCAAAGTTTTGAATCCTTGGCAATGGATTGACCAAAGAAAGACCCATTGAAAAATTCCAATTCCGAAAAATTCAACCTCCCAGCTTTGACCGATTTTCTAAAACAAACATACACACATGATTGTATGTACAAATGTATAAAGGGACCATGTGAACGGCAATCATATTCGCAAGTGGTTTCTGACAAGGGGAACATTGATCCACCGTTTTCCTTTTTCAAACCTCAAAACCCTTACTGGTTTCTCACAAATTTGAAGGCATTCCTAAGCCATCCCAACATCTATTGTACTGCAAAACTATAATGCTGTTGGGGCTCTTGGTCGGTACATGCAAGAGCTGAAACCCAGCAGTATTCCAAGATGCTTCTGTCAAACGCGCATTTTGAATCTCCACCTCTGTTGTATCACAAATGTCACAAAGATCATCTAAAGTTGTGGACTTTGGACAAATGTATCGACCAACGCGCTTTCCTGGGATGATTCGCTGATATTCCAGCTTCGCACGCATCTGATAGGCATTTGTCTACTACGGAAAGTTCGATTCTTGGATGTGTTCCTTGTCCAAAGAAAGATCTCTGTTTTTTCCCTTACGAGTATCATCAGTTTGTCCAAAGGAGAGCATTTGCAGTGTTCCTTGATGGATGATGATGGCATAAGCCAATTGACGTGCTTCACTGACAAGAAGCAGTGACAAGGTGAGTGCTGTGTGCACACCTTTCAACTCCAGTTTTACAAGCTAGCTTAAACTGATACGGAGAAATATTCAGGTATTGTCTAAATTTCATTCACGATCTGCAATAACAATTCCCCCTAGAAATGTCCGCTGCAAAACTGTTGAACGCTCTTGAGAGCCGCTAAGCTGAAAGAAATATAGCAAGGATAGCAAGACACATCAAGTACTTGGAAGATAATGGAAGTACCAAATAACGTTAAACATCCTTGTCTGAGTCGAAACATCTCCGTTGTTGTTGGAGTCTACTGCTATACAAATGTTGCAATACATTGGCAAAAAATGCTCTCAGAGCGCTGAGGGCCATGTTGCCATGATGGGCAACGTTCATTTGATGGAAAATGTAAGATCTTCAAATCTTCTGTAAACTCGGCCATGCAACATCTCCGAATAATTCTCCCAACACCCTTTTTGCCCTAGGTTTCGGCAACGGTAAATGGTATGTACAGCGCCCGATTCGGCAAAGGGGACGCCTGAAACTTACACCCCCGAAAGAACGAACGGCTGCAAACCTGTTCGTTTGGACTCCTGGAAAAGGATGTTCAATTTGGGAAATCGCATGATTTTGAGGTTCCAGCCGTTGAATTTCAGGGCTGTAGATTGATGATTTGATGGCTTGTGGTTTGGCAAAAAACATGGCAGCCGCTGCTGATGTTGCTGAAAATACACTGCTGAGATTCTGAGATTCACCTCTGTCACCTGTGGAAAAAGTCCCCATGTCATCCATCTTTGATCCACAACTGCCATGCCCCAACCATTCCATTTGGGCCCTTTTTTTAATGCAAGTTTTAACGGGATAACTCAGCCAAGTCTTTCAGGTAAACGTCATCCAGAGTCTTCAGGAAAACATCCACCTGAGTGGTCGAAATGGGTCGATGCTCCATTCTCCCCCAACAAAAATCTTAGATGTCAGGATAACCATCAATAACCTATAGACCATCCATGGGACTCGTATATTTACCTACCCATTTGGTCGATTTTTATGGTAAATGTAGGTACAGTAAATATACCATCCTTTGGGATTTTTGGTCCTAAGATCCTTGGAGTCCAAGCGCGGGAAAGTTGAAAAGGTCAACCGGGCGATCTGCTGTTGGGATGGTGTGCTGACAACAACCAGCTTTCTTTGGATTCATAAGTTTCATTTTGAAAGAAAAGGCGTACATTTATCATCATCTATCCATAAATTATGGATAAATATACGCCTTTGAAAACTAAATCTGTAACGGAGAACCATCGGAAAACCCCGTGACACGTTACCTGCTGCCTGGTGATTCACCCATTCGCTGTTCCAACAGGTCACCTGCAAAGCATCCGGATTCTCCACCACCATTTCAGGGTCACCTCGTCGCGTCTCCTGACGGCAAAGGTTGGTGGAAGATCTGCTTCCAAAAAGAAAGGACACATCTCCAAGTATTTGCGAGTAAGTGGTTTGAAGATACTGTTGTTGATGCTTCAACAAAATCCTGCACCTAAATGATGGTTCGGAAGTATATCATAGTTTATCCAGTGAAGCATCAACGATATTCAACAATATCAAAGGGCAGGCAGGCAAAACTCCATCCATTCTTTTTGTTGATGAAATGGATGTTTCCGAAAATAGTGGTAACCCAAATCATCCATTTTAATCGGGTTTTCCATTATAAACCATCTTGGGGTACCCCTATTTTTGGAAACACCCAAATCACCTGTCCTGCAAAGAGCACTTTGCTCCAGCCATCCCGCCAGCTGCCATGACACGTTCCTCCAACCACGAGAGTTCCTAGCGGTAGCACCGAAGGGAGGGGAAGGATTCCCATGTCTGGTTGGTCTGTTTTCCTACGTTTACGGGTGCCATCAAAATCAACTACAAATAAATACCAGTCCCATAGATTTAGTCATGGGTTTGAAAGAAACTTATATTAGTTATAATCTAAAATGATGTCATTTCCAAATTTGGTCCTTGCGTTTTTAACGGGGGGCACATGCTACATATCAAATTATGATGCCTATACTTCCAACTCCACAGAATGTAGACAAAAGAGTGACTTTCTCGATCAACCATCTCTGAGGTACTAGTAGAGCCTATGTTCATATATGTTCATATCCCAATGGACCGTAACTAAGAAAACCCAATAAATACATATATTATATATATAATATATATATTTAATGAACCCCAAACAAAGTACCACTCAATACTAAAACTTCATCAACCATATTAAAAACATCATATTACGGCTTCAACCCTTATGAATCAGGAACCTGGACTCAACCCATTGAGGCCCATAAGCTGCTGACAAAAAACGAGTACTGGACACGGACTCTCAGAAGAAAGGGTTCTTATCATGTTACTTAGTCAAGATCATTTCAAATGTATATAAATATATAACATATATATAAATATATATAATATCTACAGATTCAAGCTAATTTTTTTTGATTGATGTTCATAGATTCACCATCCTTCCATCCCAGCAGCCCATCATATGTTCCATGTTTCCGCACGCTTTCCCCGGGATGGTGGATCCATCGTCCTGAGGTTCCTTATCCTCGTCTCTCAGCATCAAAGTCTGCCACAGGGCAGACTTGTGTGGCTTTCAAGCGCATGAAGAGAAGACACTCATATGAAAAAAATCAAACATAGATATTATACTGCATGCAAATACATAAACTAGTAAATATGTATCTCAGATTATCTCTAGATATGTATAGGATATGGATAGTGTATATGTATATATGTATATATTATGCATATATGAATAATTGAATAATTGCGACTGAAATATGGCATCACCTTTTCATCAATCACTGTCGGGTGCAGCACTGCAGATTCACGCAAGCTTGAAAGGCCCCTCTAGAGTTCTTGGGGGCATCTTACCACACCCTGTCTTTGTTGACCTCAATCTTGTTTTACGCACCTGATATGGCAACTTGGTCCATATGTACTAAGTTGCAATATTTGCTATAATATTCGCGACTTGGATGCGATTTGCAGAAAGTGGATGAATCCTAGCCAATTCCCATATTATGTTGAATCAACTTTGAGTAAATTTGACTCATGAATCAACCTGACTGAGCACCAGGTATATGTTAAGGTCATTTTTCTGCCGGTGAAGTCCACCAGTGACTGGGCCATCCATGGGTGCTCGGACCGCAAGGTCGCGAATGCTGCAACCAAGCTTTACCAGTCCGATGTAGAGGAGGCTGGTGCATAACCTGCAACTGGGTCGGCCCCTGGGTCACAACATTTGGTGGGTTTTTTGGGTAGCTACGGAAGAAAAAAAAGGAGGGATACTGATGGGTCAACGAAAATGTAGCTTTTTCAACCGGAAGAGCAAGAATCAATGAACTTTGAGAGGCCAACTAGTTGAAACATAGTATCGTATAATACCATTATGTCAGATTGGGTGTACCAATCTAGGAATGCCACGTTATTGCTCTTACTGTAACTGTCTTGCAGTTTTCTTCTGCACCCTCAGGAAGTCCTTCCTAAACCCGAGCGCCATAGCAGTCACACCTAAGGGTAATCTGCGCGCTCTCCTCCAACCTCAAGTGATGTCAAGGGAAAATGAAGGATGAAGGATATGAGAGTGACGTGTGTATTCAATATACTGTAAAATATACACACTGTCTTTTGGTGAGGTCTGTTGTTGGTTTGGATTTTTCCAACCACATCTGCACATCATGTCTAGCACTCCTTTTTATCCCATGTATCCCTTGATTCATTGATAGGTCCTTCAACCCCTTTCAGCCACCACAAAACAGCAGCTTCATGAGGTCGGAAAATGCAACCTTCTCAACTTCAAAACATATTCCGAGACGTGAACGCAAAAAAACTCACCGTTACCTACGGTACAACAAAGACACATCTGTGCCATCAAAAGCCGAAAATAATGTGCAACACAAAAAAAGAAAGAGTTCCCCTATAAAGATCCATGACACATTTATCTACATTTGGTTGATTTAATTTTGTAAATCTAGGAAAACAAACCAAACATGGATCCTATGGGTGATAAAATTTTCGCCAAGAACTTCAACGGTCATTTCATGGGTTCTCGAGCCCAGCTTCCCGCAGCATCTTGCAGGTCTGGGGCAATCTCCTCGGTTGAAGGTCCAGAGTGATATGATATTCAAGGGATGAAGCTAGAATCACACGCAATGTATCACTAGTTGGTGGTTTCAACCCATCTGAAAAATATTAGTCAAATTGGATCATTTCCCCAGGTAAGGGTGAAAATAAAAAATATTTGAAACCACCATCTGGCAAGGTATGAAGCTAGAATCACACGCAATGTATCACAATGCTGGTATTATCAGGTAGGAATGTTTGGTACCTTTGGTATTTTTGTTGTTTATAATACTGAAAAAAACAACATGTCACATGGATGCACCATCGGTTGGTGGAATCAACTAAAACTGCAGTGAACTGCAAAATCACCCATACTGTTGCTGATGTTCAGGGCCTGATATGTTCGAACAAATCCAATCCGCTTTTATCACAAGGGACTTTCAACAATAGGATTTATGAAACAAACTGAAAATTACATGCACATCATCATTTTCCATGGTATTTTCTGTTTCAATTCAGTAATTATGGTTGTCCTACAGACCACCAGCATTACAAGCCCCCTTCAAAAACTAACATGCGTGATTGGGCTGGAAAAAAAAACACACTTAAACTGATATGTACGTATAAGAAATGAAAAAAACAATCAACGAATACAATTGCCCCTATCAATCATCCGCATGTATATCTTGCTACGAAACTAAACTTCTGAGGGTCAACAAAATGTCGCACATATGAGTTGGATCTGCCACCAGAATGACATGTTTGAAAAACTCGGGATTCTCAACTTACTAAACCCTCAAAAAATGATAAAAAATGTCACTGGGTTTCCAGGGTTGGGCCAGGGTAGATCGAACTTCGCCAAGTAGCTGGTACGCTCGTTCCACAATCTCTTTGGCAGAGTCCGAGGGTTTGGTCCTCTCGGTCTGGAAGTTTGGAGCTGCATCGGTTGGTAGTTTTTGGTGGCTACAGATTCATCAACGGAACGTGCAACGATTTATGGAAAACATACCATGGGAAGCCATGGAATTTCCTTCATTTTCAAGGGATTATGCCCCAACAAATCCAATATATCTAGAGTCTAGAACTTCTAAGACATTCATTTGTTCACGGTTTTGGGGTCCAAAGGTACTCACTGTTGATTTGTTGGACATCTGCCTAGGGGTAGCTCCAAGTTCTCCGTTCTGGAGGGATTTTAGACAACCCCAGTTACTTGGCTCCTTTCCAATCAACTAGCTAAGCCAGACTATACTAGTGACCCCAATATACTCCAAATATCGTCTTCTATATCGTATGATAGTATACATCATACAATACAATCATCTCCTGAACATATTCACATCACATCATATGTGTATAGTGATACATATATCACAAACACATACATACAGTATCAATCACTTTCACCTATCCTGCACAACCCCTATAATCAACATATTCATATCTGATAACTTCCGGGTTCCTTTCCATCACCGCGGCCCCGTGCCCCCCGGTGCTTGAAATGTGGCCAGGAGATCCAAGCTTCAAAGATGGCTTCGCCCAGGGACCACCTAAGCCCGGGATTCCATGGCAGCTTCCAAAGGGTGAGGTACTTCGAAACAAATTTTCCAATTACACCCTTGAAAAATACATGATGTGTGTCAATGAACGATTTCAAATTACATAACATATACATCTATAATAGTATATATACAGTATGTAGTATGTATATATATATATGCATTTATATTACATCATAGTGTATATATATATATAGTATACCTATAAACAATACTATACATTGTACATGGTTTGTTCGACTTGACCCTGAGATGGTCTTTCAACCAAGGCGCCACGGAGGCAAACAGCATCCATGGTCGATTGGCCCTAAGGAGTGTGGCTTCTCCTGGAAGATCAGGAGAAGATTGGCGCGACATTTGGTTGATCTTTTAATGGCAAATGGTAGGTAAATATATCATACATAGATCCTATGCATACATTTAC
The DNA here is from genome assembly GCA_000507305.1 of Breviolum minutum Mf 1.05b.01. Classification (NCBI taxonomy): domain Eukaryota; class Dinophyceae; order Suessiales; family Symbiodiniaceae; genus Breviolum; species Breviolum minutum. The sequence goes on from DF239256.1 coordinate 230,889, forward strand.
ACCCGGGAACATTTACATTTTGAAGCCAAAGTCGTGGCGGTGGATGGTTCAGACTCCTTTCCTCTTGAAAAAGACAACACAAACTAAGCAGAGAAAGTAGGAGTAAGTCTATCTTAAGTAGTTGATTAGTGCAACATGTTGCTATACAAACAGCCAGATTGAGGCGAAACAAGCAAAAAGCAGGAAATATGGAGCAATGATGGATGGTGCTAATCGCGTCGTATCGCCACATTTCAAGCTCCATTGCAAACCATAAGCCGTAACTGTGAGACCATTGCTCCGTACCATTGCATCACCAAATATCACCAATGTCAACTAGTGAGCCGAGAAAAAAACAGCTGAACCATAGTGCACTGACTTTTGCATGTAATAGGTGTGAAATCAAAAGAAGTCCATCAAACACACGAGAAGCCTTTAAAGGTACCTGTGGAAGCACAAGTTCTCTGGCAACAAGAAACACCAAAACATCTACTGCGTCAATATCAAATTCAAACCTAAATCGGGACATTGGCATCTTTCTTGCTTACAAACACTCTGACACATGCAGCGATGCTCACAAATGATAAGAATGTCGTATAGATGTGGAAATCTGAAATTCACTTGTTTCGGAGGATGCGTCTCATCTTCCACCAATTCCCCAACAGCATGGCCTCTTTCAGAACAAGCAAATTCCCAGTATGCCTGTCCTCAGCAATTCTGTTATTGAACTTGACATAAAGGATCTAACTAGTCATAACGATGCATTTCATGGAGAGGAAGCAACACCATAACAACACCTGTCGATGTATCGCAAACATCATTGCTTTGTTTGTTTTTCTATGATTTTCTGTAGGTGAACTTCGAAAATCACCTCTACATAAATCNTTCTTTATGGCTTTGCAAAGGATCAAGGAAATGCTCATGAAGCAGCATGGTTTCAAGGGATACTAAGTCTTTATCACCTCTTGAGTCTCAGGTCACAACATGTTCCAACTGATGTGCATCATCTCCATGTCCTTGCCTTCCCGTATCCACCAAGGTGCCATGTTGAAGACTCGCATGTCCAAAAGCGCTACAGCTTCAGCAACATCCTGTTGAAACCATTACAAGGTACTAGGGGGCCCCCGGGAAGAGTGACCTTCCCTCTCTAATTCACTTTTGAGTTCCATTAGAAAAATGAAATGAGCCATGAAAAAAACCGGGCCTTACTTTTCATTATACTGGTGGTTGTTTGGGGATCCTTATAATGGTTTATTATAAACCCCGCATAGGCCAATTAGTATAATCCCCTATATACCCTAAGGCCCTAAATAACCAGTTTTTTTTCATTTCTCATTTCATCTACCCACCACCCAGTAACAGTGGCAGAGCACCCAATAACAGTGGCAAATGACAGTTTATAGGGATCCCCTACTAAAATGTAATAATCCTGGTGGTAACTGTTACTGGGGGGAGGTAGATCCAATTTATACAAAGTAAACAGTAATCATCCATAAGAGTACACAAATTGACATGGAATTAGGCTATGCCTATGCAATTTTTGATCATACATATATATATATATATATACACACATATGTATATTAGTATCTCCAGTGATAAAGCACAACCACTATTCCAAACCATTGTTTGGTGCGATGAAATTGTCTCGCCGCGTGCACTTTTGTGACATGATTGAAGTTGCCCTTGATGTTAAGCCTATGGAACCACAAGCAAACTGACCACCACAATGCAGGCTGCACGGTATAGGCAAGAATGGTTCGCAACACCCATGCTTGATTCAAGTCAAAAACATGAGTTCATATTTCTTGTAACCCATTTACTGCAGTGTACAACCAACAACACCGCAGAATTTCCCCACACATCTTATCTCCCCTCCCCAACCCCACATTCACCCTTTCCGGCACCTGAGATATAAAATTTTGAGCACGCTCCAAGTCGTTAGGGGGAATATAAAAATCTTCGATCCAGCCTTTGACCTGGACTGAAACTCCCATCGCGGAGGTTTTTTTGGATTCAATTTGGGTCATATACTCCCTACATCTCCCTACAAATAGCATTTTAGCCCCTGAAAATGGTGGTTTCCAATAGGAATCTCCTTTTCCAGGGGTCTATTTTCAGGGCCATGTTAGTTTCAGGGAGGGTACTTCTTGTGAGAATTGTAGGTCGTCAAAACTTGCTAGCTATGTCCTTTGTAGCTCAGAAGCAATTGCATGTATATAATGGAAGGATTTTTCGTTTCGAACGCTCAAACCACGCAACCACATCAGTTTCAACACTGAACCACTTGACATTTGAATGGATGACATCATACTGTAGCAGTGGACCATGGTCTGTCCTCTGTGCCATCGGTCTGTTGCTTATCTTTGTGTATCGTTACATGTGTACATTTCATCTTAAACTAATTATGATTATGCACGCGTACTACTGGCAACATATCCAGCGTATCGACATCAAACCCATACATTGCCCACATGTGTTTTCCCCAGCCATCATCTTCATCTCTGGGTGCAACCTCCATCAAGAAAGCTTGGACAGAGCCTGACATCTTGATTCTCAACACTTGGCAAAACGAATCTACGGAGTTCAGCAAGTTCAACATCATTCCGAAAAACATGTCCGGGCAGTGTTCGAATTGAATTCACAAAAAGAATCTGGGCACAGAAGTGTACCAATGAAACCAGTGTTGTCTATCAATACTTGATCCAACAAAAACTGGAACTGTCAGACTCCCTCAAGCTGCAAAGTTTGTTGCATGTCCGCTTGGGAAGTCATCAAGCAACAAAATCCTCCCACCTTCCATAGTGTTTCCATCAACCTGCCAGCAGGGGCTTTTGCCGATTGGAATTTGTTTCCCTTATAATATCTCTTCATCTTTCGAAGACATGCAAACCCGATGCTGCAGGATGCTCTGGGCTTAAGAACAATGCAATGGAATTGTGTGCATAACATGGCGGCTACAGAAATTGTTTTTCTCGCAGCGCACATTGGCGCCAAGTTCATGTGCTAAAGGCTGTGCTGAACACATCTGGTTTCACCTTCACATACACTAGCGTCACTAGCTCAATGTACACTAGGTGTTCTTGTCCTCTTCTTTCACCACTATCATCGTGCACCACGAGGGAATTTTCTTTTGCATTGAACAGCTATGAGATAGGATTCTCTTTGTTCTCCGTGTCGTACGTAAAATAGTGCAAGAAAACCTCCCCGATGTAGTTTGACGTCACCTTGCTTTTCATCCAGATTCTGGATGAAAGGCGAGATGCAAAGAGTCATGGAAGGTGACGCAAGCGTTTGAAGGCACGAACTTCAGACTCGTCAAACGCTTGAGTCACCTTCCATGACTCTTTGCATCTTCAGACTCGTCAAACGCTTGCGTCACCTTCCATGACTCTTTGCGTGTCCAGCAATGCCCCAAAAAATTTTCACAAGACGTACATGTCATATATAGGTCTCATGAAACTTTTTGGGGCATTGCCGCTGCAACTTGCCGAAGTCGCAAGTCGTGTCATCCTGCAGGTTCACTTCCAACACCGAACTTGTCCCGCCATCGAAGACGTTTGAGAATGGTTCCTCTCGAAAAAAAACGACGGAGGTACTCCTCGCCAAGGTTCTTGTGTTGGAGGAAAAAGTTGATGCTCACCTTCTCTCCCTCACGGGCTCCAAACTTCTGAGCTCCTTCCGTCGTCCACAGTCCACACCAACGAGGAGTTTTGGCCGAGGACTTTGCCTACATCAGTGCCGTCTTGTTCATTGAGATTCTCACTGCGACGCTGCCCTGGAAAAAAAAGCTCAGATATCCTGATGCTTAAAACGGCGGAAAAACTTCTCCTGGATGTAGGTCTACAATCTACAACTATGGAAAATTCTCTGTCAGTGCTTCGGAATGATCTTCTATGGCTTCTAGACTGCAAGAATCAACTGTAGCCACCCTCCGTCACTTTCCGAAAGGCCTCAATGGTGGCCCTGGAAGATACGGGGACGCTGGCCTCAACGGACATGGCTTTCCAATGACATCATCAGGCCTTCATGGAACCATCACTGCATGTTTATAGGTTTCATAGCATATTCTGATATATATTCTCAACATTTCATGGGCAACAAAAACGTTCATTTACCTTGCAATACAGTGATACATTTCGCAAAAAAAATTGAAGGCCGAAAGGCACCAAGCTTTCTTCTGACAAATGACCACCGTTTCTAAACAACAAATCGAGGGTCTACCCTTCAAGGAACGCATCCATATCCCAGCAAAAAGGGAAGTTTGGAAAATCATCGACTTTTTCAAGTGCCGGAAACGGTAGGGGGATATGTTACGGCCCAAATTGTTTCCCAGTACATAACATATTTCACCTGAAGGCTGGATCCAAGACCTCTCAGCGGACGGCCTGCGAACCACAAATTCGATCCACTAGGTAAACAGCTTCCTCGCGCACCGCACCTTTGCGAGAGGAAGCTGTTGGACGGTGGGGGATAAAGAGTTGTATACCAACTTTTTGTTTGATTCAAGTCCTTGCATCCATACTATGTCACTAAGTATATATATATATAAATATATATACACATATATTATTAAAACAAGTGTATATGTATATATATATATGTACGTGATGAAGGTAAAGGTATCTATGATTCACACGCACATCTAATACATATAACAGACAAACAGCTTGCAATTTCAACCTTTGTTCCAATGACTCAGCTTGAGATCCGGCCGGAACCCACATCCAAGCTTTTGCGGTTGAACTTTTCGCCGTCCACCTTGGGTGGGAAAGCCAATTTTGTCACACAGTGACTATTCCAACCTGGTGAAAGTGGGAAAAACTTGACTTTCGGAAATTGAGGGCAATCAAATGGGAACATGAAGATTGTAGAAATAAACACCGGACATGCGTGCAACATCGTGCAACCATGCCATAATTCGAATGATCACTCCAGCATTCAACCATCTCACTTTGTTGCAGCCACGGAAGCTGGCTTGAACACCGCAATCTTGTGGTCACCTGCCTGCAGAAGGTATCTCACATCTTGTGCATTGGATGCTGCACATGGCGTTTCTCCCGCAGACAGAGTCTCTGCATTGACTTCATTGTCTTTACTACAAGTATATACTATATTCATAGGTAGATATATTATAGATACAGCGATAAATAAGTGATACGACACATTGATTATATAGATGGGTTTGAGATAGATTAGATATAATTTGATTGGATCATATAGATTGCATCAAAAGACATATATTTGATGAAAAGAGGTCAAACTTGGATAGATGTCATGAATGAAAGTAAGCATAATTACTGGCTTTTGCCATTTGAGTAGATAGATCTGTTAGTTTGGCCACCTAACTCGGTTTATTGTGTTCTGATTGATGCCAAACCATGTTCCTTCCCATTGTCAATGGCCTCCAGAACATAGACACTGCCAGTCTGCCCATGGTCGAGGGATGCAGAAGAAACACCTGCCTGAATGTGAGAGGATGGGTCCCTGGTATCCGGAAAAACTCAGCTAGATTGCGTAAAGGGCATTAAAAATATCTTCCAGACTGCACCCGGATGCCCACTAAGTAGCTGAAATGATTGCACCAGAAGAGACAATCGAACCGAATCGATTTAACGCTTCGAAGGTGCATCATTCACACACAAATGCAGCCAAATATGGCGATATCACAATATTAGCAATCCGCATAAAAAAAGTCAAACTGTAAGTTACGAATCCCACACAAATTCCCAGCGTTTTAGTAACTAAATCGTCCTTTTAGAAAATGCTTGGCACTTGGCACCTGAATAAAAGTCATTGGAATCTCTCAACTAATCGGGGGTTCCCGGGTTCCAAACAGGCGGGGCCTCCATAACATCATCCACCAGCTTGTGGCGTTTGCTAAACCCCTGGAGTTGCCAAAGAATGATATCATGTTGTGAAATAAAATGGACATATCATGATGCCTATTATATGTATGCATATATATATATATATACAGAATGGACATCTCACAAAAAATCATATGTTGAAACAATTGAACTATGAGAAATACTGGGAATATCATGTTACTGTGGATGGAAACAGTCATGCGATATCATAAGCACATTCTGATACATTCATATGTGCTGCATAAACAAATAAATATATTTATATAATTATATTCTAATTACATAATGTATATACCATGGACATATGAAATATCATGAACGTCCAACGTTCCTGACCATAATCACACAATTGTCTCTGTGTTTTCCAGAGCATTGGAGTTCCAAGGTGTGTCATGGTACTTGGCGTGGTTGAGTGTGTTCTATGAAAACAACTCACCAAATCGAAGCATGAAAGGATCAAAAAAATGGTCAAACAAATCTCTGATAGAAAAAAACAATTGTTTGATTCCCAATGGTATCCAGATTCTGTGTATACCCAAACAATGGTCTAGATAGTTACCGTTCTGTGACAGTGTATACTGGGACCGTACTGGGACCATCTTCTCAACTAATGGCCGCTCTTGCAATCATCTTTCCACGGCAATCACTACTCGTTCCATCAAGCAAACGAGCACACGCATGTGTACTGGGTACCAACACATAACGGCGGATACCCACACAAAAGGGCTACAAATACGCCCTCAGTGAAGTGGTATTGGTGGGATCTATAGACATACCCTCTGCGGATAGAAATTCCAATGATTGCACATAATGCATCCATCTGTACTGATAATCTAATATATGTATGTATACATTTACTTAATAATCATAGAATGTACATGGTGTATTGCCTTCATGCATGTCTAACATATTTACATAGTTGTAAAAAAGATGCTAATTAACAATCAATAAGTTATGGATCAGCTTCGCAAGTCTCACAAGTCCAGGCCGCCTCATTCTCAGTATGACCGAAACCATCTGAGGATCCAAGCGTTGAAATCTCCTAAGGTATCCGTGTGGAACAACTGTGGTTTCTCCAGATTTTCGGGCTCAAAGGTTTCCGCCTCTCACGTGTTTTTTCCATGTCAAAGGATCAAGTGTGAATCAACTCTCTAATTGTATTTGGTATGATTGAGATTGTGATATACTGTGATTATTGTCATGGTCAAGTAACATCAACATCAAAAAGACATCCAACATCCAAAATTTCATTCACAGTATCGTTCCCCCAAATATATGTATATATATAATTATATATACACACACAAAACTCAACATTCACCATTTGAGTGACTTTGAGTGTCAAGAAAATTGTTTTCAATCTAAAACTCCTGAGGTCCTTTGGAGGATTTTTGGGGTGGAAATTCCAAAGTCTGGGGTCGTGTTAAACATCTCACATCATCTCATTATATATATCTACCTCAAAACCACAGAAATCCATTCCCTCAAAGATCTGTGATTTTCACAACCCCTGGGGTCCCGTCATTTATGTTTTTACATCACACCCGTGGAAGCCATAGAGCCACCACCATTGACCCGTGCCATTGACATCTGCGCGGCGTCACCTCTTTGGGCTGGTCCAATGCCCCGAAATGTGCATCCTTTCGCGCGACTTCACGTACCGACAAGCTGCGATCCTGCGGTTTCGGAGATCGGATCAATCCGCCCAAATGGGGTACAACCCGGTGGTGTAGGGCATACCCGGAGTAAACGCGTTGCTCGCCCCGGAGCCTGCAGCAGGGTAGTGAGTGTTATGAACCATCAAATCATGGATCGAATGAAAGAGAGGCATTGAAGAAGCAAAGGGAGAGTTAGCAACAAACAAAACATATCTCCTGGATCTAGATATTATATGGATCTATCAGTGGTATATTCAGTGACCTATCAAAAAATTCAAAGTTGCTTCGTCTTTTCCCCCCCATTCCCACGGGTTTTTTTGTTCAACTCCTTGATCTGCAAGTTGGAAAAGACGCCAACCAGCAGTCCTTCCACCTTCAAAGGTCGCGTGAGTTTGTGTTGGTGGTTTTTCACCAACCCATCTGAAAAAATATGCGCAAGTCAAATTGGATGATTTCCCCAATTTTCGGGGTGAAAATACAACATATTTGAAACCAACACCCAGATTTTACTTCATGTTGAACATTTGCTTCTTTCAAAGTTGGGAATATATTTTTTCCCAAGGAACAAACTGAGAATGAGAGCTGTTTTCTCTGATGAGGGTCAATCCGCATCAGCGAAAAATCCCGGATACACTCATGGAACAATATAACCATTGGTATCACGGTAAAATGTGAAGAAATATCATCTAAGCTATAGCACATACCAGCACCATCCATAGAGCATATAGTTGACCCTGCAACATTTCACTTATCACCCCCAATCTCAAGAATTAGGCAAATCTACTATGGATGATATGGATAAGACATGGATAAACCATGGTAAAACCAACAAAACATGGTAAAACATGGTAAAACTATCAAACAAGAATCTGTTCCCATCCTTATCTGTTCCAACCAACAAAGCCGCATCGCCAAGTTGCCACCCGCCCCATCTCAACCGACCTGTACAGTTGCAGTTCGGGCCAAGTTGTCGTCGCCTGAGAGAGGTTGTTCGTCTTAGCAGCGAGAAAGTATACAAAGAAATAGAGGTTTCGGTCAAATGGATCATACCCACACCATCCATGTATGGTACGTATATTTACCTACATTTGGTTGACTTTTATGGTAAATGTAGGTAAATATACCATACATGGATGGTATGGGATACAGTATGTCAATATGATTCAATAACATCCCAGATGATACTCATGATTCATGGATGATCATTGAGTTTCTCAAGTAGCTATACATCAAAACCTTCAGTTTTATATCACACCAGTAGGGAATCCAGCCATCTTCCCAGGCACATACACCCACCGTTTAGAAGGGGATGGGCTGTTTGTTCCCTGAAGTGAAGCCAGGCGGCCAGTCATGGGAGGTTCTTTCCAGTTCCCAAAAACCTCGGTGAAACAAAACCAACAAAGTGATGGGCATTGATGGGTGTGAAGAACAAGCAATTCGTATCCGCATCCCGAAAATTTGAAGAAGGAACCTGACCACTTGCCAGTTCTTCATGTTCTCATGTTCAGGTTCAAAAACTTCATGTGAGTTCGGGGTGTTTGAAAAGTGAGTAATCAATGCATATGTCATGTCTCAGTGTATCATAATGTGTAGAATGATTCTTGATAATAAAATATTAGTACCAGTATATCTTTGCAGTTGTTTGTGCTAATCGTCATTGAAGCCTTTATGTCTATTCATCCTCTGAGGTCCGGAGGAAAATTGGAAACTTTGGAGGGCAGAAAAGGCTCAAAAAATGACGTCATACTACTTGTAGCTTCTAGAAATTCATCATTCATACTATTCATAACCATAGGATCCATGGGAATCAACCAAATGGTAGGTAGATATACCAGTCCCATGGATCCTTAGGGATATCATTTGTTTTCACTTCATTTTCATCCAAATCAATCCTCTGTCTCTGGAAATCTTCGCTTCCGAGCACTCTGAGTTCGAGTGAGGCCCAAATCTTTGTAGGCGGCCTTTTTCCATGCCCCAATGGCATGACACTAGATTACAAGATGCCAAAAAGTGCGATGCATAAAGTATTCCTTTCTGTTTTATAAGGGTAACCAGTTGAATGATCTTCTGATTTGAGTGAGAATCAAGTCCAACTGGATCACCATTTTGTTGTGGGGGAAGAGTTCAGAATCCATTGGAAAGACGGACAAAATTTGACATGCCAAAAATCGATGCGTGGTGAGATTTCTGGGAATATACTTGTATGTCGTGTCTCTAAGGGCGCACTCACTATGTATATTTCGCAAAATACAGTACTCGTAAATCCTGCATTGATATACCGGCATCTATATAGAAACAGCAAAACATACAAAGGAAGTCTCTCCAAAGCCAACTAAGGCCAGAAAAAGAAACGTGGACAACAATCTACTTGTCTAGTCTACTTGTCTTTTTTGAGGCTACCTTCCGTTTTAATCATGCGTCATCATGAGTCAATATTAGACATGTCTGATTGAAGGTACACTACAAAAGTTCAAATCAAATGAGTGGTTGAATCCTACACTGAGATGCTATCTAAATATCCCAAAGAAATTTCATCTACCTAATTTCATCTACCCTCCCTAAAACGAACAGCTCGCCCCGGAAAATCAAACACTGGAAAATGAAAAAAACATCTCTAGGTGGTTTCAACCCATTAGTCAGATTGGATCATTTCCCCAGGTAGAGGTGAAAATGAAGAAATGTTTGAAACCACCTAGATATTCCTTTGCAGTTTTTTTTGGGATACACTTAACTACCTATCAACTACCTATGGCCAGTGCCAGTATCAACTACATAATAAACTACCTATCAACTGTAGAATTTATTGGGTCACTATTCAACTAGTAGAAACTGCCTACCAGTATAAACTACCAGTTTCAATAGGTGACCTTTTCACAATCTTCATCCAGCTCAGTACCGTCCTGCCTCGATTGTCAGTGCAGGACACAGGCTGAAGGATCGCTTGCCTCCCATTCCCACGTTTCCCCCCAAGAAATCATATGTTGCTTGGGGGAAACGTGGCATTAGGGGAGTTTGCCCGCAGATTTCCACGAAAGATCTTTGGTTGCATTGAATCTACTACCTCTTCAACAGCTTTATCTTCTGCACATCATACTGATAGTGGTATATATATATATATGTAGACACAACATGATACAACCAAAACTCAAGATCTGTTCAGAAAGGGCAAGCTTAAAACAATTTTTGGGGCGCAAACCAAGGCATGCGGCATGGCCTTTCCATAATTTCTTCTTCTTCTCCTGACTGTCTTCGGAGACCAATTCCGTCTTTGGGCCTGCGAGTTTGCCAACAAAAAACCCACCACCACGGGGGTTTGGGGGAAGGTTGGTTTGAGGTGGGGCACCCAGCGATATTTATGGTTTGTATAGTTTACAATAGCAAAAATCAAACAATATATACACATTATATTCACATAACATCATTAAAAACATTATAACATTCATATGGTATCATATGATCCAAGTCGTCATCTCATTGACTCAAGCATTTTGCCCTATCAGTGGGTCAAGGTGTACATCATCATCAGCTACACCCAATGATGCACCTCCGGGTGCAGTACTTATCGTCCGCAAGGAACCCAAATCTCCAGCATGTCCACCCAGCCCTGTGTTTCCAGGGCTGTTAGGGATGCCCTATAAGGTGGGGGCCCATGAGAGATGAAGGACATGATGATATTTTCCAATGCTGCAATGCTCAATCATCTTCTCTGGAGTAATGTAATAAGCAAATATTATGCAAATATCATATCATCTTGTATCATCTGAGGCACTCTGTATCACAAAAAACACAATCAAAAGATGTCAACCATCAAAAGGACCCTCAAAGGATTTCTGAAAACACGCTAAAAAGGCCTGGCCTCCGCCGCTCTTCGGCAGAACTGCGACCAAGGCACCCTAACGGTTTGCGTGCTATCAATGAATGTTCTGGGCATGTTGCACCATACAAGCAATCAAACGCAAAATATATAATTTGATATTTGCAACAAACATCTTAAACAACACATGATTTTCGAGTATTATTTTCAGAAGTTCATATGAAACACATACCAACATATTATAATCTATGATGTATTGACTAAAGCAAGATGGCGTGCAAGTCTACGACATACATGACAACTGACAATGCACAATGCTTTTTGCATCCTCATTGTGAAAATGACATTGTCGCTATCCCGGCAACTTCAAACCCTCAGTCAGCATGTCGTGATACGTATTTACTTGCTACATACAAAAAACAAGTTGCACCAAATGAGAGAACAATGATCGTATGATAGTGTATGTGTCTTGTACCCAATCCTGTTGGTTTCTCCCATCCCAACATCCCTCATTTTACCATCTTGGAACTTGATCATCTTCCTGACCTGTTCTATTCAACCAATTCTATAAGTTTTTCCCCACAAAACTTCCCCAACATATTCAAAGCTAGTGAATGTAATCATCAGTTGTTTGCTATCCAAAGGAAAGATGTTGTATATCCAATTAGAAAGGTTTGGAAAATAATGACATCTATTTTTTGGATCATGGGACTCTGATGGGATTCTCGGCTGATTGAAGCTGATCTTCTTATTTAAACGCCGGCCTGGGCACCCGCTACCACACGCGTGCGATGAGGTTCTTCGATCCCCAAGTCATCCACTAAAGATTCCACGTGCTCCGCCAACTCCTTCGGTTCACGGATCATGAAGGGAAAGACTGTTTCGGATCATGGCTGCACCCCCAAAGTTTAACAATGGAACCTGAAAAGTTACCGAAACCCCAATGGGAGTTTGTCGTTTTCCAAGCACCATTTTTCAGGGGCCATTTTTCAAAACTTCGGGGGGGTTTTTCATCGACAGAATTTTGGACGAATGTTCATTCATTGGCACCAAAAAACCCATGGAGAAAAACAAAAAAACTCTCCAAATTAGTGACCATTAGAACTTGACTAGTTGGTGGTTTCACCAACCCATCTGACAAATATGCTCGTCAAATAGGATCCATTTCCCCAGGGATCCGGGGTGAACATAAAAAATGTTTGAGTTGCCACCACCTACCAGTAGTTGACTTTGGGATGAAGTTCAAGAAGTTTCAAAGTTGAGAATAGGAAGACTACTCTTCTGTGATGTTTTAAGCCTGAGGAGCTGCTCAAGGGTTTTTAGCATTTACACTTAAAATGTCTAAAGAAGGTTCAAAAGAGCTGGAGATTGCTGTAAAGGAACATGGAATCCGGTTCCTAAGCAATCAATGTGGCAACCATATTCCGAAATATAATCATATATACACCAAGGTAGTAGGACAAACCCTTTCGATTCCGCGCCTGAGAACAACGAGCAACGCAGATAAGGTTTGTCAGGAAAATCAGTCATCATCTTGGAAAGGACACTCTCTTTATGTCTCTCTCTCTCTCTCTCTGTTTGCACCATCCTGATGAATGACATTAATTACACTATGAAAAGATATCCAACCCCTTGGGTCAAAGGATCGCTTCCAGCCGGGAAAAACAACCCCCACACGTTCGGATCCCATCATTGAACCGTCCTCTAGAAACACAGCGCCCTGATCAGTGCCTGCGTCAAACATGGAGGGACGCCATGTCAAAAAGAACCATTTCAGTCTATTTCTATTTTGTTTCATGCATCTTATATGCTTTCTTGATGAATCCATTAAAAACCTAGAGAGTGATCATTTGAATGGAGATATGCTGAAACAAACAACACCAAACGAAAAACATCTTTGCAACCTGGTGTTGTTGTTTGTCTTTGTTACACCACCAAACCTCCATGACAGCTGGGCCGCCGAACACCAAGCAATGACTTCTCTTTCCCGATCCTCCAAACCTGCCAGACCCACCAAAAATATAAGTAATGTTGGTCATACCATGATCGGTCAAGAAGGATTCTTGCAACCTATCATTTATAGTCATTTATGTGATATCTTGGGGATAATCGCGGATAGGTGATATGAGGATATGATGTCCTTTGTTTCTCAAAGTTATAGATCAATGGTCCTCAAACTGAGAACTGGTAACATCAAGGCACAGCAATAGTATCCTGCTCCCTTGCTCTACCATATACGAACCCGGGAGCTTCGGCACAAGATGACGGCTAGACACAAGGAGAAGCAAACTGAAGCCATATAGCACAAACATCGAAATGTGATTTTTATTTCAGAACTTGTCACCAAATAATCTAGTTGGTGGTTGAACCAACCCAACTGAAAAAAAATATGTAGTCAAATTGGATCATTTCCCCAGGTAGTGGTGAACATACAAACAAATTGAAACCACCACCAAATAATGACACATATATCAGTGCAATAGATGTTTGGACCGATGTCTGGATCCCCTGGCAAGGTCAATGGCAGATCCAACTTCCGTTTTTATCTGAAACGACTTGAAGTGACCAGTACAGTAACCCCAACCATCTAGTAAACAAGGAGGCAATCAGTCAATCTTCCAGTCAACCAACATTCAACTCACCGTATGCGACCAACATCCAAAGACTACAACAGTTCAAAATCAACATTGAAACCAACCATTGCCGCAAACAGCTCCAAAAATCTTATTCCAACTTTTCTGCATTCTACCTGATTTTTGAAAAGAAACTCTTCGCATCACATTGTCATCTTTGCCTACAATGTGCCAGATTCTTCGAGTGCTTCACAAAAAAAAACAACAAAACAAGTCATCATTGAAAAAAAACAAACACAGACACATCATCTTCCCCTTCCCCCCGGATAACCATCCTTCAGCCCATTTATGTGGGGCCTAGCTTGCAAAGCCAATCATTGAGGCCGTCAGGCGGATGATCCTGGTGCCGTTGTGATGGGAGTCTAAGGGTATGCCAAGCCAATGGTTAATAGTCCCTTAATAAGGCCTTGTTTCTTGGGGGAGGTTGGCATTGGGGGGTCGCCTTAGGTTTCCATGACGTTGGCCAGTTGTGGGGAAGAACAAAACGACTCTCCCCGCCTTCGGTGTCTTCGGTGTCTTCGGAGAACTCATGAGCAAAGGATGAATTTCTGTTTTTTTGAGCGGTTAAACAAATGCTTGGATAGAAGTTATGGTAGTATGATAAGTTTTGAAATGTCATGTGTATGAGCTTGGAAATCACAAGTGCATACTTTTGCGCATTTTGGTTAAAGACTCCAAACGTGATAAACGATAGCTTTGAGATCTCATCTGAATTATCAAATCCATGGTGACTATTGTCTATACAAACTACTGATGTGTATTCTAATATCATCGTCTAAACTCCAGACTTTTTGGTCCCGAATTTGCCCTTGACCCAGAAACCTTCAGTCATATCAAGACCAAGTCAAGCAAGGCCAGATTCAGAGACGTTTCTGATGTCTCCATGGAAATGTTGCAGTTCTTTCAATAGCACGATGTGATGCTTCCTTGTTAAAATGCCAATGTCAAAGGAAGATAACGGGCAGGCTACCCTCCCGGAATTCAACATAACCTTTGAAAATAGGCCATCCCAAGAAGGAAATGTCATCTTCCAGCCATTGATTTTCAACATGCTTTTTCAAGAACATTCGCTTTCTCCATACGAAGCTTCTCGCTCAAAGTCTTTGCTGAGCGCAATGCATCCCGAGCGAACACGTTAGCTCATCGTTTTGCTGTCATACGGCGGACCCTGCTGACCACGTTGGCCCCAAGAGTAGGAGTGCTCGGAATGCCTTTTTGAAAAAAGCGGAGTGTGACCCCTTAATGTTGCTGGATCCCGATAACTATCAAAATATAGTCTACTGCTACATGACTGCTACTACTATATGTATCTGATGATCTTGATGCAAGGTTGTGTCGCGCAGTCTTGATATCAGCGCATTAACGGTTAGTTGGTGTCTCGTGTCTGTGGTTTACCATCCTCCCCTTGAGATCAGGGGACCACCAACCTCAACCTCTTTGTCTCCCACCTTTGGCAAATTTCTTGGAGTATACATACTCATTCCCGCATTTGGAATACAATACTGATTTCTAGATGTTTCCGGTTTGTGTATGCTCATGTCACTGCCAATTTATGCTTCTAAAATGTGGATGCACCATGCCACCTCTCTGATTGACTTGGAGCTTCCTCCCGAAACACTCTAGCTTTGCTGCATTGTGGCCTCATTCCTCTTTTTGGAGATCATTCAGGCTGGGAGCAAACCTAAAGTGTTTCATGACAATGTGTGCATGGCGGAACAAGGGGTTTTGCTGCTGAAAAGCATTATTCCGATATGTTCTATTATACTGTATATATAATTTCTATGTAAATTTATACAACGCATTGACACAATCCAAACCATTCCAAGTCCGCTTCTTGTGTCTACAACACCTGTATGACAGTATGACATTTGATTGAACGGTGAGGACTGCACACTAGGCCCCACCCAACAAAAACACGTCAGCTTTTCACTTACAAGAGTTGAAAAGCCATAAGTTAAGGCTGGTACGAGCATACCAGGATGATACCAGAAGCGAGAAAAGCCCTTAGCAAGCCGGCCGCTCGATCCAAAGAAATCAAACATGAAGCATTCTGCCGAAAATGACTTGGAATCCTTCAAGTAAAACCAACCATTTTATAAAGATGGTAACAATCGCTACATGTGTCTTTGAGATGAAGCTTAATCATAAGCAAGCAAGCAGCGCACCCTTTTTCTCCCTGACTAGGATAAAGGTTGGATTTTGGCTCGTGGCCTCCGTCAAAAGGTGTTGGAGTCGTCTCACGGTGACGGATTCTTTTCAAGAATCTCAACTCGAAAATTCTGATCTTCAATGAAATGGTCAAAAACCTCGAAGTAGATAGGTTCCACTGTGACAATTGGGTATGGAATTCAAATGACCCATCCATACCACAAAAAATTTGGGAGGACACGAGTCAATCCTAGTCGGAAGAGTCGAAGGTGGTTCCTTCGCTCATAAGATACCTGTTCGAGATATAAAGGTATCATATGAGTATGTACGTGTAAAAGGAATGAAGTGTGTATGAAATGAAGGTGAGGGGGGGTGGGGTGAAAAATTCTCACAATCAAAGGTACAGAAAGGGCACTTGTACCAAAATGAGCCACGAGCGAGACTTAACAGCAAACATGAATCAACAAGTCACATGATCCAACCAACTTCAAGTAAGGTCACCTCTTCACAGAGGTGTCTTGACACATTTGTGATTGTTACAGCGCACAAACAAGTATGTGCTAACCAACAAAAAAATAAGCGTTTCAAGAATCAAGGATTCTTAAATGACATAAAAGGAGTGAATATTTGGGTGTTTCCAAAAATGGTGGTACCCCCAAATCATCCATTTTAATAGGGTTTTCGATTATTTTCACCATCCATTTTGGGGTACAGTACCCCTATTTTTGGAAACACCCATTTAGACCCGAAAAAAACAAAAATCATATTGGTTTCCTTATGGTTCACTATGACGAAAACATCGGACTTTAAGACCTCCATAACTGGTTGACCCATGTTGACCCTCCAAATCTCTCTGACAAAACATCTCGATCCAACTCCCAACATCTAGAAAAAACAACAAATCTTCCCAATTTTTTCTTTCTAACATTTTTCTAAAGAGTTTTCAAGTTAGCCCAGATGCTGCATACCCAACTTTTCATTCAAGAAGATCACGGACAGAAACGTTCCCCACAATGGGATAGTGCAATAAATCAATGAGGCCACAGCCTGGTTGATGAGACGCGAGACGGTGGATGTTGACCATGGGATCACATGGGATGGGTAATGGGTGAGATTGATTTGAATCTTACTTCAATGTAGTATCGAATATACATACGTACATATATATATATATACATTATATTTGAACTTAAAGAAATGGTATGCCTTAGAGCTATGCAGCTATACATTTTTCAGAACATGGAGGGAAATCTCAACAACTCATACTCATTACAAACTATATATGATATACATTACATGAATCATATATTATTTACGTTATTACAATTTACAATTGTGTCTAATTATACTAATCACAAACAACTCACTAAATCTCACTGCGAAAAACCATCTGCAGTGTAAAAACGTAGCTTTCAATGACTATGACGCAGTGACGCTTGAGATCCAGGCGGGGCCAACGTAATTAAAGGCAAAGAGCTCCACCACCGCAGGCAATCCTAACAATGCGCGGTTGAACGACATTTTCTTTACCAATATTCGGAGGGAGTTGTCTTAGGGTCAAGTAATTGAAGCAAAATGAAACATCCTTATGTGTACGACAATTACTTAGTACTTGTATAGTTTCAATGTTTCATTACATTGTTCTTTTGTGGCTTGTGCAAAGGTCAACTTTGCATTTTCTTTTTGAATGTACATTTATTGGAAAGGTACTGCAGTTACTTGAGGCTAGACAACGGAAGAGGTTGGGACCTGCGATGGAACCAGCTGAAAAACAGAGGTCTAATCATGTGTGATTCCTGCACAGTTGCTGCAAACATGACTCCATATTCAACATGATAAGGCCTTAAACAACTGTAAATTGTATATTATTGTGTTTTGTACTGTGCATCGCTCCACTAAATGTTCCGTTCCACGTCTGC
This sequence comes from Breviolum minutum Mf 1.05b.01, assembly GCA_000507305.1. Classification (NCBI taxonomy): domain Eukaryota; class Dinophyceae; order Suessiales; family Symbiodiniaceae; genus Breviolum; species Breviolum minutum. Next base: position 248,910 of record DF239256.1, read on the forward strand.
GTGGTTCCTGTGCATAGGACTCCACATACCAGAATCTGCCTGGCAGGGGAAGTGGATTTGAATATCAAGTCTTTTGAAATGCTTCCAGTTTTGCTGCTGCAAGCCATTAAAGTCATTGCACAAAAACATGAATATCAATTGGGACCTTACTAACAACAATATACTATAGAAATTTGGATGAATCTTTCCGGTTCTGGGACAAACAAAAGGACTCATATTATGACAAATGGCTGAAACAGGCTATAGCAAGCAAATACAATGCAAATCCTTCAAAGCATCTTGAACCATTTTGCCAGATTTGAACAGTTGGAATATATTAGATCAACAAAACTTGTATGCCTTACCTAGGAAACAAGGAGCAGTCACAAGTCACTTTTTCAACAGCTTCCTACCACGACCAAAAGGCAAACCGCCTTGCTAGCATCATGCTTGAGATGATCAGGATGATTCTGCTATCGGCTCCCATGTTTTGTCTTTTCCAACTCTACATCCCATGTCTACACTGAGGCCATAAAAATCCCGAAAACATAACGACGCCCCCTTCAACCTTCACAATTCATGCACCCACTGGGTGGATCACTCTAATTATCGGGGATTCACCAACCAAGTTTCATTCGGACATCTGTCAAACAAATCAGATTTCCTTGTCTGCACATCTTTCTCCACCAATCACGTCGACCACAAAAGATCCAAGCCCGAACTCCGCCAAAAAATTGATGTTCCACTAGCAAACCCTTACACTATTCAGATTATTTGAAAAAACGCACACATACAAAAAGTTCATTACTTAATTACTTATGGATATTTATTGGATATGTATGGAATCTCATGGTAATCTATGGCCTATGTATGCCCTTCTCTTACGCCAAGCCACTCCCAAATCTCAGGCCGCAAGCGCTCTGCAATGCTCAACTGCTCTGCCGTGGTGTAGGGACCTCCGTGGTCCGGAATTGGATGATGGATCAACCACGGAGGAGAGATCGGAGGAGCATCTATGAGCATCAAAATCAGACTGCAAATCAAAAACAAATCATCAAATCAGGTACCATCAATCGCATTCATTTTTTTGCACCATTATCTATACGTCGATCTAAGCCATCCTAAAAACCCATTGAAAATTGATTTCTTCCAAGCCATCCCCTTACCTTTCCGTTCCAACAGTCGGCAGTTTGCGGCGCCGAGATGCTGTCAATGGCACTGGCCACGATACAAATCACCGCCGCAGCGGCCAGCTGCACTGCAGCTAAGCCCACCGCAAAGTCGGTGCCCGTGACGCGGCCGGATGGATCTCCTACCAAAACGGTTAGGGGATTTCACCAAAAGAAAACATCTGAATCTGATGGGAAATTGATAGAATTGCATGATTTATATATGTATAGATCTATATAGATCTATGATGTAATATCTATGTATTATGTGCATGGTTTTCACTCATCAACCCCATTCTCAGCTCCTTGAATACCTCAATATCACTGTCTTACTTCTTGATCTTGATATCTCCATGGATCTATGGCACATTTCATATCAACCTGGAGGAGAAAAATCTGAGAAGCACAATTCTTGATCCGATCGACTTTTAGTAATTCCGCCAAGGCCATCCCATATTATGTGAGTTTGTGATACATGCAATACATACAACTTCAAATAGGTAAGGTGATCACCCAAATCACACAGCTCTTCTGGCAGACTTGTAACTTCAATTCATAACTTCTAAGTTGCAAAGTTGAGATTGCAAGTTTGCCGCACTATCATTCATTCTATATACCATTCTCAAAAAACAGCATTGAAATTTGACCAACAAATACAGTATCCGCCAGCTTCCGTGCCTTTCTCAATCAAGCGATTGCTTCGGTACACATGCAGTGCAAATAGAAAGGCACCTGGGATTGTAACTGATGTTCAGCACCGAAACCCTGACGAAACCCCCAAAGAATAAGAGTCCATCAAGGTCTTATATGCAGTAAGGGAACATGGGCGTTCATAACTCCTTATTGTTCGTCCGTATTTTTTCTGGCAAGGACATCAAGGGAGTAAGTTGACTGGTAATGACAGCTGCACAAAAGGCTGCAAAGTCAAACAGTTTTGGTGATGAGTGCAGCACCAACAATGGCCAAAACCTCTCCTGGAATACCCTTCAAAATGGCCTCACAAGTGGTACCGGTTCGGCTCATGCAAGCTTCTTAAAGGCCCCACCACATGAAACACCCCAAAACACACCATACACCCCCAAAGTTTGATGAGTGCAGCACCAACAATGGCCAAAACCTCTCCTGGAATCCGCCGGCCTTGCCGGCGTGTCTAGTGGAATGGGGCTTGATGACGGATTGCTTGTCTGTACTTTGCTTTTGCTTATATAGTCTAAGCTAAAGCTGATAATGTCTTTGGGGCGCGC
>DF239257.1:0-149871 GCA_000507305.1 Breviolum minutum Mf 1.05b.01
CCTATCCACTAGTTTTCCCAAGGGGGTTCAGGTTAGTGTTGAGGAAGATCTGGCTTTAACATTGTTGATTTAACATTTCATGGCCAGTGGAATATTTTTCCAGTTCGATGCCAGGGACAATACAGTGGTAGTTTTGCTTGTCTTGCGAGCCACCCTAGTCTTGCCACTTGCAAGGGTGCCACTATTATTGTAAAGCAAGGTGCCAAAGTCGTTCTTCCAAACTGTGCTGGTCATTTGGCGCAAACAGGCCCAGATCTCTACAGCAAACGCAGCTGACCAAGAAGTATATACAACTTTGGGACGGCTACCAGCCAGCATTGTCTAAAATGGTCCTAACTGGAGATTCTGCAGCGCAACAAAGTGATGTTGCGAGGTTGTAGGTATCCTATCCACTAGTTTCCTCAAGGGGGTTCAGGTTTGTGTTGGGGAAGGCTTTAACATTGTTGATTTAACATTTCATGGCCAGCGGAATATTTTTCCAGTTCCATGCCAGCCACCATGCAGGGGTAAATTTGCTTGGCTTGGGAACCATCCTAGTCTTGCCAATGGCACGCGTGCATCTGTTGATGTTGCAAAAGCAAGGTGCCCCTGCTGTTTTCTACAGCAAAGGCAGCTGTCCGAGAATTATATACAACTTTGGGACAGCTCGTTACCACCTGCCCTTCGTCTAAATTGGGCCTAGATGGAGATTGTGTAGTGCCAAAAAGTGAAGTTGCGAAGTTGTAGGTAGCCACCGGTTTTCCCAAGAGGGACCGCATTGGTTTTGCGTTCCGGAAGATCTGGCTTTTCTCACTGTTGACTTGACATTTCATGACCAGTGGCATGTCTTTCGAGTTCGACGCCAGAAACCACACAGTGTCACAGTGGTAGTTTTGCTTGTTTTGCGAGCCACCCTAGTCTTGCCACTTGCAAGGGTGCCACTATTGTTGTAAAGCAAGGTGCCAAAATTGTTCTCCCAAACTGTGCTTGTCATTTGGCACAAATGGGCCCAGATCTCTACAGCAAATGCAGCTGCCCAAGAATTATACAGAACTTTGGGACGGCTACCAGCCAGCATTGTCTAAAATGGTCCTAACTGGAGATTCTGCAGCGCAACAAAGTGATGTTGCGAGGTTGTAGGTATCCTATCCACTAGTTTTCCCAAGGGGGTTCAGGTTTGTGTTGGGGAAGGCTTTCACATTGTTGATTTAACATTTCATGGCCAGCAGAATATTTTTCCAGTTCCATGCCAGCCACCATGCAGGGGTAAATTTGCTTGGCTTGGGAACCATCCTAGTCTTGCNGCCATTTTCTAAATTGGTCCTAAATGGAGATTGGGCAGTGCACCAAAGTGAAGTTGCCAAGTTGTAGGTACCCTACCCACTAGTTTTCCCAAGGGGTTCAGGTTTGTGTTGAGGAAGATCTGGCTTTAACATTGCTGATTTAACATTTCATGGCCAGCCACCATGCAGTGGTAACTTTGCTTGGCTTGGGAGCCATTCTAGTCTTGCCACTTGCAAGGGTGCCACTTTTGAAGTGGTAAAGGCAAGGTGCCAAAAATGTTCTTCCAAACAGTGCTTGTCATTTGGTGCAAATGGGCCCAGATCTCTACAACAAATGCAGCTGCCCAAGAATTATATACAACTTTGGGACAGCTAGTTGTCAGCTGCCATTTTCTAAATTGGTCCTAAATGGAGATTGGGCAGTGCACCAAAGTGAAGTTGCCAAGTTGTAGGTACCCTACCCACTAGTTTTCCCAAGGGGGTTCAGGTTTGTGTTGGGGAAGATCTGGCTTTAACATTGTTGATTTGACATTTCATGGCCAGTGGAATATTTTTCCAGCTCGATGCCAGCCACCTTGTAGTGGTAACTTTGCTTGGCTTGGGAGCCATTCTAGTCTTGCGACTCGCAAGGGTGCCATTGATAAAGTTGCAATCGCAAGGTGCCACTACTGTTCTTCCAAGCTGTGCTTGCAATTTCACTCATTTGCGCCCAGATCTCCACAGCAAAGGCATCTGTGCAAGAATCACAACTTTGGGACTGCTACCAGCGAGCATTGTCAAAAAAAATCCTAAATAGAGATTGCGCAAGGCAAAACAGTGATGTTGCGAGGTTGTAGGTTTCCTATCCACTAGTTTTCCCAAGGGGGTTCAGGTTTGTGGTGGGGAAGGCTTTAACATTGTTGATTTAACGTTTCATGGCCAGCGGAATATTTTTCCAGTTCCATGCCAGCCACCATGCAGGGGTAAATTTGCTTGGCTTGGGAACCATCCTAGTCTTGCCAATGGCACGCGTGTATCTGTTGATGTTGCAAAAGCAAGGTGCCCCTGCTGTTTTCTACAGCAAAGGCAGCTGCCCAAGAATTACATACAACTTTGGGACAGCTAGTTACTAAATGGAGATTGTGTAGTGCCAAAAAGTGAAGTTGCGAAGTTGTAGGTAGCCACCAGTTTTCCCAAGAGGAACCGGGTTGGTTTTGCATTCGGGAAGATCTGGCTTTTCTCACCATTGGCTTGACGTTTCATGACCAGTGGCATGTCTTTCGAGTTCGACGCCAGAAACCACACAGTGTCACAGTGGTAGTTTTGCTTGTCTTGCGAGCCACCCTAGTCTTGCCACTTGCAAGGGTGCCACTATTGTTGTTACAGCAAGGTGCCAAAATTGTTCTCCCAAACTGTGCTTGTCATTTGGCGCAAACGGGCCCAGATCTCTACAGCAAATGCAGCTGAAAAAGTATATACAACTTTGGGACGCCTACCAGCCAGCATTGTCTACAAATGGTCCTAAAAAGAGATTGCGCAGTGCAAAACAAGTAAAGTTGAGAGGATGTAGGTATCCTACCCACTAGTTTTCCTAAGAGGATTGGGGTTGGTTTTGCGTTCGATAAGATCTGGCTTTTCTCACTGTTGACTTGATGTGTCATGACCAGTGGCATGTCTTTCGAGTTCGACGCCAGAAACCACATAGTGGTAGTTTGCCCACCTTGGGAACCACCCTAGTCTTGCCAATGGCACCCGTGTGTCTGTTGAGGTTGCAAAAACAAGGTGCCAAAAGTGTTTTTCCAAACTGTGCTTGTCATTTGGCTCAAAAGATCTCTGCAGCAAATGCAGCTGTCCAAGAACTATATACAACTTTCGGACTGCTACCAGCCAGCATTGTCTAAAATGGTCCTAAATAGAGATTGTGCAGTGCACAGAAGTGAAGCTGCGAAGTTGTAGGTGGCTACCAGTTTTCCCAAGTGGATTCAGTTTTGTGTTGGGGAAGATCTGGCTTTAGTGATTGTTGATTTGACATTTCATGGGCAGTGGTATATTTTGCAAATTTGGTGCCAGCCACCATGTAGCAGCAGATTCGCTCAATTTCGGAGCCATCCTAGTCTTTCCAATGGCACGCGTGCGTCTATTGTTGTTGCAAAAGCAAGGTGCCACTCCTGTTCTTCCAAGCCGTGCTTGTTGTTTAGCCAATTGGAGCCCAGATCTCGAAAACAAAGGCAGCTGTCCAAGAATTATATACAGCTAGTGGGGTCTAAAATGGTTTAGATAGAGATTGTGCAGTGCACAAAAGTGAAGCCGCGAAGTTGTAGGTGGCTACCAGTTTTCCCAAGTGGATTCAGTTTTGTGTTGGGGAAGATCTGGCTTTAACATTGTTGATTTAACATTTCATGGCCAGTGGAATATTTTTCCAGTTCGATGCCAGCCACCATGCAGTGGTAACTTTGCTTGGCTTGGGAACCACTCTAGTCTTGCCACTTGTAAGGGTGCCACTTTTGAAGTTGTTAGGGCAAGGTGCCAAAATTGTTCTCCTAAACTGTGCTTGTCATTTGGCGCAAATGGGCCCAGATCTCTACAGCAAATGCAGCTGCCCAAGAAGTATATACAAATTTGGGACGGCTACCAGCCAGCGTTGTCTAAAATGGTCCTAAATAGAGATTGCGCAGTGCAAAAAAGGTAAAGTTGAGAGGTTGTAGGTATCCTATCCACTGGTTTTCCAAAGGGGGTTCAGGTTTGTGCTGGGGAAGATCTGGCTTTAACATTGTTGATTTAATTTCATGGCCAGTGGAATATTTTTCCAGCTCGATGCCAGCCACCTTGTAGTGGTAAATTTGCTTTTGATAAAGTTGCAATTGCAAGGCGCGACTACTGTTCTTCCAAGCTGTGCTTGCAATTTCACTCATTTGCGCCCAGATCTCCACAGCAAAGGCATCTGTGCAAGAATCACAACTTTGGGACTGCTACCAGCGAGCATTGTCAAAAAAAAATCCTAAATAGAGATTGCGCAGAGCAAAACAGTGACGTTGCGAGCTTGTAGGCATCCTATTCACTGGTTTTCCCAAGGGGGTTCAGGCTTGTGTTGGGGAAGATCTGGCTTTAACATTGTTGATTTAACATTTCATGGCCACTGGAATGTTTTTCCNAGTTATAGGTATCCACTTGTTTTCCCAACGTGGTTCAAGTTTGTTTTGGGGAAGATCTGGCTTTAACATTGTTGATTTAACATTTCATGGCCACTGGAATGCTTTTCCAGTTCGATGCCAGCCACCATGCAGTGGTAAACTTGCTTGGCTTGGGAACCATCCTAGTCTTGCCAATGGCACGCGTGCGTCTTCTGATTTTGCAAGAGGAAGGTGCCCCGCTGTCTTTCCAAGCTCTGCTTGCTGTTTCGTCAATTGGAGCCCAGATCTCTAAAGCAAAGGCAGCTGTCCAAGAATTATATACAACTTTGGGACTGCTACCAGCTAGCGGGGTCCAAAATGGTTTAGATAGAGATTGTGCAGTGCACAGAAGTGAAGCTGCGAAGTTGTAGGTGGCTACCAGTTTTCCCAAGTGGATTCAGTTTTGTGTTGGGGAAGATCTGGCTTTAGTGATTGTTGATTTGACATTTCATGGGCAGTGGCATATTTTGCAAGTTTGGTGTCAGCCACCATGTAGCAGCAGATTCGCTCGGTTTGGGAGCAATCCCAGTGCCGCTCATTGCATTGGTTTTGCGTTTGAAGTGATAGTTGCCAGGTGCGGAAATTGCCAGCGCTCGTTCAAGACTAGATCTCTAAAGCAAAGCCGGCTGCAGCCATCGTCTAAACTGATTTTAGATGCAATGGAAAGTGAAGCTGCGAAGTTGTAGGTATCCATCGCTGTTTAGGAGCAAACGGAGCATGGAACTTGTTCCTACTTCACTTTCGAGATTGAACCCGGCAGCCTAGCAGAAGAAGGCGGCTGCTGTGTTCCTGCATAGACCCTCATAAAGGTAGAGTTGTCATTTCAGAAGCTTTTTGGAAGGCGATTGGACCACCCCAATCAATTTGCTACTCAAGAGTGCCCAAAGCAATCCAGGTCTGCTGTGTGAGGAGAGCTCTGCTTTTCTGATCGTTGATTTGACATTCCATGGCCAGTAACGTACTTCTCCAGTTGAAAACATACCACCATGCAGTGATAGTCTTTCGTGCCTTGGAAGCCACTTGTCTTTCCAATCGCACGAGTGCGACTGTTGAAGTTGAAAAAGCATGGTGGAACTACGGTTCTTGCAAGCAGTGCTTGTTATTTGGCCCTTTGTTGCTCAAATCTCTACACCCCAGGCGGCTGCGCAACACTTGCAACCCTGCTGAAGATGTATTTCAAGCAGTGGGCCTTGGCGCGAGAAGAAAATTGCTTTGTACACATGACGCAGCTTAATTTTTGGGTGGAATTCGAGTTCTGCATCGTTCACCATTCCATTTCCCGAGAGATACCGCTGCAGTTTGTTAAAGTCCTTTGCTGATTGGGCCAATGGGACCAGACTGCCCTGTGTGCATATGTGTGGATTCCCTCAACAATTCCGTGTGTCAAGGTCTAGATTTTCCATCTTTTCCTTGGCGCGTGCAACTTGGAGAGGTGCATTGGCCACATCCAACATGTCCCATAAGAACTGCGACCGCATGGAGTCCAGCTGGGATCTTTGTCCAATGATCTGGAGGACACAGAAGCGAAGACAACGATGCCGACGACGGCTTCTGAAATCCACTCCTTCGTAGCGTGAACAACTATGGGCTTGAGCCTGTGCATTTGGCTGACTTCCTCTCCATTCGTCTCCTCTTTGGGAGGGCTGAAGTTCAAGGGTCTCCTTGCACCAGTCTCTGCGAACAGGCTCTTGTCATTGTGACGCAAACGGTGGATCATGTTTTGATGTGAACACCGAAATTTTGTTCCAATAAGATTGTCCATTTCGGCTTTCTTGTGGTTTGTGCTGGTTTGTGGTGTTGTGAAGTGGTAAGGCATGTAGAAGAAACACATAGAAGCACTAGCACTAGCAACTTTTGTGGAACACGTTTTGTTTGCAAGGTGAGATGTTCGGTGTGCCGTTGCTAGCAGCTTGGCCCAATTTGATCACCAAAAAAGGTTGCCAGTTCATTGAACTGCGCTGTTGAGTAGGTGGGTATCGCCTCAAACATTGCTTGAGAACAGATTTTATCGCCAACTGCAATTCGTATGTCCCCTAAAGATTGGCCCCACCAACGCCGAAGTACCATCCAAGTCACGACGATGCAGAAGCACAAGCTTCCACATTTTGTGTAATGTTATAACATTATGTCCAGAGACCAAGATCTGAATGGAACACTTTGAACAGTTTCCACGATGTAATCAGGCTAACTTTGGGAAGCGCACTTGTGTGATATCAGTGCCATCATGTGAAGCCAGTCCAGAGCGGACTCATCCTGAAGCGTCGCCGTTACACTTCACGTCGCCGAAATACCAGGGAGCACAAATGCTTCCACATTTTGTCTATGTCGAGGGTCAGAGACCAAGATCTGAATTGAACACTTTGAACAGTTTCCATGATGTAATCAGGCTAAGTTTGGCCCGTAAGGCCGGGTGCAAGAAGCGCACTCGTGTGATATGAGCGGACTCATCCTGTCCATATCCGGAGTCTTCTTGGAACGTGTCCGAATTCCCCCAAGCTTTCCAAGTAGAATTAGAGGTGCTTCAAGTCGCAAAGGTTGCGCTACCTCAGTGCATGTTTGCCAACCCTCCAACCCGGCCCTTTAGCTGCAGAGTGTTTGTGGTTTCAAAAGCCGCCATTTTCACAAGGCCAAATCGTCAAATCAGACCACAAATTCACCTTCCATGACATGGTACTCCCAGATAAGCGATCTGAGCAGCTTGGCCAAGAGGAGTATCGAAAGGCTCACACGAGTGCATTCCAAGTTCAGAAAATGTCTCAAAAGGACCAGCTATGAAAGAGCTGCAACATCTCCGGGATTCTTCACACATTTTCCAAGTGGTAGAATTCATGGAGTCATGGAGATCTTCGTATTTCTTTGTCCAACAGATCCTTTGATGGCGCTGCTTGTTGCTTCATGGCACGCTCCATACGTTTTGATGCTTTGCAAAGGACCAAGTCTTGCCCCTTGGTAGCAATGCGGTCAGGCTGAAATTTTTGGGGCATTGAGGGCAAAGGACATATTACTTATCTCAGTCGACACGATTATCTCAGTACTCCAGGGTTGGCTGAACATAGCACAATGCATTTATGGTTTCAATGTTGGTGGATTTTAAATGCTGCAAGTGTAGCAGAGTGAAGATTTTTTTGCTCCAAGACATGATGGGTCATGGATCGCCATGGTTACAAAGGGTTGATTCTAATATTCTGCAAAGATCAAGCCAACTATCGTGACGCCAAGTGACGTCCTGAAAGGCAGACTTGAAAGGGGATTTCCTACTATTTCGGGGGTTTACAGTTTGGCAAAAATGTCACAATTTGACCAGATGCATGACTTCTCAGGGTTTTCGCATGAGCATGCCAATGTGGTTCCCAAAGACCGAAGACATGGGGTCATCCAAATGATATTCTCATCTGACATGGACTTTAGTATGTGTGTGCAATACTAGTCAAGCATGATTCATGAAAGGCATTTCTGCTGAAAATTGACACTGTCTTTTGGTCTGGAGATTCTTTGGGGGTGATACTGATAGTGGGTGCCAGGCAAAAATAAGGCAAAGCACATCACTAGATTCGATTCACTAGACCATGATAGACTGGATTTTCTGAGGCTTGAAGGGTTATGAACTGAAAGGTTGGGAACTGGAATTAAAAGCCAAATTTTCATAAGCCCTTGAGGGATGGTCATGTTCAATCAAACCTTCAGAATTCATTTCACTATATTCGGTATTAGTATAAATAAATCCTTCATGCGAATGTAAGAAGCCAGCGACTGAAAACAACATATTTCTTCCGAAGGTGACCGAAGCCCACTCCAAAAGAAAGCCCCGAAAACAGATATCTACCATATGTCTTTCAATGTGACATGCGGAATGGTGCAGAATCTTTGGTGTGATCCATGTCATATGATGAATGGTGTTTTTGCAGAAGTGCCGCTAGTCATGTCACTAAAGTGGTAAATTTGTCCTGCACGGTTCTATCGGATTGAGTAAGCTGTAAGATTTCAGGGACTCACATTTTTTGCACTCTTTTTGTGTCTTTCTACAAGTAGTTCCCGGGCGAGCCGGGGGCGGAAGTTTCAGGGGGCAACAAAAACTATAAACCGAACCAAAGAAGGAATTTGCTCATAGAATGTGTGCAAGGCGACCGACCCGTGCGATGCCCAAGCACTGCAGAGTTACTTGTGTGCACCAGCCTTCAGCCGTTCCGTCTGCTGGTGGCGTTCTTAATGTGAGGTGCTGTGGTACGTTATGTCGGCTGCGAGGTGGTATGAAGTAATGTGGTTGGTTGTGAGTTGGTGTGAGGTGAGGTAATGCGGGTTGCGACATGCCATGTCATGTGATGTATGGCGATGTCATGTGATGGGCTCACAAATGATGTGAGGGGACGGGATGTTATGCGCTTGTGATTCGAAGTGGTTTCGTGATGTGATAATTTTTGGAAGATGAGGTGCTGTTCAACCACGGAGAGGCAATGTCGCAGTACTAGGACTCCGTACTTGAAAGTATTACCCCGTACCACAAAGTACTACTCCGTACCATTCCATACCTCTCCGTACTCCAAAGTATGACTCCGTACTACAAAATAAAACAAAGTACTAGTCTGTACTACAGACTACTACAAAGTACCATTTTGTGCTATCCCTCACTACAAAGTATATTTTGTGCTTTAAAATAGTACAAAATTTTACTTCGTACTTGAAAGTATTACTCCGTACTATAAAGTATTACCCCGTACTACTCCCTACTACAAAGTACTACTCTGTACTCATCCGCTTGATAATCACAACACGTAAATCCTCCAGTGTAAGCAATCTATGGAATGCAAAACCCAATGGAACCACGACATTTATGGTTGCCGGAGTTTCTTGGGAGGATGCGATTTTTGCAAAAAAGGTGGAAAGCACTAGAGCAAGCTTAACTACTATCAAGTCCTATTGCTCGGACATAGTTGTTGAGCAGCTTTGTTTGGATCCAATTCTGCTGAGGTGATGGATGGGGCGCCAATGATGGAGGCGAAGAGACTCAGGCCGTGATTTTGAGCAATCTAAAATCAAATATTACAAACAGGATAAAACCATAAAATAACCTGACAATATCAAAAAAACAATCCTTTTGGACATTATTGCTGAAAATTTAGATTTAAAGGAATTTTATATTATAGTATTTTTTAATTATAATAAAATTATTTTGCTTAACCTCTTCGAACATTAATATATATATATATATATTTTCAAATATTTTATTTTTTTTAAATGATTTTGGAATGTCTTTATTTTTTTAAATTATTTATTTTTAATTTTATTAAATTTTAATTAAATTAAAAATATATATATTTTTATTTAAGATAAAATATATTGTATTATTTATAAATTTATAAAATAGATATTTTTAATTATAAAATGGTTAATATAATTTATTTATATTTATTGGGTAAAATTAATTTNATATTTATTATTTTATATTTATTAAGGATATTGAAGAATTTATATTGAATATCGAACTAGGTATATTTCTGATTTCTAATGGTTTTGATTTTAGGCTAATATTATAAAAAATTAAAAACTAATTAATAAAATTATTAGATTTAAAGAATATAATAGAAAGCATAGTATTAGGGCTTTAAGCAGCTGTGAACAATCTAGAGAGGATTGCCGACTATTATTCTATAGGATCGATTGATTAATTCCAAATCGAGAATTCCTGTTCCAAGATCTAACAAAATCTCTTTGATAGATTGGCCGTCCTAGACTAGATTAGCAAGGCATATAAACTAAAATTATTTCGGGGGTTTTCCAAGAATAACCAGATTTTTTTCAGGTGTACCCAATACCTAGGGATGCCTTTAATTATATAATTAATTTATTTGAAAGAGAAAATGAGATTTGGCATGCTTTTTTTTGCAAGATTATAGATTTACATCCAAAAGCTTCGGTCCGTATATTATATATCTCAGCAGCAGAATGTGAGGCGAGACAATCATTGACCCAAAATTCGGCGCACTGCCACACCAAGACTATCTTTTGCAAGTGCAGGTGCTGCTGCGCCTAGTGTACCTAATAAGCTTAATCGTTCTAAGATTCCAAAGGCTTATTTCGAATCTGATACCTTATTATTACCAAGAAATAAAATGGAAACAAAAACTTTAAATAATAATTGATTATAAGAAAAATACCATATAAAAATCAGATTTTTCGAAAGATTTCCAGGTCAGAAAAATATTTCTAATTATTAGCAAAAAACCCGATAGTTAGAATACTTAAGACATTTTACAATATTCAAATATATTTAATATATAATAATATAGTATAATATATAATTCAAAGATTTATTTAGGGTAGCTTTACCATTGGCAGTCACAAAGCCTAAAATCGGCAAACCTCCTTTTATATTCGAATTATAGGCAAAAATTAAATTATTTTTATTATCTAAAAAGATTATAGTAAAATTTACCACTGTCTTTGAAAAGCCAGATCCTCCTAAATTGCCACCGGATGCTTTTTTTAACATAACAACTAAGAAAAATCAAGAAATANTATATATTCCAATATCAACTAATTTTTTTATATTCTTTTTTTACCAAATTTCCATCAAATCAAATTCATACCATTTTCATACCGACTCAAAATATATTTATATATATATATATTTAAATTAAATCTATATCAAATTCAAATAGATATAATTTTATTATCTATTCCCAACCCAAAAAAATATCTTTATATAATTTATCTTACATCATTATTATATATAATATTTTATAATTAGCATTTTTTTAATCTTCTTTTATTTTTTTGATATATTTATCCTAATAATTTAGTTAATATATTTTTAAATAATTTTTTAAATTATATTTTTGGATATCTTTTTAATATTTTTTTAAAAATATTTTACCTATTTTTTTTATCATTCTTTTATATCATTATACCGATTTTTTTTCTAATATTCTATTTGTTATTCTTTCTAGGATATCACCTGATTGATTTTTTTTGATATTTCTGCTAAGATTTTCCTAAGATTATACCTAATAAAATAAATATATAGAATCCAAATCCCAATTTTATTGAATTTTTTTGTTCATCTCAAAGCTGCTAAACTCATAATATCAATATTTCAAAATATACACAAACCAAAAATCAAAGCAAATATGTTATTGCTCGGCACCTTCTTCTCCATTTTCGCGTTTTAAGATTTTTCATGATATCTCCAAAAAGGTTTTTACAAATCCCAAGATAACCATACATGTAACTACTTCTCCCAATGAAAGTAAGTTCTTCCAGAGTTCTATCCCAATTTTATTCGACTTCAACGCTATGTTTTTGGTGCGGGCTGATGGTATCTTCATCAGAAGCTGCCCAGAAAACCTGATTTGACAGGTGCAACTTGTGGAGAAATTTGCGGATTTTCAAGACATGTGCTCCCGAAAACAAACAATTATAGGTACGGTGAAATAACTCCACTTATAGGTATTAAAAGCCTAGCTACCCATGTTTTTCGGGCCATGTACAGGGGTTATAACTTCATTTAGACTAGTAGAGGCCCATCTTGTAGAGCTAATATGGCACCTGAACATATGACTTTTCCTCAAAAGGAAATGAATCATCTTCCAATCCCACTGGAATTTTCTGGGCGAAATTGCTGTTAGTTTTGGGGAGGGTAAATCATGGTTCAGTGAAACATGGGTGTACCTCCAGTAGTTGTTACATTCTAATTGTGCACGGAAGCATGATTATGAGAGAAAGAGTAGATTTCCAACCAAAAATCCTTGCTGGAAACTTCAGAATCGAGCCATCCTCAAAGAACTTTTTTGAAGAATATATGTATATATAAAATATATACATAATGATATATATATATATATATTTGGGTATATTTGGGTCGAAACACCATTTGTTTGCGTTGAACAACCATTTCTCTTATGATTTTTTCAAGAGCTGAAATGACCAATAATTCGCCCCTGAACCAATTGAGTAGCCGAATCACCTCCCTGAAACTAACAGCGAGTGGAAACTCCTGAAAATCCACGGTCTGGAAGATGAAATTCCTTTTGGGATGGTCTATTTTCAGGGGCTTTTGCTGTTTGTTTCAAGGAGTGTATGATCCTGGCCAATTCAATTTAACATAATTTAACCACACCCAACGATTCACTTAAACCAACATTTTTGGGACGAATTCCACGTCGTTACAAATTGATCAAGATATGATTCATCATCCAGTTTTTTTGCCTATCTGTATCTTTGCACCTTTAATCCCTTCATATCACCCATTTTCGATCTTTTGAAAACAAAAAAACAAATCCAGAATCATCGCCGCCAAGCGCGAACCAACCCCCCAAAAGGGTTGTAGATTTGGCCCTGACTCAAGCCGCCTTTCACCCTGGTTTCACCCAATATTTTGATACCATCTGTGGCAGCTTTGTTTCCGAAAATGCATCCCAGGGACAAATCTGCAACCTTGAAAAGAAGTAGGGATTTTTACGACTTGTCCCGAAAAAGATTCGGCCCGCCGGTTTCCCGTCATGACCCACCTCGAAATCCCCAAAGATTTCGTTGTTTTGAGGTCATGTTGGGATCAACCTTTGGACCTTAGGGGCCTAGGCCTCGGGTCACGGAAACACGACCGGGTCGTTTTTTCTAACATGGCGGCCGGCTGGAAGGCCATCCACGACTTAATAGGGAAAAAAAATCTTCAAGTTGTAGTTTGCCAGAGGGTAAACATCCCATTTCAAGGTCACGTTTTGTGGGCAGAATTGAAAAACAGCTCAGAAGTTACTTCGCTTCACTTTTTGGGCGCAACAGAGTTTCCACCAAGCGTGTTTCAACTTTGAGAGGCGAAACTTTTCTCAACTTTTCTTTTTTTCCCCTGGATGGCAGAAGAGCTTTGGAAAAGCCCAAAAAAATTGACTCACAAAAACCCAAATGTTGAGAAAGAACATATGATTATGAAACCGTTTTTGGCAATCCCCCCCAAAAACGACACTAGGTTTCTTATGGTTTCTTGCTTGCAAGAAGATGATCATATATCATCTCCTGCAGACAGGCACCTCACCTAACAACAAGCGATCTCCCATTCTTTTGTTGACTTCGCGCTCTCGACGTGACGTCTGCGATTTGAAGCCAAATTTGTCGATGAAGCCCGCAGAACTGCCCATAACAACAACTGAAGCTTCAGTTTTTTCGGGGGTTGGATGTTTAATGCTTCACTATTGCTGTTCCTTCACAAGCAAAAGAACCAAGTTGGGGATGGTTGAAAACATTCTGAAATTCAGGACCTTCCAATTTTGCAGCAACCTTCCAGCCACCACTTCATCACTTGAAAAAAATCGTGTTGGAATGTTTGTTCACTGAATTCCTAGAGCCCTGTTGATTTAGGAACTTATGACCCTCTTTTCAAACATCACAACTCGTGAATCTAGCTGGTGGTTTCAACCCAATTGAAAAATATTAGTCAAAATGGGAATCTTCCCCAGGTAGGGTTGAAAAGAAAAAATATTTGAAACCACATGAAACCACCACCCAGGAATTCTGAAACTCAGTAGTATCTTTCTTCAAGGCACTGACGTTCCTTTGTGAGAGTCGACCGTCTTTTGAAGAGGCTTGTGGTTTTTATTTGTTTTTTTTTCAGCCTTTTGAAGAGGTCATTTTTTGGGTGTTCTTTTTCAAAAGCAAAAAACCACAAAAAGTCGTGGACCCGTAGATGGCACAAAAGCATACAAAACCCCAGGTTTTTAGACGTTTTGAAGGTTTTTGGGGGCCGATGTCAGAAAGGGCGATTGGACCATCTACCTATCTTCTTGAGATGGGTTTTCTTGTTGTCACTAAGCACCTGGAAAGTGGATTTAGCCTGGTGTTTTGGATCAAAATCTGTCAAAAAAACCTCCCCCAAAAACAAACCGACGCCAATGTTATATAAACATAACAAAAATAACCTGAAATTTGTTGTTTCCTTTTAAACTTGTAGCCTGTAGCCTCATTTTTCTTTGCTACAGCCGTGTATATTTTTTTTACAGATATATCAGATATGCTCTAGCTATTGCTTGCACATTAATTCGTCATCCATGGTGGCTCACCCCTCACCAAACATCAATGTGGATTTCTTGTTGCAGCTCTACTCCTTGGTCCTCAAACAGATAAAACCCGAGGCACCACGCACTACGTCCAACTTGGCTCATTCCAGCTCGCTGTGAACGGAGCTAAAATAAACCGCTATCGGAGGACCCGCCGTGGGTGTTGGTGGTGAACCATTTGAAAGAAACCAAAAAACGAGAAAACTAGACGAAAAACCACATGGATTCAAATGAAACCTGCGGCAAAACATCATATTATATTCTATACCCTACTGAAAACTAAAAAAGTTTTCAGCTTGCCCTCGAAAAAAAAAAAACTGCTTCCCAAAAAAGGAAACAAGTCTGAAAAACTTCAAACAATTTGAGGGGCTGTGTTAGTTTTAGGAAGGATATCTGAAACCTCAATTTTTGCGGTTTTCGAAAAGAACACCCCGAAGATTCAATCGAAGATTTCCCCCCATTTTCACCTTATTTTGGACGGGTTTTGCCAGTTTCACAAATGCTCAGGTTGTAATCCCAAATACCTACATGGCATCTTGAGTTTTTAGCCACACATTCTTTTCAAATAACCCTTCAACAAAAATCAAAGATATTTTCAAGCCTCTGAAGACAAACAGTCAACCACCATTTTAAAACATGTTGGTTCCTTTTGGATGATGGTACAACCCCCACTAAAACAAAATTAGGGTGAAGCTCGTTACCACCAAGCTATTTCCAAAATAGTGGCTGGATGGTTGGACTTCCAGGGTCCCGATTCCTTAGAAAAACCGAGGCAGAACCCTCAGAAATAGCCGGGGATCAAACATGTCGCCCTCCTTAAGGGACATCAATCAGTTTTCATAAGCCCTAATCACAAGGCGGCTATTTCTGGGGTGAGTGGGTTGGGGGGGGGTGTTGGTTGATTAGCCATGAGTCCCCTCAACATCTTTCTCAACTCAACTCCCCCAAAAAATATCCAAATCGCAGAAAAAAAAATGCTGCAGAAAAATCGCTTGGTTAATAAATTCCCATGGGCTATTTGGGGTCTAGACTTGCTGAAAAAATCACCTTCACCTTTCCAATCGATTTAACGGTCCATCCCAATGGCTCCAACCCACGCCAGGCCGTTGGTTCTCAAGGTATCTTTACAGTGAAGCACCAAAAAAAGCCGCTGCAAACTTCGGAATTTTTACTTCACGGTTGGCAAACTCATCTGGGGCGGTTTCGTCTTTTCGTTTTTTTTTCCGAAAGGGGCTTTCCGAATTCTAGGGACGTCCGTTCGGCAGCTCGGAAAACGGCCGTGATGGTTTTTTTCCATGCTTTGATGGGGTGCCTTGCTGGTTTGGTGTTGGAAAACCAATCCAAACCCATTGTCTGAAGGATTTCATCGTGCATATATAGATTTATCGCTGCTCTTCCCTTCAAATTGAACCCCAGACCATTGGTTCGTTTTGTATTTTTTGTATGGTCTTGTGGGCCAGCCACAAATGGCGGGATTTCTAACTGGGCCCATCGCTTTCCAGAATATCCCGGAATATCCTTCCTTAGCTTCATCCAGCGATTAAACATGGCGGACTTTTTTCGGCTCCAAGGCTCGGCTCTCTAACAAGCAATTTTCATGCAAAAGACTGTTAAAATGGGGAACATTTTTTTACAGTCTTTGCAATCTTCTTTCCATTTTTAAGGAAATTACGGGAACAAATTACAATGTTATGAATTCCTATGTTTCCAGGTGGTGTCATAAAAGGGACACCGGGACCCAAACTTCATTCACTAAATAGTTTCGGGAAATCCCTCAAAGATTATCCTACCTTTGCATCAAGTTTCATCCCTCCGATATTTTGGTACCACCGTAGTCGAGGTGGCGATCGGCACGGACCCAAGTAAGGTGGATTGATGATTTTTCGGGGCCATGAGCCCAACCAAGACGTTACGATCATGGGAGTGGCGTGGCGATCGCCATCGATCCTTTCCAGGTGGTAGAATTTAATGACACCTGAAAACATCAGCGTTTTTCCATTGTTGATGGTCCAATTCCCCAGAACTGCTATGTACAAAATCCGTCGGCAAACCATGGGATGAACAACCATCCGCAATTTTCTGCCATTGCCAGATTCCCCAGAAACAAAATATCAACAACTGGATTTTTTTTTGCTAAATTAGGCAAGTCCTCACTATCTAATACTGATGGTTGACCTCCAGCATCGTGAAAATATGAGATCTAATCATTTACCCTGCAAAAAAAAATAATAAATTTCAAACATCCTTTTTTCCTTCATCTTCCCTTTTTCGCAAAAAAAAACAAAAATTCAATGAAACACATCTTTCAACAATCGAACTCCCCTCCGAACGTCCCACCAAAACTGTTTTTTTCCGAGGCAGATAAAACACCACTGCTACCTGCTCTCGGCGGCACCGATTTTCAGTTGGATCCCAACGGAAAGCAACGCCAGGAAACTGAAGGAAGTTACAATGGCAACCCTTTGGGCCTTCGGTCCCATCGATAGCTGTTTCGATTGTTCCCTTCATAGGTGGGATCGGTGGCATATTTCATCCCCCAATTGGTAGTATATACCACTTATATACCACTTATAGTCCTTGCCTTCTGGGGGGTTATATGCTACCTACCACCTATTAAGGGAACCAGAAACAACCATTGATCCCCTGCGAAAAGTTAAACTTTTTTTCGTCAAAGGGAGCGTTTGGGAATAAGGCGATTTTCTAAGATGTGCCCAGATTGAATCAGATCACATTGGACAAATCTTTTGAAGTAGTCAAATGTGAACATTGTTTTGTTCTGAAGTGAAGGGAACTATCATTTTTGTAAAGCTGAAACATCATCCATTCTGGAAATCATTACAAGTATCGCTAGAAAGCGGCGAAGCATGTGAGCTTCTGGACCATTTTTTTGGAAAACTAACAAAAATCAGACCCTTTGCCGTTGCAAAAACGGGCCCGAGGTGTGTGGGCAGTTTTTATGGATGGGCACCCATCAGCCGATTCGAAAGGCTTACGAGAAGGAGGACAAGAGTGGAAAGCCAAGTGCCCTATTTCTAAGGCAATAGTTGCTGGTTTTAGGGGTAAAGTTGCCTAAAAAAATAGGACACTTGGCGTTCCAGGCATGACTTTTCTATCTTTGCAAACCGTAGAGTTTTTCGACATTTTTTTTGGCCGGAGGCCCTTGAAAAGTTGCCAACCGAAAACAAGGCTGTTTTGGTTGGGGAAGACTGAAGTCGTCTCCGGAGTTAAAACTGCCATCTTTCGAGACATCGGGATCCATCGTCAAATCAGGGTCGTTTGAACAAGACTGCGGAACTTGAATTGGCGAGGGACATGTTTCGGAGTCGGTCGACTGATGTGATTTCGTGGGACATTTTTCCAGAAGATTTTGGACATATTTTTGTTTAAGAATCTTTATCTTCAAGTGAAAATGACTCCGAAAAGTCCCTCTCATAAGCAAATACCAAAAAAGAAAGCAGTTTTCACCCTTTCACCATTTGGTCGTCTTGCAGCACCACTGGCGGACATGCTACTGCGCACCCAGCGGTTTGACTTCACCCATTTCAAGACACCCTGCAAGTCATAGGAGCATGGCGACGTGTCAACAGCAAGTCCCAACGGGTACGTGACCACCGAGGTCCAAACGGGACTTCTTTTTAGATCCCCGTCTGGTGTACACCCCCCAGCTCAGAACCCTAAAATATTTTGGGGAGCCAACCTTTTTGGGTCAATGAAATCAAGGTGTCTGAGATTTGTTGTTGTTTGGATTCAATGCACCTCAGCTCCCTCAAAACCCAAAATCCCAACAAAAGGACTCCAAGCTCACTATACCACCCATGGTGCAGATAGGTTGGGTTCCTAGAAAACATTTTTGACCAAAGATGTCCTAATAAAGGTTGGGTTCCAACGGGGCCATGCTGAGACAGGGTAGTGGGAAGGCTGTGGGCCTGGGCAGGGTTTGGTGGTAATATAAGGCCAAAAAATGTATGTTGCCTGAGCAAACTGAATCATAGAACCCCTTGAATGGTTGGCCCCCAAGAATTTATTTTCATTACATTCAGGTGTGGTTCCAGGAAAATCTGCAATGGAAGGTTTGTGATGTTTGTGTTGGGTAGGTTCTGTGGTGGGTCCTAACCCAAGATTCTAGCACATTCTTGCATCCTTCATTTCATAGCCATTCCATTGGCGCTCTTCCAGGGGCAGTGGAAAAAGCAGAAGGACATGCAGAACATGCAGAACCAGCAGGCCATTTGTTTGGTCTGAAATCAAATGGTTGTGGTCGTTGTGGATTTGGGTGATGCCCACTGCAGTTTATGTAGGGTAAGGTTGGGAGAGTAGATTTCATTGGGGTAGCTGGTGTTGGTTCTTCTTTGGAGTTGTTCTTTCCGAGACAGGGTAGTGGGAATGCTGTGGGCCTGGGAAGGGTTTGGTGGCAATAAGGCAATAAATGTATGTTGCCTGAGCAAACTGAATCATAGCACCCCTTGAATGGTTGGCCCCCATGAGTTTATTTCAATGCGTTTTTCAAAAAAACAAAGGAAGAAATTGCCAACAAACATGTGTTGGTTGGAATTGATTGGTAAGCTGAATGCAGCTGTTGTCAACAATGTTGTGTTTTGAATGACCAATGCCTACTGTTGGGCAGGACCAAAAGTGACAAAGCAGCGGGTCTTGTTGCACAGGGGCCAGGATTCAAAATCCAAAATCCAAGATCTACAAAAGTCAAAGATCCAAAATCAACCGGCTTCAAACAGCATGCTAAAAAATCTAAAAAACATCTAAGAAAGATTAAGAAAGCAGGTATCAAAATAAGGTATCCAACCTCATGTCTTCCCAAATCAGGCTGACAATGGTCAAAAATAAAATCAAGGTTGCCCAGCATGGTTCCAAACCAATAAAATAAAACATGGAAATTAAATGGTTGGAGCCAAGATTTCAAGGATTTCACAGATTGATTTTATTTTCAAATGAAAATGAAAATCAACCCCCGCCAGGGGCTTGAGATCTATGATTTCATTTTCTCTCACCGAAGGGGGATTTTTTAGAGAGAGACTCGGTCACGGTGTAAACTTTGGAGACGATATGCATTGGATATGATGATGCTGATAGGAAGTAAAAATTCTGTGACCTCACAAATCTCTGCGAAACATTGGAATATGATAATGATATTCGTGATCCAAAGTGACGGGAAATTCGGAAAACAGTTCATTGATATTTTTAAACATAGCTTCTTCTGACCTCCGCCGTTATTTCCTTCACTACATGAGGGTCCCCTAAAAAATACATCGTTGTTCAACGAAAATTCATCCCACATCCTAGACTTGAATTCCGCATCCACCATGGAATTGTAAGATACCAGTTTCAAGCATCCTTGATGCATACGTGTCTTTTTTTTAAAGAGTGATATTCTACTCATCTCACATGATGAATTTTCCTAAAGGTTCTAATATGAAAACTCCCTTCCTTTGAAACCCTTCCAAAAAGACAACCACCACGAAGTCCAGGGTTTTTCCACAAACCCCCGGCGTTCACGTGTTCCCGTGGGAGTGTCTGCTGAACCGCGAGGCACCCACTGACGTCATCCCGAGTCCGGAGAAGCTTGGGCCCGATCCGAAATCCTCAACCTTTGACAAGGTGGGCCCCGAACCGATCCTTGTGAAATGGAGTGAAATGGGCCCCCTACTTGTAACTGGTAGGCGCCGCCCCATCTTGAAGGATGTATTACAAAAAAACCCAGACCCGAAAAAGGGGGGGATAAATGTCTTATATATAATTATATATATATATATATATCAACTCCTGTTTAATTTTTTTTTCGATAAAGTGGTGGGACACCTTGGCTTGACTCGATGCTTTTCGAAAAAAGTTCAACAAACTTTTACTCCCAAATCGTGGTTTGGATGGTGATGAATCCCATGGTCCAAAGTAGGCTCCCAGTTGCATCAGCATTGAAATCTATGAACCGAAATTCATACTAAGAGTGAATAAGTGAATAAATAAAAAATTATCATCAAACAAATCTATGGCACCCTTACTAAAATGCTATTAACATCGTTGACAGAGCTAACATTTGGACGTGATCCCGCACTGTCAAAAACTGAAAATCGTAGCCTTCCTGGACCCGGAAGAAACTCTGCAAGCAGTCGTTGGTGTCATGATGGTTGTGGCCACAAGACAATACGAGAGGACGGCAGGTGCGCTGGCTCTGATCGAATAACAAGGCGACCATTGGAGGGACCAATTGCACTGGAAAAGGGCAATTTTTTTCTGAAGGATAAGTCTGTGGTGGTTGAAATAACCCCATCTGAAAATTGTTTCGTCAAAAATCGGAATCTTCTCCAAATTGGTGTAAAAGGAAAACAATATTTGAAACCACCTAAATAATCATGAGGATTTTCAGAAAATCAGGGCAGTTTTGATACCAAATATCAATGAGACATCATTTGATTGTAGTTAAATCATAGTAGTGATGATAATTCACGAAGGGCTGAAGGGAAAAGTTTCTCACATAATTTGTCGTGCAGGGACTGTGGGTATGTCGATTCGTGGGAGAACTCAATTTTCAAATACAAGAGTTTGCCTGGCTTGAACATCGGGCGTAAACACTGCTATGCCTGCTGTTGATGGTTTAGAAAATCCTGTGCCAACCAGTTGAGGTTGGGTTTTGTACATCCCAGGTGATTGCTTAATTTCTGAAGCATTAAAAAATAATATGACAAATTCAATCAAAATGCTCAGGATTCAAAAAAAAAAAACGTGTCGTACTCCAGTAACATAGAGTAAGAAGGTAGCAATGTGAGAAAAGAGGTTAGAGATTTTAGCCAGGACTACAATTTACAATGACAAGAATTGCAGGAAAAAAAAATCCATCAGCGAGTTGGTGGAAAGTTTCAACCCATTTCAAACATATTTAGTCAAATTGAATCATTTCCCCAATTTTCGGTGTGAAAATAAAAACAATATGTGAAACCACCATGAAAAATAGATGTTTTGGCCACCTAAAAACCCAGGTTATTTACCATAAAAACCTCTAAAAATGTAGGTTTACTATAAAAATCTAGATCAGGCTTCATTCTGCTTGAGCCTTACCGTTTGTTTTCCATAGACTAAGTCACCTCTTAAGAGTTCACCAAAACGTTCGGGTAATCCCGGTGTGTTCATTTT
The DNA here is from genome assembly GCA_000507305.1 of Breviolum minutum Mf 1.05b.01. Lineage (NCBI taxonomy): Eukaryota > Dinophyceae > Suessiales > Symbiodiniaceae > Breviolum > Breviolum minutum. The sequence continues at coordinate 21,598 of DF239257.1, forward strand.
TTTTGTGCAACGTTCAAAAAATGCTTATGACATTCCAATAAAAACTAGTTGGTTCATAGGGATTCCTTAGAATGGCCTATGAAATAAGCCCCAGATACTGTAGTTGGGTAGGATTTCATCCCCTTTAAAAACTAAATAGCCAGGGTTTTGGCCAACAAAACAGGTTGGAATCTTCAACGCTTCAACGCCTGTAGCGTTCATTTCTTGCTACCCTCTGGTAAACTAACTAACATAGCAATGGAATATCCCCATGTTCAATAGGAATTACATCTTCAATCCGGGTTCATTTTCCAGCTATGTTAGTCTACCGGACTGTACCCTTTCTAGCTATACTAGCTTCAGTCATATCATCTTCACAAGGAAAACCCTCAAAGACCACAAAAACCCATTCTTTCAAGCAAGAAAGAACCACGCAGCAAAAACCTACCTGTCACCCTCGTAGCACTACGCCCAGCAAATGGCGGGATGAAAACGTTTTTTTTTGCGTGCATGTTGAGGGCCTGAAATATTTCATGTTTTGATGAACTCGTTTTTCTTTTTGCTCTTCTTCCTCTGGGAAGAAATCCCTTCACTTTCCATGGAAGGCACATTCACACACAAAGCTGCCTTTTCCAATACCAAAAACAAACATCCAATTCTCTCCAAACCAAACAGCCTCAACACACACACGGGGAAGGGATAGGGTGGCAGTTGTTCTTGTACCCAACATGCCCCCCCATCTTCTACGACTTTTGCGGAACGAGTTTGTGGTTGTTTTGTTTGTAAAAACTGCACGGTGTTGGCACCTCTTTTGCACAAAGGTTTTCAGAGAAACTTGCGAGAATATCTGGAAAACATGAGCTCATATGAGACAAAAAACCTTTGTGACATTGTGCCATTCCATTATGATGGTTGCTTCATAGGCATCCTTATGAAAGCTCATTGCAATCCATTTGAAAAAAGTTGGGTAGTATAATATCCTGTTTTGGTACTAAATAACCATGGCTTTGATCACTCTTCAAATGGATGAGAGTTGGCATTCTGGCAAGAGATATTTCGTGAATATCACGGTCTAGATGAAAAAAACACTCCGCCCAATTGAGCAACGTTCATATACTGGTTGGTTTATGGGGATCCTAATATTGGCCCATGATATCTATGATAATCCCTATAATAACTGGGTAATATTTCATCCCATATACACAGCAAATGACTTCCGGGGCAAAATGGTCACAGCGAAAAAAATGGTGGAGAAGTATCTGCCCAGGTCTTGGACTGTTGGTCAAGAGGGTCAAGGCATGATGATGACTAGTTGGTGGTTGAACCAACCCATCTGAAAAATATGAGTCAAAATGGGTTCATCTTCCCCCCAATAGGGTTGAACATCATAAATGTCTGAAACCACCACCCAAATGATGATGATGATGATGATCATCATCATCATCATCATCATCATCATACTTTGGGTTGTCCCCCTTCCCAGGTTGAAAGGTCACCACCAGGATGACATGAACCATTTTTAGCAAATCCCGGTCCCTAAACCTTAAAAATTGCCACTAGCCAACTGGGAAGGGGGACAACCCACATCATAACAAACTTTCATAGTTAAAGTATGATGATGCGGATAATAATACTAATGATCACAACAACAACAATAATGACAACAACTATAATAATAACAATAATGACAACAACAATAAACATTGTGTAAATGATTATGACAATAATAACAATAATGACAACAACAACAATAAAAAACAGTTCTTGATGATGACAATGGATGACAATAGCTATATATAACAAACATGATAGTAACAATATAATGATCCCAATAATGATAGTTTCATGAATGTGAATTGCTCACATTACCCCCCGAGCAATTGGGACCCAAATCGCATGGACGGGTTCCAGAGATGCCATTTTACCATGCAGATCCCCGTGTGGTGCCACCAGGGGGGGTAGGAGCCCTGCCAAAATAAAATACAAATAACCATGGCCAACCCCCCGTAACACCAGCTCACTATAAAAATCATGGTGCCTGACCCCTTTCTTCCAAGAATTTCCACAAATAAATTTGTGAAATAAAACAAAGTGAAGCCGACCCCCGACTTTCAAATATAATCCAAGGCCCTCAGCCTCCTTCAAAACTTACAAGACTTTCAAAAAAGGAAACCTATGAAAAATGCTACTATATACATACCTAACAATATACAAATGTGCCATTTATAAAAAATATACTTTTAAATTGAAAATCAAGTATTCAATCCTTAAATGTTGGTTTGATAAACCCCATGCCTTAAAATAAAATCCAAGGACCCCAAGGTCCAACATCTTCAAACATGCTCATTCCCTGGCATCACTGGGCTCCAAATAAAGTGGGATCTCATGTTCAAGGTGCCAACCCCTTTTTACACCAAGAGTCCTACTATGCTAGGATACATGAGATAAAAATAAAATAAAATAACTAGTCGAGAACAATTTCATTTGGGGGCCTAGCCCAATTTCAGTGACTAGCATGGCACGGGGATCATGCAGAATATGGAGAGTTGAGGGCGGCAGACCGTGGCTTTTTGAAAAAATGGATGCTTCTTAGATCATTTAAAGTTCATCCGGAAAATCTCCATCTTTTGGCGTCCATTTTTTGCTCCCAAACATTTCTGGATTTCCAGAAAACTCGAAAAAAACTGGTAAACTAACATAGCTGGCTGGAAAATGGTTTCCCGGATTGAGTCGATGTACTTCCTAGTGAAAATGGGAATATTCCAGCCAGCTATGTTAGTTTACAGGAGGGTATCAGCATATTTTCTTCAACACCACACTTTCCCGGAAAAAAACAAACTCTGAAAGAAAAAACAACACTTTTCTTCCTTCTATTGACAAACATCTGGCGAATTAATGTGGCTTTCTGTCTATTAATCTATTGATCCATCTATGTATCTATTCATCCATCTATCATCCAAACGTATCATAAAAACTGTTGTTGTTCTTTTCCCCCTGGGCTGTTCATTCTGGGATCTTTCCGGTGGACCATGTCGAGTTTTTTTTTCAGCAGGAGAGCAGTTCCAATATCATAAGATGTCATGAGGGAATCTGAGGGAAACACGGGGAATTTTGGGGTCACACATCACATTGCTGATGCATTACTGGCCATGGACTATCCTCATTGGCTTTTCCGGTTGGTTTTTTTTGGGTGTTCTTTCCCACAAAACCCCGTGCTGGAAGATTTATCAGGAAAATTTCCCCAGAAACGATTGCATAGTGCCTACGTATGTAGACAGGGCAGTACTTCATGTCCCAACATCAAGCCAATCCAGGGTGGCCTGTTTTCAGGGCGAAAACATGGGGTATAGCTGGTAAAGCTCGAATGAAATGTATCAATAGGGCTACCAAGTGGTTGGTTTCCCACAGAATGGTTGTACTGTTGATGGTTCAGAAATCCGGCTAACCAGTCGAGGTTGGCGCCTTATCCCGTTATTTACAGGGTTTTATATATTCCAGGTGGTGATGGCCGGATTTCTGAACCATCAACAGTATGATTGCAAACTTTTCATCAAATTTCACACCCATCTTTTGCATGAATGTCAGTGTGCGCGGTCAACCTCAAACATGGTTTCATCACGGGTTTGTTTCCACGGATTTTCACGTCCTCAAACAGCGAGATTGGAGGTTGATCACAACTTTATGGCTGCTTGCTGCTCCCACTTTTTGAAGATGCAGACTTCTGGAAGAATCATTGATTCACCCACCAAATCTGTGTCAGATCATTTTCTAGTTGATGGTTGAAAAACCTTGAAAGATATGCTTGTCAAAATGAATCATCTCCCCAAGTAGAGTAGAACATATAGAACATCAACAAATGTTTGACACCACCACCTAGTGTCTTTTTGAGTCTGTAACAACTACCGCAGTCGCTTTTTGTCATTTTGGGCGGCTACATGATTTGAAAAGAATTCATTTAAGTCCGCAGGATTCGGAAATGTCATGTCATCCCTTAGCTCGCTTCTTTTCTCGCTGCCAAAAAACTTACTCCCCTTAGGTGGATTTTTTTTCATCACCCAAAAACAACCCTATAGAATCAATAACCATGAAGATGTAGTTACATGTAGGTAAGTATATCATACAACACTCCTATAGGTTTTGGATCCTGTTTGACATTTTGTTCTGCCAACAAAAAACCCATCACGACTCAGCCATTTCTCAACCTCCCCAACGTTGCTGGCAAACGCTCGGTTGCGACGCTCCTACGGTCGAACGAAGATCGGGCCTGGTAGCTACCTGGATTGGGGATGGTGGGGACTTGGGGGTTTAGAATCTTGGAGGATCATCCCGGGTTCGTAGACCCATTTATTTATAAGGCCATGTTTAGGGGTTACCACACTTCCTCCCATAAATCATGGACATCGAAAATGGGTCCCTCCAGTCACCTTTCAACTATGGCCATTTTCCACTTCCATGATTATGGGAGAAAGAGTAAAAACTCCATTTTATAACTAGTACTTGGAGGATCATTCACTTTAGTAAGTGGTTCATAACCATACTTAATTTTCGTCCCGTAAATAGGCTTGTGGGACCCCCCTTCCAAGTAGCTTTTCACTCCATGGCTGAAGTACATGGGGATGAACCTAACGATCCTTACCCAATCCTCCAAGAAAGGGTGGATGCTTGAAGGGTCACAATCCAAAGGGTGAGGTTGTCAGAAAAGATATCAGGTATCACCAGTGAACCGGGTGAATTTTCCCTTGAAAAAGTGGGGATAGATATGATGTGTATACCTAAATATATAAACGATACTATATGATATTAAACATCATATACTATATAATATTATATTATATGATCTGATATGATATGATGTGATATGATATGATATGATTACCCTCCCTGAAACTAACGACAGCGAAAACACACCTAAAAAACACCGGGACCCAAGTTGGTGTTTAAGAGGAGTTTTGACACTCCCCAAAACTAACAGCAATTTTCTCTGAAAATAGGCCTTTTGCCCCAAAAGGAAACGATAAAGTATTCCAAGCATCCATTTTCAGGTGCAAACTTGCTGTTAGTTTCAGGGAGGGTAAACTTATACGTTCTTTCCACAATTACAAAATGCAGGAAAGCACGATGTTCTACCTTTTTTTTTGAACTGTTGTAAGGCAAAGATAAGTACCACTATACTGTACAAGTACTGGCCTATACTGATACGTCAGAACATGAACAACGCAGTGGCTCCCGGATTCACGATTCACACTATATTTCCCGGATTCGGCACAGTCAGTCTTTCCGACCAAGCAACATTTTCATCCATTGTGGCATCTTTGTTCCTGGCGCGGCGCGCAGTATGCGCATGCCCCCACTTGGATTATAACACGGACATAACATGTACAGCATGTGATTTTTTGTAACCTCTCTGTCCTTCTTATGAGATGTATTCTGATACAACTGTGTATAACCCTAGATGTACATCTTGGAGTGTGAAGATAATGAAGTTTTTTTCATCCGTGGGATCTGGCTTTAACATAATTTCAAATCATACTTCCCCAACGGGGCTTTTCCTACCAGTCGGCACATTTGAAGATGATTTTCCGGCTTTCCTCAGGTGGTTTATGTTATATAGTTCCCTGGAGGGTAGATACCTCTTAGAGAAAGTATCAAGGAAGGTCAAAATATGTTGTTATTCCCTTGCAAAAAAACAACTTTTTTGTGAAACAAACATGGGAAAAACCTATTGGTGTCAAGATCAAATTCACCCATACATCATGATATATGATACGCAAGTCAGACATGTTTGTCATGGTTTTGTCGTTTCACTTTTTAGGATGTTTTCACGATGTGGAACTCCCATCAACTTCAGGTATGAACCACAAAAAATCCTGCCCTTGAAACACCAAGGACCCAATCGTGTTTTGTTTGTGGGTTTTTTCAAACACCACCATTCCGGCAGCAGTACTTCAAAATTCAGTTTCTATCAATAAGTCTAGTCCATAGGGGTTTTCTGCGAGGAAACACAAAACATCTGTTGAGCCAGAAAAAAACACATCGAAACAAAAAAACACAAGACTCACCTGATAGTTCAATGATGTTGGATGTACCAGTTACCAACGTATCCAAAAAATGGGAAATCCCCCCAAAAATAAGACCTTTTTAAATTTCGTGGGGTATTGGCCATGGATGAACAAAAACATCCCCAAGAAGTTCCATAGCCTTCAGGCCGACAAACTCGCCTGGAAACCCATCTCTGCCAACAGCTGCTGGAGTCGGCTGTTGCCCAAGACCGACTTCCTGAGTTCAGAAGCGCTCGGTTCATCCACCAGCACCCTCCAATGGGTGGTGTTTAAACCCTAAAAGGTTGCTTAATGGCACCCTTTCCCACCCATTTGGCAACCCTTGGAGGATCCAGGCAGGTATTTATGGCCAGAAAAATTCCGGTTTGCACCCAAGAATGCTGCTCTTAGAGTTTTGAAGAGAACAAAAATCTCAACCTTCCAGTTGCAATCTCCAACCGGACCCACTATCCACTGAACGGACCCCCTAAACTTGATTTTTAAACATGGGTAAAATTGAGAAACCTCAACTTTCAAAAACAAAAAACTTGCAGTGCTTCGTATCTTTTGGGGAGGACTACACGATATTACCTTTTTGTGTTTTGATACTACTGGAGATGATGAATGCCTGAAAATTTGTTCAAAGCTATAGGTGGATCTTATAAAAATATCACCCTTGGAATTGGCCCCGGACCCCGTGCACATATTCTATAGTACCCTTTGCAAAATTAATCCAGGATACCCTCTATAGAATTGAAACCACCACTATAGAATTGAAACGTTTGGAAAGGAAAAAGAAAACAAAAGGCCACTATAGAATCGAAACCTACTGCGTGGACGCATGAGGTTGCTATTCTATAGAAACAACTTTGGAATCAGGAGGAAACGCCATGGATCAATTCTATAGGGTGTATACCAAGTACATCCAACCATGAAGTCTATAGAATCGAAACCCTTGGCAATGGGCTAATGGATATTATTTTTGTGTGGGATAGACATACTGGGCCTCTATAGAATCGGAACATATAGAAACCCTGGAGTGTACACCAAGTTAAAGTCTATAGAATCGAAACCCTGGCAAAATGAGGATGGTAGTATATAGTACCAGCATATATCTACATAGTTTGCCTCTATAGAATCGAAACCCTCTAGTGTTGGATTTCAAAGTGTGATGCATAGGACCTCCCCCTTTGAGATGAAACAACCACCGTTTATCCAGGGTTTCGATTCTATAGACTTTGCACTTAGTCTAGACCCCAAGGTTTCAATTCTATAGAGGCCAAGTATGCCTATCGAACTGAAAAGCAATAAAAGGAGACTCCTTCCGAAAGGTCTCATCACATCTCATTACTATAGAATCGATCCCGTGCCAAAGCATCTCCTTGAAAAAAAATGAAAACCATATTGTTTCCTGGGTGCAGGTTTATCAAGGGTTTCGATTCTATAGAGGCCTGAGCGCAAGCCCGGTACTATAAAATATGTGCACTGCCCCCAGTATTCTATAGAGAAAATTCCCAGGAGGATATAAAAATCATCATGGCAAAACAACCATGTGGGCATGTCTCAACATTGAGAACCCCGAACCAAATCAATTGGGCAACGTTCAAAATCATTGTGGCATTCCATGAATTTTTACTGATTGGGTCATACAGAAAAAATCAAATAATGAATCATTGTAAAATTTCTCCTGCACAGCGCTTAGCTGATGGGCGACTGCTTTGGGAATGAGACATGGTCATAGAGAGTATGTCTGCTGCCTGTCCGGTTCTCACCAAAGTATGACCACACACTGCTCACGCGGATCTTTCGCAAACTGCAGGCAACTTCCCATGGGACCCCTCTGATGCACAACTAGCATTGCGGCATCCATATTTCCAAACAAATTGCCCCTGGCAAAAATTGCAAGGCCTACACCATATCTCCTGAACCTGTCCAAAAAGACCTGCCACTTGCATTCGTTGCCAAGCTCCAGGATATGCTGGTCTGTTTGCTGCCATAGCTGTGCCGAAATTTTTCACTTTTTTTTGGCTATCAGTCCGCTTCCATCTTCCAACCGCGCTTGCACTGGTTTGGGTAACTTCAACAGTTTCGCACTGTAGCCGAACACACGTAGCACATCGGCTTCAGAGAGGAAAAGGAGCTCCCAATAAGTTTCAACGCAGCATTTTTGGGCCAACCAGCACAGTCGAAGATTAGGGTTTTTCATTGCTCACTTGAAAGTGGCAAGCTTTAGGTTTAGTAGGAACCAATGGATTGTAGCCTCCTTTTGACGTTTTCATTGCTGCCTTGTGAAATTACTCAACAAAGTTAGGAGCGGTGTAGGTTTTCTTCCTAATCTTGTTGCAAGAAAACACCTTTATGAAACAACCTGCTGGTGGGGGACGGGCCACTTTAACAAGAGAACTTTTGGGTTCAAGTTTCATCAGGAAATGAGAAAAACACGCACATCACCACCCCGAAGAAAAAAGAACCGGGTAATGTGGAACCTAACAAGGGGGATATATACATCCGGGATCATATATATATATATGTATATATATATATATAATATATATATATACATACAATTGAAGAAGGTGTTTCGCAAAGGCTAAGGCCTTTGAACAGGTGGTGCAAAGGCTTAATTAACCCCTCATTTTCCTCACCTAAGATGTGCTGATCTTTCGAAACCTGAGGCTACACCTCCAAATCGCACACCCCCGGAACCCCAGCTCTGTTCATGGCGGGACCCTTCGCCATGAAGGCACCAGGCCCATGTCATTGGATTAGTCTAATGTGAGCGCTGATACTGAAGAGCCATTCCGACATGATACCACGGCACGGTATAGAGAAGGGTTTTGGTGGTTAAACCAAAACCCCTTAGAGATCCATCCAGGTTGAAAAGAAAAAGGACCAGCCTTGTGATGTTCAACATCCCAACTCGCTGTAATTTTCGACAGCATGCTGGATGCATCAGAACGAATTTTTCTTTGGGATGTTGTGTAAAAAAAGTGATGAATTGAACTAAAATGAGACCGCCACCCCCACCCCCCAAAAAACAACAGTATGAGATAGACGGGTTAACAGTACGCGAGGTTCTCAACACTACCGGTTTCATTGAAAAGCTACACTGTTGATGGTTCAAACATCGGGTTGTTTAACAACGCACCAGTGAAGCTTTGGTCGTCCTTGTATCGGGTATCGCACTATCTACGGCTCAGGTTTTGGTATCCTCATCTTCCAAGTCGAATGAGCCAAGTCTTGGTGAAACCTTTGGGAGCATGAAATCAAAGTTTGAACACCTGATTTTTCCTACCAAATATGTAATCTGTAATCCCAAAAGTTTAAAAGGCTTGGCCATTGGCAATTCCTAAGTCCTTCACCAATCACCCAATCACCTCGCCCCAACATGACGAATCAAGTGGCGCAACACGTAGAGGTGGTGGAGTAATTCTCAACCTCGGATGAAAGGTTTGGAAGTTCCCTCCAGATGCTCCAAGAGACTGGAAGAATTTTCATTCATAAAACCGGCTGCAACAAAATGTTTTGACAAATGTATGTTTTCATATTCTAGTCCCATGAAGCACTTAAGAGACCCATGTGTAAAACGTAGGTGCAAGTCAAAAACTGGGATCACCATCTCCCAATTTCTTCGGGGGCACACACCTGTTTAACAGTTCGCCCCTGAAAATATCTGAAAATTATAACAGTTGAAAAGCAAGGTAGTCTTCCAACCATCATCTTTCAGGGGTTACTTTAAACTTCTGGGCTGTAAGAAACATTTCCCCAAAAGACTCTTTGAAAGCACAACCCCTAGAATCCTAGAAGTTTCATGACGCCACTTTTTGTATGATCTGGTGTGTCTTACTCTCTAAAAGTCTTTTCGGTGGACCTTGCCCCTAAAAACACCATACAACAAAAAATGCTCCAAACAAAATTGACTACCGAATTTTGAAGCACAAAAACCCCACCATCCAACAAGGGGTCATGAAATATTACCAACCCCAAACCTCATGCATTCCTATTTTGATGCGAAATCCTTGAAATTGACCATGCATCAAGTTATATCAAGTTCGAATCCCCCGGCAGTCATTGGGATCGATTAGATCCCTGACCCAATGGTGTGCCATGATACCCTTGTGAGTGGTACCTTCGCAGCGTCTCCTGGACGGAGTATCAAAAAAAAAGGGAAGGAGTATGAAACACACACCTGGAAAGGGTTCGTTTGTTCTGTTTTTTGATGTCATTGACCGTAGTTTGGGTCCCCGTGGATTTTCTTAAATCTATTCATCTTGATGAAGGGGACATTACTACCCTTCACGGACTCCACTGTTACAAGGGTGGTGGGGGTTTACCCATACCTACCCGTCATCAACTCCGTGATTTGTGGGGATCATTGGGGTATTCAGTGAATCTTCGGATCCTTTGATTGAAAAAAACTTGAGGAAATTATTTCGCCACGAAAAAAACCCTTGTTACTGTCCATGAAATCCTGGCTGTTTAGTAGGGATTCCTACAATGGGATGATATAATAAACCCCATAACGAAGGGTATTACAACCCCCTATATATCCTAAACAACCAAAGGCCCTTTTTTCATTGCTCAATTTTGAGTCACTTTTGTAGATGCGTCGTGGGTGTTCATTCTGGTAGATTTGCAAGTTTTTTTTTTTGGAATGTAAGAAACATGAATTCACCAAGACTCCTGGGTTCATGGAACTTAAAGACTTGACGTAAAAACTCCATCTCCTCAAAGTGTGTTCTTTTGACCCCCAAACATGTCTTGTAATCTCAAGTTCCTAACTACCCTAGTAAGTATCATTTATTGATGAGAGTCCAAAGTCAACAAATTCACCTTCAAGTTCATATCAAAGAATCTAGCCAAATTTTAATTTAATATTTCACCAACCTGAATTTTCCTGAAATAAGGGGTCCCATTTCCTTTACTTAGCTATCTTTTGGGGGCCCAGGCCGTGTGACTTTTTGCTATATTTTTGATCAGAAAGAATCACCGAAAAAACCAAATCAACAACCATCAACTCGATGACATCCACAAAACTGAACCACGAAAAACACCCATATACCTAAACAACTCGGTACTACAGTCCCCTATATACCCTGAACAACCAGGGGGCCCTTCTTTCATTGCGGTAACTGAATCCAAGAGGCCGCCCAAACACTTCAACCTATGGCAAATGTAGCTTCAGCATTCGAAAACAAATCCCACCCAAAAGTTGGTTGAAGACGTTAGATGTCGCAAAAAAAACGCCACACATTGTTTTCTTTTGGACCCCTCCCCCAAAAAAATGGTGCTTTTGTTGAAGCAACCTCAAACGAACATGGTGGTTTTGCCAGCTCGTGAAAGTCCAGGGAAACCAATCTTTGGGAAACCATTTTTGGAAAAATCCAAATTGATACCCAAAATGTGTTTCCCTGGAACCCGTTGTTTCAATTGGATGCTTCCAAATCTTTATATAGAAAATGGTTGTTTCACCAAACATCCATTTATAAATGGTTGTTTGGGGTTCCAGGGAAACACATTTAGGGTCCAATTTCTCAGGTAGAATTTTCCTCACCCAAAATGTGGAAATTCCACATTTATTGTCGTTTTTTTGAATGATTTCTCAGATAGATAGATTTTTCTCCACCCCCAAAAAAAAGTCAACAGTTTTTGGAAACCTAAAAATTGGCAAAGCTAAAAATGCCATGGAAATTTCTCAGCTCTTCGGAGCCTTATCAAAGCCTCTGAAAATGCTTTAAGCTGCTTGGACCAGGGCCCCCGAAGAAGCAGGAAAGATGCCACCAAAAATGTATACACCCCGCAAAACAAACATGGTTCACCTGAAAATGAACCCCTGGAAGAGGAGATTCCTATTAGAAACCATCTTTTTCAGGTTCCAGCCGTTAGTTTTCGGGGGGGGTATAGCTATTGATTATTGATGAAAAAGGCCTCTTGCCGCAGCATCGGTCGCATCGTCTCGTCCTTCGTTTGGGTGATTTTTTTTTGGATTTCCTACCCAATCACCTTGAGCTCAAATCGCTATGCTTAGCCAGCAAAGAGCACCGGAGGTGTAGGTGGCTTAAAAAAAGCTTTGTGGGGTCGAACTGATCCAACAACCTCAGCAGCCCATATCAGTTTTGCCTCGCCCGACTTGCCAACAAAAAACCACCGTGGTATTCCGATGACTCGAGGATTATGCAATGTTGCCACGCCTCTAGTTGTGCACGGAGCTGACAATTCTCCTTCTCAATTTCTAGCTGGCGTTCTTGCTCAGCTTTTGCGTCTCGGTTTCGGTGTGTCCTGAGAGGATCACACCTCCCGGAGAATCCGTCAACAGTTCCACCCTTGTACCTCCAGGCGCCTCCTATGAGGCTAGCGGCGAGCGACAGGATGTACTGTACTAGATTTTCAGACCCGCAAATTTCGCTGTTGCATTTAAGGGAGGATTTTTAACTCCATTTTTGGTGGAAAAAAATTGCCCTCAAAAAACTTTATCACCTTTCCTCAACGAAATCCCCCAAAACCTTCAGCATTCCAAAACCCTGTTGCCCACACCTCCATCCGCTCGCGTTGCCGTGGCCGACTTCTTGCATAGGAGCTCAGTTGCACCGTAAGGCTAAAGGCATCCATCGAAATACCCTTCGCCTGGCGAAACCAGAAAATTTTCGGGTTTCATTTCTTCGTTTTAACGGGGAGTTTGGGGGGGCCGAAGTTTTTTTTGGGGTTGGGCAGAAAAAATCTTTTTGTCTTTCTTTGCTTTAACAACAATGGAGTGATGAATCCACAACAAAAAATACAAAAAGGTGGGACACTTGTTGTTTTTTGAGTTTGATTTTTTCTAAACGTTTGGGTTTTGGGGGGGAAGGAGAAGATGACCTGGAAAAAAACATTGTTTTTTTTTGAGGGTGGAGGGGCGAGCGTCGTGTTTGTTTGAGGACTGTTTTTGGTGTGAGCGCCTCGAGGAGCGCCACGCTCTCGTATTTTTTCTGACTACACATGGGGTGGGGTGGGGTGGGGTGATGCACACGCCATGAATGCTACGCTACTCATGGGGTGGTGTGGGGTGGGGATGTGTTCATGTTCCTTCAACTTGCACACGCGGGGCATGGGGTTGAGGTTGGGGTGGGGGGGGTGATGTTGTTAACGTTCAACTGAAGTCGCACACCTACGTGATGCTACGCTCAACTCCTACACTTACATAAGCGATGCCACGTTGGCGTGGAGCGGTTTTGAGGCATGCCACTGGGAGGTTTCGGGAGATTGTTAACAGTTAACATGATTGGGTGCAACCGGCCACGCTCAGCTGGTTTGCTCTGGCTGCATTGACTGGGATGTCGGCTGGTATGACGAAAGTACCGTGTACATATATATATATATATACATAAATATTTACAAATGTACATATACGTATATGTATATATATTTTTCTAAATTTGCATATTTAGACATTTACAAATATAGATGCGTGTAGATAGGTATATGTATATAATAATAGAGGTTTTGACACGTATCAATCATGATACATATATGTCTTCGCCAGCCTCGGCAAGTTGTGCAAACAAAACCGACCAGAAAGGTAGAAAAAAAGAGAAAAAAAANAGGAATATGTTTGGTCGTTTTTGTTCAGAATGAACGTGCGGCCGAAGTTGCTTGAAGCACTGGGCAGATTGGCCCAAAAAGCAAACAATGCTACAAGATAGAAAAAAAACGTCTTTTTTTCGGAGGAGGCTTTTAATACGCACAAATTCCATTGTGTATTCTTTTTTGAAGACACGAACCCATGGAAAAAATGCGACGAAATCAACATATGAACCAACAAACCATACATGGAATTCAACACCCTCGCAGCATTTCGTGCATCTTCAACAAAATGCCATGTTAATATCGCTCAGGGTCGCAATCACGGCCGTAACCTTGTTTCAACCCCTTTGAAAAATATTTGGCAAATTGGATCATTTCCCCAGGGATCCGGGGTGAAAATGAAAAATATTGAAACCACCACCTAGAAAATTCTCAAAACCGCAATGACATCAACTCTTCTGGTACCAAGAAATATCTAAAAATGAGTTTCTCCCAAAATTCTGAACCAAAAATCCTTTACCGAGCACGTTTCATTTACATTTTTTCAAAAAAAACTCTTCCAGGAACAACAAAAAAAACACCCCCCGAAACTACTTCCAGTTAAAATATCTGAACATTAAAAAAAATCAGCCAAAGTATCAAAGTCCTTCCACCTTAATCCCCACATTTTGGAACAAAAATCCTCAAACATTCATCTCATTCATCTCACCTCCATCACACGGAAGATGCGTTCCACATCCATAAAGGCACCAAGCTTCGCGTAAGCCTCCAGGTTTGGTCGGGCTTTTGAAACAACAAAATGTTTGTCATCAATTGGAGTCATCAATTTTTGCGGGTCAAAAGAGCATCATCATCATCCCCCAAAGACATTTTGAGGGTTAACAGAAACTCCAAGAAAAGATGTGAAAGAAAGAGCCACCAGTTACCTAGTTGTTCTACAAGGTCAATTGGTCGCGGGGGGCCAACCATTTCATCGTCCTCACCTGTGCTGCAGCGGTGTAGGACTGGCGTGTGGCGCGAAGGCCATACGAAACACCACCTGGGTGCAGGAGGATGAAGAATGAGAGGTTAATCCTCCAACATCACCTGGTATCTACCCTCCCTGCAACTAACATAGCACCTGAAAATGGATCGTTGGAATACTACTTTCCTATGAGGAATTGCCGATTTTCAGGGCCCTTCAGGGAGGGTAGTTCTAAAAAAACCTCAACCGTGTTGTTTTGGGAAGAAACAACCGGCTCGTTCTTGTTCGTCTCAGACATTTGTTGATAAACCCGTCATGAAGCATCATTTGCTCGTTATGAAGCCATGTAGTTCTGAAGGTGAAGGGAGCGTGGAAGGAGTGAGGGGTACGGTTGACCCGATCATAACAGGATTTTCATCAAGTGAAGATCAAATTCAGTAGATGAAATATCTCAAGCCAAAGTCGGTGGAAATATTCCTCAAGAAAGACTTGGTGTAATTTTCCAGGGTCGAAGGCTGTTGAGATGATGCTGATGTTGTTGCTGGTGGTTCCAGGTAAACCTTAATTGAAGGGATTTTGGGAGGGATTCCCCTACTTAACCACCTTTTCGGGTGACCTCGGCTGAGGTCACTATAATTTGCACAGGTATTTCAGACATAGTCAAAATTTCTACTCACACCATGAAACAAAAACCAGTCCAAATACGCAACATCAATTTACAAGTACTCTTTGCCGTTTTTGGCAACATACAATTACTCTTTCCCCAAATGGCTTTTTTCAAGGTTGATTCACCAAGCTAAGAAATTAAGAACGCAAATCCAACAACAAAATCTACCGAATCTAGCGTCAAAAAATCATCGAATCGATTCAATAGTAAACAAGTCCAAGTAAAGTTGATTGGTTCTACGGTTATAGTATGTTATAGTTATACTTTAAGATCCGTAAGGTGCTTTTTTTACTTTGAAATCATCATTGTTTTCACTTAAAACATCACCTCCAACAAGGACCCAAAGTCTTCGCTGTGTTGGCACCTTGTAATCGCCAGAGCCACTCTTCAGCACGTTTCCCCTGACCCGCCTGAAAACAGAGGTAGAGAAGCCGTGGAAGAAAACCCCTACTTTCCATGAGTCATCCTGGTTGGTTAATAGGGATCCTTATTTCATGGTTTATGAAATAATCCCTATAATATTGTATAACTGGGTAGTATCATCACCTATATACCCTAAACAACCAGGGTTTGTTTCATTGCTCAGTTGATTTTTGAAACCTCAACGGTGAAAGGTTCCGATTTTGGTGGTTTTTAAAGTCTTTTTTTTTTACGGGAAGCATTTGCGAAGTAAGCAACCAAACACCATCTTAAATTACGTTCTATGATACTCTAGGGACTTGGTGCTTTTATTTCGTTCCCCATCACCCATCTGAAAAAGGCCGAATTTAACTTGAAGAAAGCGACCCCTAATGGGTTATTCCCCCAAAAATGGGCATTCAAATTCTGCTATTTCAAGCTTGGAAGTCAGACTTTCAACAGTACGGAGAGATGAAAAGCAAAGATTGGGAAGAGTCAGGCATCAATATTCACCGATCCCAGAACCCATAGGATCCATGGCAGATTTACCTATAAAGAAAACAACTAAATGTAGGCAACTATACCATACATCCGTAATGAAAAATACCCCCCAGGTGTAGTAACCCGCACCTTCGAACAGGCATCAATGACATTGTTGAAACACACCTGGCAGGCAGTTTACTCGACCGAGCTCATGATCTAACGGATTTGGGGAAGGTCCTTGGTAGCAAGATAAATAAGATAATACTTGGTTATACCTGGTTGGCGGCCAATAATCAACCCCATATACACCTTATATATATGGTGGAAATTCCAGGGGCTTATTTGGCTAGCTTGCAAATGGAGGATGGGTCCCTCACTTGGGATCAATGGTTAGCCAAGGGAGTTACATTCACCATTTACTAGTTGGTGGTTTTGAACCAACCCATTTTTAAAATATGCTCGTCAAATTGGATCGTTTTCCCTAGGGATCGGGCTGAAAATAAAAATCTTTGACTCTGGCAAATTAACATTTTGAACGTAAACATGGAGGTGGATGGAAGATGAGTTTCCTTTTCACT
This sequence comes from Breviolum minutum Mf 1.05b.01, assembly GCA_000507305.1. NCBI lineage: Eukaryota > Dinophyceae > Suessiales > Symbiodiniaceae > Breviolum > Breviolum minutum. The sequence goes on from DF239257.1 coordinate 38,266, forward strand.
GGGATTATTTTCAGGTTCCAGCCGATAATTTTCTAAGGAGTAGAGCACCAGGTCTTTTAACATGATTAATGATTGATTGATGATGATTGATGATATGATGAAATGAACAGCTATTCTGGATGGGCTTTATGAACAGCCAAGATGTTCACCAGCTATGTTCGTGACACTTGACTTACCTTCACAAATATCTTCTTTATGAGATGACCTTGTGAGGGCTTAGCTGCTGGATATGCACAAATTTCACCTGCAGATCCGATCAGAAACCATCATTCAAGGAATCAGCTTGGAAGTCACACCATAACTGGTCGGTGCGAACCAACCCCCAACCAATTTTGAACCTTTGCTCGGACCATTTAGTAGGGAAACTGGCCATCTTTTGCTCATAACTGCTCATCACTACGCACCAACCAGAAAGACCCAACATGTATGAAATGAATTGAAATGACCATTCTGGGTTTTGGAAAGACCATGACCAGCCCCATATCCTTTCTGAACTGCGCCCTTGACATTCCTTCACAACATCAATAGGCATTTCAGTTGGCGGCATTTCATAAAGGGAACAGTGAATCTTATAGACCCGATTGCGAAGGTAAAGAAAACCATTTTGTACAGTCTTGTCGTGTGAACGAAATTGTAGCCGGCATGTTTCTTTTAATCGACTTTTCTTGTCTGAAGCATTTCAAAAAAACGAAATGTCTGCGGGAACAAAAAAACCTAACATTTGCACCCACCCCACCGCACCAAACAAAAAAACACATAAACAACCTGGAGTTGTAGACCTTTCCCTTACCCAAAGCCTTATGTCCAATTTGAGGTCTTGTGGTTTTCTATTTTTTAGCCGGCCTCCGTGGGTACCAAAGCACTGGACATCATCTTTTCCAACCAAACTTCCGCACGCCTTGGGTTCGAACCGTTCGATGGGGTGAAAGTCACATTCGTCATGAGAAAAAAATCCCCTTTTCATATGGAAAAAATACCCTCCCTAAAACTAACAGTTCGCACCTGAAAATAGACCCCTGGAAGTTTGGAGATTCCTACTGGAAAGCACCATTTTTAGGTGCTGTGTTAGTTTTTAGGAGGGTATCAGTTGATCGATTTTTAGCAAATCTCCCTATGTTGGGAATAAACTCATCCCACCTTTAATAGGGATACAATAAACCTCGGGAATTCATTGTGTTTGTTTCGTTGGTGGAGCTGAAGGAAGTTTTTTTCTTTACCCTCCAGTAAACTAACATAGCAGGCTGGAATGTCCCCAGTTTTCTTTCGGGAATTCATCTTCAAATAACAACACATCCCACCAAAAGTGTTGGCTGGGACTTTGGATATGTTTGCTTCCCAGGAGGCTAGTAGAATAGAATCAACAGAATATGCAGAAGACATGGTGACATAGTGATTATCCGGAATACGCCAGTCATGAAAGAGAACTCATAGTAAGAAAATCTCTTGGATTTATGAAAACTTTGGAGCCACACACTGATGTTCCTCAAATTCATTTTTTTTATAGTGGTGTCTGATGACTTGGGTGGTTGTAGATTGACAGTGGCACCAAAACTTGGGGATATGTCATCAGTTTTTTTCGAGCGACCCAAACATTTTGAAACCCTAAGTCATGTGTGTCTGAACTAGGGTTCCTGATGACAATATATGAATATATTTACATATATAAATATTTATATATGTTTGGCCGTGCAGGGGGGGCAGTCTGATGACGTAGGATCTGAACTGGCATTCAAACTTGCTGGAACATTGAAAGCAGAAATTAAGCAGGAAGAACAGCCCCCTAAAGGATAATTGGTTGAAAAAGGTTGGAAATATCAATTTTTGAATGGGTTCTGATTTAGAACTTTGATTTGAAGTGGCAACCATCGAAAAGGCAGTGGCTGAACAAACATTAACAAGTGATAGTCACATGGCCTTTGATGTGTTTTTCCCAGACATGCCAAGTCCTGTGACATGCGGGCAACCCCCGTGATGAATGGCCACGGACTTTTGCAAGAGAACTGTAGAGAATGGCCTATATAATGCAATTGCTTGAAACAACAGCATGAAAACTTACCCAAAACCAACGGACACACATCTACAGAAGGCAGAGTGAAATCATGAAATCTCTACAAAATGGTCAAGCCAACTGTTCAGCCCGATGCAAAAAAATCTGGTTTCTGCAAAATGACTCTTCCAAGTTGAAGTGAGAAGTACATAGGAGGAGTCTGGGGCCATCTCAACCCTTTATATACATATAACTGAAAGGAAATGTGATAGTCACATGGCCTTTGACGTGTTTTTTTCCCAGGCCAGCTCCAAATCCTATGTCATGTGGACAGTTCATGCTCCGTAAACAAGACAAACACCTCATGAAAAGGAAGGACAAAACAGTGGCCGCGTACTCCCATGTCATTTGTTTTTTTTTGATTTTTCATTTATGTTGATTTTTTTTCAAAACCTAAGTCATCAGGTTTTCAAAAAATGCATCCAAAACTGGAGACTATGTCATCAGTTTTCTGCTGAAACAACCATGCCCCACAGAGCCCATGACATCAGTACCTACTATACATTTTTCTTCAAATATGGACACTGGGTGTTTACAAAGTATTTAGGAAATATTTAAAGAAAATTTAGACAATATTTACAACACAATTGCACAGACCCGATACAGAATTTAAAACAGTTGCTGCACTTGTTTTCCTTGCGTTTCCTCGAGTAGATATTTTGTAAATTTTGCAAATAGTTGTAGATATTTTGTAAATTTTCTGTAAATATTTTGTAACTTTCCCCGAGTTTTTGCATTTTGGCAAATATTTCGTAAATATTTTGTAAATGTTCTGTAAATATTTTGTAAATTTCCTCGAGTTTTTGCATTTTTGCAAATATTTCGTAAATATTTTGTAAATTTTCTGTAAATATTTTGTAAATTTCCTCGAGTTTTTTGCATTTTTGCAATAGTTGTAGATATTTTAGATTTTTCTGTAAATATTTTGTAAAATTTCTGTAAATGTTTTGTAAATTTCCTCGATTTGTTTCATTTTTGCAAATGTTTGTAGATATTTTGTAAAATTTCTGTAAATATTTTGTAAATTTCCTCGAGTTTTTGCATTTTTGCAAACATTTCGTAAATATTTTGTAAATTTTGTGTAAATATTTTGCATGTTTTTTGTAAACATCTTTGTAAATATTTTGAAAACCATTGGTACCCAAAAATGTAAATATTTTGAAAATAAAATAAAATAGCAATTTCCAGTCTCTGGCTGGCTAGCATTCTCATAATCTTGGATCTTAAATCTTTCCGTGGCCCCACTCCCTCTGAAAAAACTCTTTGTTTTTGGCACTTGCACTTGTCGATCCCCATACCGAGGCCAACAAAATTCCAAAACCTCCTGCTCACATCAGAAATGGCCGCATGTTTGATTTGATACCATTCAAAAGTCTCTAGTGGCTTCGCTTCGTGCTTTGGATTCATTAGGGATTTCGCTATGAAAGAATCTCGTCCAAGCACCCATTTTTTTCCACCATTTTTTTTTTGAATATCGCCCAAGTGACAAATAATCTCCTGCTTTTGCACAAACGTTCAAGAGGGAGCTATATGTCATTGCATTCGCCTCATTCAACCCGCTAGTCGTCAAGTCCGGAAGGCTCTCTTTTGGACCATGAAAAGGTGAACCTTTGTTTTTGTGGGTGGAGGGGTTAAGGTTCAATCCGCAAAATGAAGGGACCTGTTACCAGTTACCGGGTTTTTTCATTCATTTCAGATAACCTTAAAAGCCTCTATATAATATAAAATATATAAATCATTCATCTCAGATTTGCTTGTTGGGTGCTTGGCAAAAATAAGATGAATATTCCCCAAATGGTGGTGGCGAAAAATGGCGATGATTTACCATATGGTAAAATCCGTAGCAAATCACCGAATGAACCAACACAAGATCCTTTTCGCGAAACAAAAAACATCTCGACTGAGTACCGGGACCAAGTGATCAGTTAGCTGAAATATTTCAGATTTCTGAAGCATCAACAGTAGGATAGGAAGTTTAAGCAAGATGTACTTTGTTTCAAGAATCTATTCAATCTATTTACTAAGATTCCAACTGCACACACACACACACACCTAAAACCTGGGGCCCTTTGAAGACAAGGCCTCGTTTTTCATAACAAGCCGAAACCCTAAGAACTGCAAAGCTGTAGCATACCCCCCACCACACCCCCCCAAACCGTCAGTCACCATCCATCGTCCAATTCGATCGGACCTCGACTCCTGCAATCTGCATAAAGTCGAAGCACCTGCAGGTGGCAGGTAGTTGACATAAGCTAAGAAATACGGTACACCCCTGAAATTTAACATGGAACCTAAAAATGATGGTATCCAAAAGGAAGCTCCTTTTCCAGGGACTTCTTTTCAGGTTCCATGTTAAATTTCAGGGGTGTAGACGTTTGTTGGCCTGTTTTGGGAGGTCAATTTTCCCCTACTCCACATCACTTTTACACTATATATCTGGCGTAGAATTGAAATTTCATGATGACATTTGTAGGATTTTTGAAGACAACAAAATTCTCTGGAAAAAAAAACGTTCACCAATTTTCTGGTCTCTTCTCGCCAATTCTCATGGCATTCACTCAGCCGAAAAAAGACATCATCGAACTATCTGAAAAAGAACCTGATAGGGATGACCACAGCTACCCCAGTCTGCCCCAAACATGTGATGGGCTTCATTTTTCAATGCTTCAATTTCTTTTGGGAACTACAACACCCATCCCATTTTCTCTTGACAAATTCAAGCTTGAATTTCTCAGAATTTCCATAGTTCATATCCCTGTGCAAACTACTATACTTCCTAAACCTGAATGATCAGGGCAGTTTGGGGGGGGTTCCCTTACGATGCACTGCCTGCTAATGTACGGAATCGCTTGTTTGACCACATCTGCTAGTAAGTTGACCAGCATTGTTGTTCCTGCATACTCCAAAAAGGTTGAAACGCAAAGTGAGCATGGTAGTCCTCATCGTCCATGTTCTTGAGAACCTCCTGGATGTTGATTGAAATATGATATGTCCAGGCATAGCCGGCATGAATATGGAGGTGGCTCCACCTCCACGGCACTAATCTTCCCATGGTTGACTTCCATGCAGCTCCTGCATCGAAAATCTTCGAAGGGTATTCCCTTCCCGTCCCTGCGTCGCAAAGGTGGCAATATGCCCTGTGGACCTGTTGAGGACTCCCGTTTTTGCATGCCATTTGATCATCACCACGAAGGCCCCAGAACACCAAAGATCCAAAGACTGCTGCAATAGGTCCAGCAAACTCAAGTTAAGTTTGTTGGATAACTTCTGAACAGTGTAGTTGGTGGTGCCTGTGCACTACACCATCCTAGAACAGTTGCCTCTGCAAAAAAGGCTTGCGGTTCCATCTTTCAACCCCTCATGAAGTTGACCATGTTGGTCCTGATGATCACCACGCAGAATTTGCTGAAGTCGTTGGCAAACTGCAATTATGATAAAATCTTTGAACAAGCTCAGTTGTATCAAGCCACGACGGAATACATGTGACAGAACAGAAGATTCAACGATGCTGAATGATTCAACACGAGTGTGGCTGATCTACACTCGTTAAACACACGAGCCCAGGATCAACATGTACAGTATTGTTTTGTTCGAACAACAGCAAGAGTTGAACAGTGCGTTGAGAGTTTAAGAACAACACTCAGCCGAGGAGAGGTGTTGAGTGTTTAAGGACAACGGGACCTGGTCGGGATGAATTTTGCCCATAATATCCCAGCGTGTCCGGCTGGGTTCGTGATCGTAACGATCGATGTAAGTTGGTTTATTTCACCTATTTACGGGACGAAATCAACCTACTTATCAAGGGGTCACAATCCATTTATTACTCAGTACAATGGACATCCCAGTAATAAACTGGTTACAAAATAAAAATCTGAGATGAAACTTCCCAAGCTTACTACCCTAGATATCCAAGCCATCCCAAGTGTTTGGAGGTCTTATTTTCAACGAAAAGCCGTGGCATTAAACGTTGGTGCCTCTCTGCACGGGGGATGTCTCCAGCTTTCACACATGCATTGATCAAGGCCTTAATTGCAAGTTGGTGGTTGAACCAACCCATCTGAAAAACATGCTCGTCGAAATGGGTTCATCTTCCCCAAATAGGGGGAAAACAAACATGTTTTGCAACCACCACCTAGAAAAAGGATGAACATTTGGAGATTCTGTGGAAGATTTTTTGCTACAACATTTTTCATCGACATGGTTTGTTGTTTCAACATGTTTCACATATTTTTGCGGGGGGTGGACGGGGAAACAAAGTATACAGTATACACTTCGGGCATGAATCTTTCTGCCTGTTTTTCTTGTTGTGGGATCACTTTTCCCTTTTTTGCAGAACATGAAGACAATTGAGTCACGAAAAAGAACCTCTTACTTTCCATTTCACCCTTTGTTTAATAGGGATCCTTATTTCATGGTTTATGAAATAATCCCGACATAGCAGGGTAATCTTTCATCCCCTATATACTCTAAACAGCCAAGGTTTCTTTCATTGCTCATGTGTGCTGAGCCGTCGACATGGAAAAGCTTGTCATATTTCTTGACTGACGAAATCCTGGTTCTTTGAGAACTAGAGTCCCAGAATGTATAGAGTGGAGTATGATAGGACTGCTTGGTTCCTACGGGTTTCCTTTTGAAAAGATGATTTCATCATCCATCATCCTTAAACATATCAAATGACAAAATGTTATCCGGTCAATCAACCAACAATTTTCACTTGGGGAGGATGACGCCATCGACCCCCATCGACCTGGAAGGGCTCTCAAGTAAACTGCCAAACAATGATTTTGAATTGACTTTTAAGTCAATGTGATTCTAGTTGGTGGTTTCAACCCATCTGAAAAATATTAGTCAAATTGGGAATCTTCCCCCAGTAGGGATGAAAATGAAAAATATTTGGAACCACCACCTAGGATTTTGTTGAAACATTTTGAAATTAGTCTTATAGTTTCTAATCATCGAGGTTGTTGGGGATCTTGACATGGGGTCATTGTAGGACACCAAACCCCAAAGAACGCACTACTAGTTGTTGGTTTTGTAACCCCTTTGAAAAAATATTAGTCAAAATAGGAATCTTCCCCGGATGTGATTTTGAGTTAGGCACTTTTTAAGATGATTTTCCCTTTTCCCGCGGTGTTCATTGTTAGTTCCCTGGAGGGTAACCATTCAAAACATGATATTTTTTTGCCGCTTGTTTAATTGTAAAACACGGTGGCTGGATTTTTGTTCTTGGGGCACCGACAAGATTTCTTGACAAAAAACATCCTCTCAAGTTGTTTGAGCTCCAGGCAGTGTAGGTCACGACGTTTGCCTGCAAAAACATCAGCAGTTTCCGCGCAGCTTCTTTAAACACATGTTTAGAAACGAAATTTCATGTTGGCAATCAAAAATAACAAACATGTTGTAAAACAACACATGTTGTTTCTAGAACAAAAGGTACAGTACCTTCTTTGACTGCGGAAATTTGTTGCTTCGCTCAGGTGCAAGTTAAGCATTTGTTTGGTTACACTCCAATGTCTAACGCAAATAATCATGGGAATCCGTCCACTCTCATCAGGGAAATCCGGAAAAAGAATCCTACGCAAAACCGAAGGACCTCCGTGATTCTTCCCCAGATAGCCATGCTTTTGGGGGGTTCTTACTTGTCATAAGGGAGATCCTTTGGTGTGACGGTTGGATCTTGGGGTGATGTTTTCTACCTGGTGATTTTTACTCTTTTGCCATTTTTTCTTTGAACACGGATTTATAGCCATAGGGAATCCTCCTAGACTACCAGGTCTGTTTGCTGAATCTTAAGTCAAGAAATTTGGGTGAAAAATCGAATCATATTTCACCCACCTTGATTTTTTTGGGCTGAACTAGCCCGGTGATGTACCCAATACTAACTACCTTTCACAGGTGACTTTGTCATACCAAAATACACTTCGATTTGCTTGTTGGATGGTTAGAAGGCGTTGGAACAGGTAACACAATATTCCTGAAATGGTGACTTAATGGTGATTTTCATCTCATGGTAAAATCCATCAAAAAAAGGTTTCAACAAAAACCCATGTACATACCCTCCCTGAAACCAACATAACCCCTGAAAATAAGCCTTCCCAAAAGGAAAATAGTCTCCCAATCACCAATGTTCAAGGGTTCTATATGCTATATGGCTATGTTAGTTTCAGGGAGGGTACATGGCAAGGAATTTGGAAAGGCTCGGGCCTCCAAATCCTTCTCCTTCATCTGTTCCATGACCTTCTCTGCAGCCTTGCTACCAATCCCACAAAAAAACGACCATCCAGACATGCAAAGGATGTTGGGAATATTTCGGGCTGTTTTTGCCATGCGAAACAAACAAGAAAAAAAATATAAATCCTCCAGATTTTGAATTGATTTGAAGTATCAGGGTTTTCCCTTCGTGACCCTTTCTACCGGAGGTTTATTCGTGACCTTTTCAGGGGGTTATATAAGATACCTGCATTTGGGTTGTCTAAGTGTCACTTGGAAGCTGGTAAACATGAACCCACCCAAATAGACCAAAATGAAGTGGTTTTTGCTGAAACAATAATCATGTTGCAGAAGACCCCAGGTTCAACATCATCATCATCATCATCATCATCATCATCATCATCATCATCATCATCATCATTCATATATCATTCATACCCAGAAACACGAAAACTCGTCTTCCGTTCTGGAAAAAAAGCACTCACCCTGATCCAACTCAACTGCCCCCCCGCCAAAAAATGGATCAATCAGAAACTGTCGACTTCTTAGGCAGCGGAAAACCCCTGTTCCCCTATAGCTTGGCAGAGAGTTGGCCGACCTCGTTTTTCTTGATTTTTTTTTTCGACATCCACCCTGCAACAAAAAAAATCCACCCCTTGAAAACTAACGAAAGTCCCCCAAAAAGGGACCATTTCAATAGGAAATACATCTGAACCAACCATTGATTTTCAGGGGATGTTCGTTAGTTTTCAGGGGTGTACCCCAAAAATACAAACACCGTTTTTGGTGATAAATTACAAACATTAAAAAAACAATGGGCAATTCTTGTTGATGAGGGATGCTGATATACTGTACTTAGATTTGCTTAAGGCGGTTGGAAAAAATGACACATATGCCCTGAAATGGTGGTATATGCCCTGAAATGGTGGTGAATCATTGTGTTTTACCATGGTGCAATCCGTAAAAAAATCATTTGAAAAAAACAGAAACAGTTTTGGTGATGGATTTTGGATGATTTTGGCCCATCCAAAAGAAACACACCGGTATAAAAGTGTCGCGCCTGGATATCGCCTTGCTTAGCATAGGCATGCAGGATGGAGGTATAACTCACAACGGTCGGCACAACTTCTGCCTGGTCATCAAGGGTGAAACGGTTCGAGGTGCTGTGAAATAGACAAGAGATGCCCCTGCGGCGTGTTTTGTTTATTTATGTTTGGATTGTTGTTGTTGTTGTTGTTGCTGCTGCTGCTGCTGTTGTTGTTGTTGTTGTTGCTGCTGCTGCTGTTGTTGTTGTTGTTGTTGTTGTTGTTGTTGTTGTTGTTGTGAACAAATCTTCCAGCCCACTTCCCTTCGATTTTTGCCGGATATTTTTGGGTCCTCGCCTTCAACATGTGCTGCAACCACTGCTCCGCGCGTGCCACATCTTCAGCTCGAACCCAGGCATCGATTAAGGCATTATAACCAACAGCATCTGCACCTCAGCTGATGAAGTAACCCAGCTTCCCATCATGTCAATAGTTGTTTCTGGTTCCCTTAATAGGTGGTAGGGTAGCATATAACCACCCAGAAGCAAGCACTATAAGTGGCATATAAGTATATATCACCTACCATCTATTAAGGGAACCAGGAAACTCCATGGATCATGTTTTCTGTCTATTCAGCACCTAACCCATGGTTATTCAGCATTTAGAAGTCCTTGAATGATCCATCATAAGGAACATGCTGGGAAAACCCTTCAAATGGTAGCCGAAATAAGAATCAAACCCGACTAATACACCTTATATAGTGGAGATTCCAGGGGTTTATTTGGTTAGCTTACAAATGGAGGATGGGTCCCTCACTTGGGATCAATGGTTAGTTAAGGGAGTTACATTCGCCATTTACTAGTTGGCGGTTTTGAACCAACCCATTTAAAAATATGCTCGTCAAATTGGATTCATCTTCCCCAAATAGGGGTGACAATAAAACCTATTTGAAACCACCACCTATTTTCGTTTTGGCACTGCAACAAAAACCGCTGCGAGTCAGATTTTGCTTGTGGGGAAAAAAACAGAGACTTCAACAATGCGGACATCTGGGGTTGGAAGAGCCAAAAACAAGATTCACAACAACATCGACGCAGAATCCAGTTGTGCTATGTCCTTCCGCCCATTTTGTGGTAAAGAGTTCAGGAAAGCAGACCGTCAGAGTCGGCAAATTAGATCATTTTCCCAAGGATCAAGGTACAAAACATCACCAAAATCTTTGAACCTACTATACTCCCGGCAACTTAACGCTGATTAAGATCCTTTTCCTCTCAATTTCCAACATCTCCAACTCTCTGCAATTTTCTGTGGCAACCCGACATGTATGTCCTCGTCTCGTGATCATCTCAAACCTCAAACGTATTGCGAGGAATGTCAGAAAAGTTTTCATGATTTTGCTTCAAAAGCGTGCCCAGCGAACACACATGAATCATACAACATTGATCATATCATACACATTTTAACAACATGTTTTTGTTTCAGTTATGATGATTGAAATCCTTCCACGTGAGTCAACGCCATTTTTGCTTTTTTTGGGGGGCAGGAAAATGGGGCCTGGGGTGCATTCTGGACGGGATCATCATGTTCTTAGTACCAAAATTCTGCACATGAGTCGGCATCCTGACTGGCAACATCTTCGGATGAAGTGATTTCTGAAAGTGAAGAAATTTGCCCCTGTATTGTTGTTGAGAAGAAATTAGCCAACCTAAAAAAACCAAAAAAACATACGAATATCACACATGACCAACGGGGTCGCCTCAAGGGTTTTTGGGTTTTTGGGATACAACATGGTTGTTTCGCTGTGCTTTGAAAGGAATACAGGTCGCGGGGACCAAAAAACGTAAAGCCCGTGGTACCGTTTGGGAAGTTTCACAACGAAAAACCCGAGAAAAAACGGCTCAGTTTTTTTGGACAGGAAAAAACCCAAACTTCCGGTGGCATCGCTATTTTCGAAAAAAACTAACCTAAAACAAATGACAAAAGCAACAAAACATCAAAATCAAACTTTTGATCTCCCTCCAAAAATGAGATCCCATGTTTGATCCCCCCCTTGTTTTTTTAATTCACCCCCAAACATTTTTTTGAGGGAGTCCCATTTCACGACCTTTAAAACCACCCGGTTCACATCACCGAACCTATTTTACGCTGTTGAGGCACAATTCTTCGGCCTGTCTTGGTCGGTTACCCCGAGCGCAGCTGTGTACTGCCGCACCCAAGGTCACCACATCAGGCTCCACGTTATGCCTTGGAGCTCCAAGGTAAACCCCCCCGGCAGAAATAGCCGGGTTTAATGCCGCTGGCCTTATTAAGGGAAACCAATAGGTTTTCATAAGCCCGAAAAAAAAGGCCGGCGATTTCTAGGGGGTTCGCTAAGGGGGGGTAGGTTGATTAGCCATGATTGAGGGGAGTGAAATCGATGGTGAGAGTCTTGAAGCACCAGTGACTTACCCCCCCAAACCATCCATGAATAAACTCAACGATTTCCCAGGGATGCAGGGTTGAAATCCTAACTTTAAAGACAAGTTTTGCTATTTTACAAAAAAGACTCAGGAACATTTACTAAGCAAAACTGCCAGGGAAACCCCGGGACGAAAGGTTGAGCACTTTCAGTGAGTTGCATTAAAGGGCCCAGCAAATTTAAAGATTGGCTGTTTGGGCTAAGGGGTTTAGGTTCTAAAAATGGTGTAATCCTGGTGGTGACTGGATTTCATCCAAAAGAAAACCTTTATCTAAAAAAAAACAGTATCAGGAATCCATGAGTTTAAAAAAAACCCACCAACTTTGAAGGGGCCAAAAAAAACGGGTATAAGATGGTTTTTCAGGGATGATGAACCAAAAATTCCAAAAACCATCCATGGATTTTTGGGGCGTCCCCCTTCCAAGTAATAACAATGGCAAATGAAGGTGTGACCTGGGGGAGGTTCAGCCAATTTGTGTCTGGGGGAGGTTCAGCCCCATGGTTTTTCGGTGAGATTTTTTTTTGTAAGTTCAGATCCTGCGGAACGAAAGGATGGGGAGTTGATAACATTTAGGTAACAATAGCAACACTACATATACATATACATATATCATATTATATAGTATATATAAATATTTTCATATATATATACAGATATTGTATAATATAACATATATTATATATATATTCTGTCAAACGAACAAAGCTCCTGAAATATGATGGTTGGAAGTTGGAAGACGATCCTATCCTTTTAGGATGGTCACTTTTCACGAATATACAACTACTGAAGAGTTCGGTTGCAAACCTCTCACACCCCAGGCGGTGAGTGAAACATTCTCTCGATTAAATATAATCCAAGAAACTCACACATGAAGCGCACCAAACGCCTCGTTTGGGCCGGGAAAGCCAAATGAACAAAGCATTACAAAGCCATGTTTTGGACTCGGTAGAAAAAACCCCGCCTCGGCGTATAAGTGTTCTAAAGGGAAAGTCGCCCATTGGATTGGGGGTGTGGATTGGCAACCAAAAACTCAGGAACGGCCAGGATCATTTACATTTTTAGTAGATCCCAAGCTTAAGCCTTTACTTCCAACAAAAATCCTGGTAAAAAGCATCCCCAAAATTATATTCACATGTACATACCAGCACCTTCCAGTCGGGGTGCCAAATAAGACACCCTAAGGGATGGTTTTCATTGACACCCCTTTCGGAACCATTTGGCACCCAAACTGGAAGGTCCAGGTACATTTACAATCTTTTAGGATCAAAAAAGGGGGATCTTCAACTATTTCGACTCAGGCACGCTGCTATGAGGCAGTTGCATCCTGATATGGTGATTTTGCTGACCCCGGGGCCCCGAGGAATGCAGGGCTTTAACAAAAAACATAGTACACGTTTTTTCCCCCAATAAAAACCACCCCGAAAACTACCATTATGGACCCTAAAAATGCTGTTTTCAGGTGCTGTTCGTTAGTTTTCTGGGATGTAAATGTCACGACTTTCTTTGGAAATGTCACAACACATCCTGGTAACCTCCTAAAACTTGGCACTAATTGACCCTGATGTCAAGAGAGATAGCTAGAAATGGATGCGAATCTTTACGGATTCTTCAATTCAACAACTTCAACATACCAGGAAAACATAGTGTATCAATGTGTATCATCTTTTAGGCAACCGTGGTTGTTTTTAGGTTTAAAGTTGATGGGAATTAACAGCACAGGTACAGTAATTCTTTGGACCAATTTTTATCACGGCAAATCTTTAGGGTTCCCTTCATTCCGTCATTCGACCCTGGTGTCAAACACTCATTTGGTCTGGAGTCTTTGGTACATCGCGGCGAAAAACATAGAATGATATGAGAAACGTCTTTCTATAAATCTTTAAATGTCGACCAATACATCCTATTCTACCAACCCAAATCTTCTTTGTTTTCACCAAACCTCAGTTTGAACAACAAACACTTTTTGGATTTTGTCGGCACCCTCAATTTTTTGGGTAAGACTCACTGAACCCGCCGTTTGCCCTGCCCGCTCCCCGCTTTTTTTTGGACCGTTTTTTCTGACGTAAAAACCCAAGGCACTCGGCAGCCTCGAAATGGCCCTGACGACTGTGAGAAGTGATCACCTTGGATTTAAGTGGCATTTAAGGCATGGTCTAAGCTCCTGATATTCGGGATGGTCATCCCACCTTTTTGTTGGGAAATCCTTATAATGGGTATATAAACCCCGAATATGGGGTTGATGACCAGCCCTAGTACGGGGAAACTATGGGGGAGTTTTTGGACCCTTGCACATATGACACCATGACAACAACAAAACTACCCTCATATGGAAAATGCTGAAAACCCTTAGGATGGTACCCTAGCTGTTTAATCTTTTCAAGGAGACCTTTAAAAGGGGATTGGGATTGGGACCCAACAAATACCCACGACAAGAGTCTTTTTTTGGGAGTTGATTATTAAGGGTACCATCTCAAGGGTACCACCATTTTCCCTACGGAAAACCCTCCTGGGAACTATATAACATATCCCATCCAAAAGGCAGTTGGGAAGATGAGGTTCCTTTCCCTTTTGGTGGGACATGTATGGATATGGCGAGTTTATTGCAGGGTCGTTTGGGTGGTTTGAAAACCTCATCTCATAAACACATATTCCTCAACTATCTGGGTAAATCACTATAATTCCTAAACCTGAATTAGGATTCCTTTACTAAGCCCACCCAATTTTGGGGTGACCAACCGGCTGGAAACGTCGCTACAATAATCTGCCTACGTAGAACATCCGAGGGTTTTTCCGAATCCCCAAATCTTCCTTTCCCAACAGCTTTGATTGACCAAACTTTTAGGTAGAGGGACCCTTCAATTCCCACAACACTCCCAAAGACAGGAAGACAAAAGAAACCCTCAAGTCAGTCACGTTTCCTAAAATATGTTTGTTTTCTTTTCCGTAGATTTTCTATGGAAAGGTCTGAAAAAACGTGAAATAAACAAAGAAAGTCATGAAGTCGAATGTTGAGTCACTATTTGAAGAAACTTTTATCGATCCTACGGGCCTCATCACCGGGTAAATAGCCGGATGGGTTGTTGCATGAAACATAAACAAACTTGGCAAAACTTCGGTCTCTTGGCTAAATGTTTAACTTTTAGGAGGTTACATGAAGTGCGTCTCAAACTTGCAAGGTTGGCACTGCCAATCATGGGCGGATATAGATGATAGATGTCCTAGGATTGCAATTTAGGAGGTTACATTTAAAACCCTACTAAACTCAAAACCAGACTTACTACTGCCCCCCTAAACGTAGCCCCCTCAGAAGTATGGGCTTAATAAGATCGTAATAAGGCCTTATTAAGGGAACCCAATGGTTAATAAGGCCTGATTTGTGGGGTAGGTTGAATAACCACAAAGAAGATGAGCATATTCCAGTTCACCAGGAAGAAAAAAACACATCTTCTCAACTTTTATTTCCAAGGTACACCGACAAAAAAAAACCATACAAATTTCCAATTCGCCACATTTGCGTAAACCAGAAACCAAAAAATATCCCCACGACAAAATCCTTCACAAAAACCACGTCGTCCAAACTCTCCAATGACCAAGTGGCTGCGTTGAAACTGCTTGGATCTTTGCACAAACCTTGCTCAGCTTGAAAGCAAATCCATCGCTCTGGGATCTCAGCCTTTGGAAGGTTTTTGTCTGGAAAAAAGACTCCTGGATACCATGGATACGATGGTGATTAGTGATTGATTGATCATATCTTCACTTCTTTGTGATTGAACCATCTGTTTAAAAATGCGTTTGTCTAATTGGATTATTCATATTATTTCCCCAAGTAGGGATAAACATCAAAGAAAAAAATCTCTGAAACCCAGCACCTAGTTCACCTACGTCTAATTGACATCACTTCGGCAATTTTCTCCGATCTTTCTTCGCTAGCCTTTGAGTCATTGAAAGCAGACCTGTGTTTGGGAATATCTTTTTTGGGGTACGTTCCAGTAAAACTAACAACGCAATGAAACATATTCAACATTCTGATGGGTATATACCAGGAAACATGGGGATTTTCAAGCCGGCTACGTTGCTTGTATATCATTTGTAGGTTGGTGTACAACGTTACACCTGGCTGTTGTGACGCTGTTTCTCAAAATCAGGGACCCCACCAAAATACTGTTGATGGACAAAATCCTGCACCACCAAGGATGATGATTATCCCATTATTTATAGGGGTTTTAACCATCCCAGGTGGTGCAGGATTTTGTCCATCAACCGTATCCCTTAAAATGGTTGATTTGAGAACCTTTCATTTTGAAACATATCCAGCAATGCAAAAGAAGAGAGGCGATGCGAAAAACACAGGCAGCACGTGCAAAAGGCGGTTGAATAAAGAGGCCAGGACTTAAGGATGTATATATATATATAAATATATATATATATATATAGATACATATAAACAATATAATACATGTAAATACATNTTTCAGTAGTGAATCCCTGCATTTATGTCAACACTCCGGACCTACAGCCGACCTATGGACTGAGGAAATATCACCCGCTCCTTAGTGTTACAATTTACATCTCCTAGAAGTTTAATGACCTCGCTCTCTCAACATTGATATCGTTTTTAAGAGGATCCCCCTTTCCTTCGGGGGCAAACGGCCCCATTTTTCAGGCGAAAAAACCAGCTGTGACGATTTTCCGTTCCCCAAGCCTTCGTTGAAACATGACCCAGCCCCGGGGCCTTTCCCAAGCGTAAACCAACACCAATGACACTGCTGTACCAAAGTGCGTCCAACGCACCTGAAGGTGTGACTGACACCACGTTAGGTCTGTCTGACTACTTGGTGGGTAGATTGGTAGATGGGTAACTAGTTAGTGTAAGTTGGGGTTAAAAAAAACTCTAATAGACCTCATTTAAGGACATATTTTCAAATGTTCAGCAACTTTTATGGCTTAATGCTAGTTATCACCCAACATTTTCATCTTTCTTCACCTGAAAACGAGAAATCTAACCCGTGTATAACGACCATATGCCGGCTTGCTTAAAGGTGTGTGATTTCTTTTCAGGGAATGGAATGCCATCACCTCTTTCAGCTGATCAGATGGCTGGTCCAAGACACCATCCATGGGTAACAATGGCAAATGATGGCAAATGAAGGTTAGCTTGTAATCCCCGAGCCTAAGAAATGGTGGTAATCCTGGTGTAATCCTGAATTTCATCAAGAACACCTGAAAACAATACTATAAAATACTGTTGATGGTTCAGAAATCCCAAGGCCAACCACCTGGGATGTATACAACCTTGTAAATAATGAGATAAACTACCAACCTCAACTGGTGAATTTGCCGGATGTCTGGTTGCCATCAACAGTACCAATACCATCCATGTATGGAATATTGACCTTTTAATCAACATTTACCATTAAAATCAATCATTCATGGATCGTTAAATATATACAATCGTCCCTGGCATGTAACCAATTTCTCGTGGCAAAATATCCGCCACACCTGTCATCTCCGTGGCGACCTGTAGCCAGCTATCAGCACCTTCCAAGTCCTGTCGTCGTTACTAACCAACCAACCCATGGGTTGATGCTTGGAGAAAATCCACCATTGAACCGGATATATCCCCCAAAAAACCTGTCTATGTGTATACACTTACAAATATTTATGTAAACATTGATACATGGTGATATGGTAATATATATAATACGTATAACAATTCACTCTCGCGATGTCTGAAACAAATATGTACATAAATATATACAGAGCATTAATATATATATATATAAAGAATATATATATATATATGTTCACACTCTCTAGAAACTTGACGAATAGATACTGTCCCTTTGTGGACTCACATGGGAATTCCATCCACAGTCACGGTCAACTTTTTCAGCGTATGTTTTGGGCGCAACCGAATGTTGCTGGACTTTTTGTCATTTTTTTTTTGCAACATGGAGATACCCAAAGTTGCCCATGTTCCAAGCCATTACACTCCGGTAACCTAACATAGCACTGGAAAATCCACCATTTGAAGATGTATTTCCTATTCAAGATGGGGATTTTCCAGCCAGCTATGTTTGTTTACCGGAGGGTATTTCTTGGATTTGCTTGGATTAGATACTTGGAAAACGTTCCCCAAATGATGGGCTTTTTTGATAAACGGCTGACGCATCCCATTGGGATCCGATTTCCATAAAAAAAACATAAAAAAACAACGGAATAAGCACATCCAAGTGCTTTTTTTAAAATGTCTTTTTTGGAATTGAAAGATGTACCAGAAGACAACCAACAGGGTAGCTGTAACTTCATTATTCACATTGCCTCCCATGATGCTTGGGACTTATTGATATCCTCAGTTTCAGTCACCAGTTTCTGGATCCAAACTGTCAGCGGGTTTGGGATCAGAACACTCCAGTGAACATGAACATGCCTGGAAAATCACCATTTTCAAAGCTCCATGTTCCATTGCCATGTTACTTTATATATCCTGCTTGCAGCAGGGACTTCTCAGAAGCTTCTGAACCAATCTCTGCTCAGCAAAACACATGTCACACATATTCATATTCTGATCAAGTGCGGTTGCACCCACCTGTTATTGTTTGAAACCCCAAGAAAAATGCGATCTTCATGCGTATTCTTCCATTTCAAGCAAGATCTCTTCTATCAACAGTATCTGCCTGAACAATGATACACCAACCTACAAATTCTGCAAAAAATCATGCCATTTTTCGAAAAGGGGGTTCCTCGTCCGTCAGGTCTATCATAATCACATCCATTAACTAGTTGGTTGTTTCAACCCATTTGAAAAATATTAGTCAATTTTCATTATTTCCCCAGGTAGGGGTGAACATAAAATTTGAAACCACCACCCAGATTAGCCACATTCCATCATTATGGCCCTGGATGGGATACATCTCCGTTCCTCCACTTTCCCCTGTTTTCTGTGGTCCTCTAACTGAAGACATGTCTTGATGATCTGATTAAAGGCGCTGGCATCCAAAACCAACTCTTTCTCCTTCATAATTTCAAAGCTCAAGGGATGCGCATCCCTTGAAAATCCCCAACCATTTCTGACCAGTTTGCTGATGGTCCAACAAAAAGTTCGTTGAAACATTGATTTCAAGGGTCTTTTACGGTAATTTCAGGGATCAACTAACAAATGGCGATCGTTGGAAAATGGTACATAATTCGTGTTTCGATAGAGTTTCTTTCTATTTTTGCACCTCAAGCTTTGCCAAGCCATTCTGCATGCTTAGCAAATGGGGTATCTATTTCAAGCACAATGTCCGGCATGTACTCTTCCGAAGTTTAACAGGGAGTTTGCCTGAACAGTTATCTAGATAGGAAATAAGGATCGTCTTCCTGTCCCACCATTTTGCACGGGGCGTGCTCTTAAACGTCTGGCATGTGTCAGGTTTTGCAAAGTCTTGAGAGAAGTCCCACATTTTGAGTGCCTTTTTTTTTGGAAACATGTCCTGCGCCGATATTGATCCCTGTCTCGTGGAAACTGAAGGGAAGATATAGCGCAGGAAAAAAGTGATACCAATTGTCCCACCAAGTAAACCCCAACAATGGGTTGACATTCATTCTAGATTAACATTGGCAATGGACTGCAAAAACCACAGGTCACTTTTCAAATGCAGAAAAAATGACCAGTAAACTCCGCAGGCCAAACCTTGTGCCCCAGATGCTGTCTTTGTTTTGATTTTTCAAACCTTGCTAGCCAGTTAGATGATGTGACCCCGACAAAGGGCCAAACAACATGCTCCCAAATAGATTTTCATCCAAACCAAATGACTAGTTCCTAAGCATAGACACTCATTTCTGGGTGACCCGCTTGGGAAAAAGAGATTACCATTTTCCTTGTTGCCGAGATATATACTAAACAAAAAACGATGACGTCAAATACAAATACTATTCGGTACCTTACACAAAAAAACACCGTTAAAAACCGGGATCTTTCATTCCGCTTGTTTGCCAACTGATGATTTGCCCTTCATGACTCCCATCGTCGCTGACAAATTTCTCCCATCCTTCACACGTCGCATGTAGTCATCCACAGGTCTTTTCTTGGCCACTTTGTAGGCAGAAATCACCTGGTCGGGTCCCAAAGTTTTAGCCTTTAAAAAAAAACACCTCCCCCCAAAACCAAACCCAGAAAATGTCTGGTTGTTGCTCAACAAAAGAAATTCAGAAAGGTAAAAAATCGCACCAAAAGGAAGTGGACTTGTCTTTAGAAATTTTGCATTTATTTAAGGTGCTTTTATTGTTGGTCTCAGGCTACTGGGTTGATGCTAGAATTCATTATCCTCCTACCATAGTACTGTGTGGGTGCATACGATAAGAACTTGCTTTTGTAATATACAAATATAAATACTGTAAATACATAAATATACAAATAGTTAAATCAATACATGTATAAACATACACCAATATAAATGTATAGATATAGGCATAGAGGCATATCTGAATCTACATATCATACTCATACACACAAATACCTGGAACTCTTAAATCAACCCAACAGCTCCCCAACAGCTCCATTGGAGTTTGGGTTGAACAAGCTGCTAAGCTCCACAAACTTCATACCTACGAAACTTGTAGGTTTACGATTGCACCCCTGAACTTTCATCGACACCCCCCAAAAATGAATGTTGTTTTTTTGAAACAAAAAGCTATCTCCGGCTTCAAATTGTGGTGTCTTTATTTTTTTTTGATATCCAAATTGAACTATGCGTTACATTTCAGGCAAATAAATGAAAACCGGTGAAACACCTTGAGATTGGGTCAGGAGAGGTAAAGGTTGATGCGAGCCACGAGGAATCCATGAAAATTCTCATGAAAACTTCGTGCCGGATTTTCCAGTACACCTCTGAGGCATTTAGTCAACATCATACACCATGGAAAACTAACGGCTGGAACCTGAAAATCACGAAGGAAAACCATCTTCCAAACCTCCATTTTTGGGTTCCATGTTGGTTTTCGGGGGAGTATAGGGGATTGGTTAAGACTTTTTGGGAATTCTCCAATGAACATGTGAGAATTCTTGCACCATAAGAAAAATCATCCCGAGGGTAGTTTTCCAGCCACCAAAAAAAACTGACGGTTGCCCTTCTCACTGCTTACTAACGCCACTGCCCCAAGTACTATCTTTCCATAGCTTGAAAGCATTTGGAAACAGAAAAAGGAAGGGTCATGAATGTCATGAAATTTCTGTCTCCATGGAAATATTCCCTCCCAAACTCTTGAAAACAAAAACAACAATTTCCACAATGCTTTCACATTTATTTTCTTCAGATTTTCACTCCATCCACTACTTAAGCATCTGGAAACGAACTTGCCGAACTTGCTCCAACATTGGACAACATTTTGGATCTACCAAGTGACAGTTGCAATGGAGTTGGGATCTGGTACGAAAGAAACAGCCATACCTTGGCAAACGGCTGACCAGGTGATGGAGAATCATCCCAGTTAGCAGGTGGTTAATAACCATGGTCCATGGTTCATAAGTCTCCTAAGTGGAGTTGTTCCCCTTCCAAATGGCCTAAATGGTTTATAAATGGTGGTTACTAACCACTTACTAAATGGGATAGTCCTCCAAGTGCTTGGTTAACACGTTACTTCCTTCAAAGGGTGTGGCTACCAGATTGGCAGGGCGTTTTTCGTCATTTCATCCGAGATCCTAGCATTGTAGACACACCAAAAAGAGGCCATTTAAAAAGCATGACTTTCAGGGTGTGTGAAAAACTTCAGGGACACTTCCCAAACGAGCAATGAAAAAGGGCCTCTGGTATACCGGTCAGTTATATGAGGGAATCCCTATCAAACAACCAGTACAATGGAAAGTACGAGGTCTTTTTTCGTGGCTCAAACCAATTTTGGCTTTCTTGGTTCTTGCATTACTGTATGCGTGTACATTGTTACTGCACGTGTGTACATTGTTCCCCTTGAAAAAAGAAAGTCAGCTTTTGGGCCTCTGATGTCATGATTAGGACTAGTAAAAAACACACACTCGCACTCCCTCACAAGTTAGATAGCCACCTTTTTAGATAGCCCAATATTAGATACGCACACACACATATATACATATAGAGATACGCACATAGTATTAATATAAATCACATGCAACATATACGTATATTCCATTCCCGGCTCCTTCCCCCGCTCTTCCACCTTTCTTTTAAGCAAGCAACGTGTAAGCCACTTCTCGGCCATTTCTGGCTGTCCTGGTGGGATGTGACCGAAAAATCTTCCAGAAAAATCAGGTGGTTTTGCGACATGCCTTCAACAGTATCATCTACACTCCCTGAAACTAACAGCAAATGCCGCCTGAAAATAGGCCAAAATTGCCCCAATTTTGGAAACGAGAAAGTCTTCCAATCATCCAGGCTTTCAGGGGTAAACTCGCTGTTAGTTTCAGGGAGGGTACCATCTACTTTTAGGTGCGTTTCTATACCACAAGGTCAACTAAGCCTCCAGGCTTCAAATGAGCTAATTCTGGGAGGGCTACTCTGACTAAGTCATACATCTTGGGGCAAGTCGTAAACGTCACGTCATCATTGAAAGGGTGAACTTTCGTGGCAGGCGCAACATTTGGTGATGTTGGAGGCTGACTTTTTTTTTCCGTCCCATTGCTTCCCTGTTCCACAAGGTTTGTCACTCTTGGGTCATGCCAAAAACACGCAAAAAGTGTCGGATGAGTGATGTGACCGTTCCGCTGGAAATTCTGTGACTTCATCTCTCTCTGCTGCAACCAACGCTGGTTGATAGACTGTTTCATCTACATGTAGTCTGAACAACGGTGAACCTCATGAACAGGCCAACCAACAAAATGAATCCCAAAGAAGTCCATGGTTCACTTTTGAGTAAGCCAAGCTACACACAATTTTTGAGTCATAGCCAGCTGTAATGTGCAAACTTCCAGCAAAGAATGATACTGAACAGATATATCACCAATTCTTAAAGACTTCGTCAGCTTCCCTCCCACAAACAGTAAGTTTCATGGTAGAGCATTTGGGGATTCGGGCCCTCCTCTCCATCGCAACTTTTTGTTGATAAGTTTATTTTGAAAAAAAGTTGCAACATGCAGGAACATCAAATTAGGAACTTGAAAGTAAGGTCCATTTATCAGGCACAAAAATGGACTTTTCCCTCATGTTGCACAAGAAAGAACAGCCTTTAAAAGGCATCCCATGCGTTCCAATTCGGTGCAAGACTTCGATTTTTACCACGAAAAAATCCTGAAAGCTGCTCATCTTTGCGGTTGCTTCACCTGATTGTCATGTGGTTGTCATACTTTGTACAGATTTGATTTGAAACAAGCAGTATGTTGAAGCCATGTTCAATAGGACAAACGCTACCTTCATGGTGGCTTTCACAAACAAAATCTATCCATTTCTGAGTTTGAACTCTCGTTCGGGTCCCAAAATCAACCAGATCTTGTAGTCAACCAACAGGACAAACATGAAACTGAAAGCTGACACACTCTACCTACTTGGAGGATCATCCCAGGACTTGTAAGTGGTTAATAACCATGGTTTGTTTTCGTCCCCTAACTGGGTTTGTGGGACCCCTTCCAAATGGCCGAACTCCATGGCTTATAGATGGGGGTGATCCTAACCGCTGACGTCCGTCCTGGTGATCCTCCAAGTATCAACAAGAGATGCAGCAAACCCTTCACTAAACTATCAGGTTTTGGATGCCTTACACTTCAATTTTCACATGATTTTTGCATCAACATTCAGATAGTGGTTAATTGGTGGTTTGGGGCCCGGTGGTTTTGATTCCTAAATCCCCTTATGAAAGGGATTGTTCCTTAGGCGTACCGCTAGAATCCCAAACCACCGGGCCCCAAACCACCAATTTACCATGGGTTGAAACATCTCAAATCCAAAAAAACCTTGGAAAAAACATCGACCATTCTTCTATCTGAACAGGGAAAAAATCTCCCTCAACATTCCCGTCTTAAAAGGTATTTTTTGGCGCTCACAAAACCCGGTTTTTCCAATTTCTTTAAAATGCCAAGCGCATTCCGATTCCGTCCTAAGCGTGCCGCAGCAGTGATGCAGCTATTGAAGAGATTCGCCTCCAATGGAACCTGACGGTCCGGAAGCTTTCCACCCGTCCCAGGAAACAGCAGGCCTTATCTAAGGGGTGAAATGAAGCACCTAAAAAAACCCCTTAAGGATTCCCTTAACATTGGGGTAGGGTACATTTAAATTCCCATGGTACTGTAGGGATCATGGTGGTGCACAACCAAATAAGACCTTATTAAGGGATTATCCACCACCATCCTCTCGACAAGGCCTTAGTAAGCCCGGGGGGGTGGCAGTTCATGCAAGGTTGGGTGCTTTTTTTTTGAAGGGAGGTGCTTGGAGGATCATCCCAGGACTTGTAAGTAGTTAGGATCACCCTCATTTGTAAGCCGTGAAAAGGCTATTTGGAAGGGGGTCCCACTTTAGCCCTTTTTTGGGGGACGAAAACTAACCATGCTTATGAACCACTTACTAACCGGGATGATCCGCCAAGTCGGGTCTCCAACTTTCCAAAAACACCCGGCAACCGAAAACGAAAGGGCTTCGTTTTGGCCTAAGATTTCGGAGGTTTCATTGATCTTGGCAGGCAAGATGTGTTTACGGGGGTAACCAGTATATATTTACCGACATTTGACCTTTACAGATCCCAACATAAAAACCCTTCACTTTCCACTGGCTACGTGGCTACCAGCATTAGCTCCAAAAAAATATATGAGTTCCTTGGAGGGTACCTGGGTATCTTACTCAGCCATTTTGGGAGCATGAAATAAAGCCGTTTTCACGTCAAAAAGTTGAGTCAGGATGAGCCATAGCACCCCACGAGTTGAAAAAACAAAACCAGCCACGGAGACGGCTTCCATTGACTCATCCTGGTTGTTTAATAGGGATGCTGGAATTTCATGGGTTTATGAAATAATCCTCATATAAGTGGGTAGGACATGTCATCCCCGTATTTGATAAAACACAACCAGTAACATATACCCTTAAATGGTGGTAGTTATATAATGTTATATATATATATATATTTCCCAAACATACCCAATATACCCAGTTATATATCATGACTTTAGTTAAGTCTTTACCCGTTTAGTTTTATACATATATATTAATATATAAACTCACTGAACCCTAAAGAACCCTAAGGGGAGCCTTTTTCCTCACTGAAAAACCTCACACCGTTCCACCTGAGCATCAATGGCACGTTGCATCCAACGTTCCACCAGATTCATTGAGGTCATATGCCTTGCGTTTTGGTGAGGGAGTGGAACTCCCCCGCGCAAAAAAAAAAACGGGAAGGGAATTTCTCCAACCAAGATGGTTGGTGAAAAGAATCCGGGAACATCCCAACAACATTGCCATCATTCAGGTGGAAAGGAATTATATGGAATTATAGTAATCAAGTTGGGAACTTAACATATCCTGCCTTTTTGGAAAATGAATCTTGAAACGTGTTTTGGGATTTTGGATGTGTTAGTTTTGAGGAGGGTAGAGTTTCACCTACAATGAATGGTTGACTTTGTGGTAAATTAGTAGGTGAATGTACCCGATGTCAACAGCATATGATAGCATTTCAAGGTGATCCCCCAGCGAGCTATACTGACCTGGCAGTTTTGGAAGCACTTCCCTTTCCAATGTATTTCCAATGTTACCTGGGAGGGAAATGCATGATATCTGACCCATCCCATGCTGTCATGTTGCAGTATCCTACAATAACTTCTATCAAAGTCAGGAAAGAAATCATGAAGGTCATACTGTTGGATGGTTCAGAAATCCCAAACAACCACCTGGCATGTGTAAAACCTTGAAAATCATGGGACATGTACCATATTAACTGGTTAACCGGATTTCTCAACCATCAACAGTAGTGCAATGCATCCCCCCCCCGCTGCATCCACGCCTCTCACAACGCAGAAGCATCGCGAGGCCAAAGATCCAATGGCGAGAACCTGAAATTTGATCATCCCTTTGTTTCACATGGGACGAGTGGCTTCCAAACGTCTCTGAACGTTTTTTTTTTGGGGGCAAGACGTGGGTGGCAGCATGCTTGTTAGAGATGAACTGTGAATTTTTAATTTTTGGGGTTTTGGTTGGTTAAGGATTTTGGTTTTGGTTGGTTAAGGTTGCGGGATCTGTCTTTAATAAACCGCGTCCTATGAACTGGATTATCCAGCTTGATGGTACACTTTGAGTTTCTATGAATTTCTGATGCTTCGAAATATTTCGAAATGCTGAAAAAATCCTGGTTCCAATGAACACGATGTATATAAAACCCTCCATAAAACCTATCTTACTCATATACTGAGTAAGGATGATCCATTTTGCATCCTTTCGCTTGAAGGGGCCCCCGGAGTCCCAAAGTCTCAAGAATTTCTTCACCAGCTTTTTTGGGGATGAGATCCCCCCCAAAAAACATCCCACCCCCCAAAAAAACCAAGGAATTTGTACCAATTTTTCTAAGGCAACGTGTTTTGCTGGGTTTTTAGGGGGTTTCTGGCGTTGGCAAAACTCCGTCCTTTCCAAACCTTCGCAAAACTCGTCGTCCAAGTTGCTCACTTCACGCAGTTTCACAAGCACCTCCTGGGCGACGACTCAGTGGAACTCAGTGAAGCAACCGATTTCGGCGAATTTTCTCCGCTAAATTCTGGTACGGTACCCGATTTCGGGGTACCAGTAGCAACCATAAACTGCTCTGGGTTCAACTTGCTTTTCTGATTTCAACAAAGGTCAAATAACTTTTTCAAGACATCTTGAAACATCCATGACAGTAACTTGCAAAACTCTGCAACCATATTTTCTTTTCCAGAAAGCTATTTGCATTAAGCAGCAACTATTACCACTAAGCAGGTACCCTTTTTTCTACACACTTCTTCAACAGGTGAGGTTGGAGGATTTAGCCCATTCTCCTCGATGCGTTCCATGTCCAATTGTCTGAGCAGCACTTGAAGACCACCAGAGATCTGAGTGAAATCAAAGTAAGCGAGAGGGTTGAGAGGATTGAATGGTAGAAAATTGACACAAAATGGTTGCGTCCGAAGTCAGATGAACCCATGGAACATTTGTAAAAACAAGTCTTTCACAAGGCTTTCAACATAGCGTTTCTTTTTCTATCATCTTTTGTTGGGACACGTTTTTGTCGAATGACAACACACTTTCAACCTGGCGACATCAAACTGCGAAAACTCGGACAATACTAGTTGACACACCACTAATTGACACACCTGAATCTTTTAGACTTTCAAATATTAACCCTAGGCTTTTTGCTGTTTGGTCGTAGTTATTGGATGGAGTTCCGGCAAACATTTTGCACTTTTACCACACATTCCAGGAAAATCCAGGTGAATCCCCCTCTCCCCTTCTCTATCTCTATATATCGTACATGTATACATTTATATATATATATGTATATATATGGGGGTTTCCGAAAATAGTGGTACCCCCAAATCACGAATCTTAATAGGGTTTTCCATTAGTTTCACCATCCATTTTGGGGGCCCACCCCTATTTTTGGAAACACCCATATAAACATTAAAAACATACTAACAACAAATGTACATCTTGCAAACAAAGAAAAACACATACTACTTGGCTCTAACCCAAAGTGCCAAAATCATTGCAAAAAAAATCTGTGGTCTGTGTTTCTCTTCGTAGTTCTTGCTGGCAGCAACTTGCCACATATATCACATATCTTCGTTTGCAAGATTTGAAATCAAGTCCTTCTGTTGGAAGGAACCATCTTCAACTATATATGTCATAGGGAGTATGGCACGTTGATGGCATGAAGGTTTATTAAAAAACACGACCCAGCGACTTCATTTGAAGCACCTAAATATCCAAACCAAAGCTTTCATTTTTCTATTTGATGGCTTCAAACCCTACCCATTGGAAACAAATTTAGCGCATCAAATTGGAGCATTTTCCCAAGGATTTTACATCAGATTACCAAAATAATACCTTTAGAAAGCCTGCATGTTCATTTTCATCTGCATTTTTTCCAAGTTTCCAAGGTACAACTCTTTCTGTTTCCAATAGTAATTCAATGAATGGTGGGATTGGGGTTCTCCAAAAACATCCATCGGTCAACCTTTTCCACATCAACCGAGGAGAAAAGCCCCAAAACTGTGAGATGGATTTTTTTAGACAACCTCCCTCCCCTACTTGAAGGATCCTCCCATTTAGTAAGTGGTTGATAACCAATAACCGTGGTTAATGAGTCCCCTAACTGGGGTTATTCCCCTTCCAATGGCCTTTCACTCCATGGCTTCTTATAAATGGTGGGGTCCCATCCTAACCACTTACATCCGTGGACCCGTCCTGGGAGGATCCCCACTCCTCCCAGTGCCAAGATGCAACAGCAATTGGAGCATCCAACATCTTTAAAACCAATTCTTCCACCTGGATAGTAACTTCCGTCCCACATTTTTTTTTGGGGGGATGTTCAGCTTTTCTGGTTGGGTGGTTTACAGTTTCAACCCATCTGAAAAATGTTAGTCAAATTGGACATCTTCCCTAATTTTCGGGGTGAAAACAAAACATATTTGAAACCAACACCTAGTTTTGAATATGAAGATCAATACTTACAAACACATGACCCAACACGGTAGTGGGGTGGTGGTGTTTTTTCCTTCAAAATCCCAGGAACAAGTCATAAGAAGGTTGTTTGTTCGGGTTTTTTCAGGGATTTGCTAGGACTTCCCTTACCCAGGCCCTACCAAATACTTTTCGTTTAAAATCGAGCAGCTGGAAACCGGGAAGAATCCCAACACATTGTTAACAGTGAATGGTTTCTTGACCTCCGACCCACGAGGTCCAAGAGGTCTTCGTATTACCAAACCAAGGTGCCTTTTGAAAGTCTATCCAAAGCTTTCTAGTTGGTGGTTTCAACCCAGTTGAAAAATATTAGTCAAAATGGGAATCTTCCCCAAATAGGGGTGAAAATAGAATATATTTGAAACCAACACCTAGATTTCGATGGTAGAAAAGCAACCCCTTTCCATCTTTAAAACACTACAGGAATTCCTACCAGTCCTACGCTCCTCACCATGTTTTTGGCGCATTTCGGCAGCTGGGAAGTGACCACACATTTTTTTTTATGTCGCTAATAGATTGGATGAAAAGGCAAGACCGGGTCCCTCCAGGGAAACGAGAAAACACATATCCCACCAAACTCAGGGGAAGTTTGAACGGAAAATCATCGACTCTTCCCGGCGATGGTAGGTAGGGGATATGTTTAGATCGTTCCCAGGAGGCGGTTCGAACGGTTCATGGCGACTCACATCTAACGGAGTTCTCCGGCCTCAACAAAACGTGCCTCTTTGATTAGGGCATCCACCACCAACTGGCACGGATCACGGGGACCCCACGGTGTGTGATTCAACTAAGTGATCAAGTGAAGAATTTGGGAAGGACCGTGTTGAGGAAACATGAAACAACCTGGCAATTTTGCTGCTGACCTTTTTGGGGATGTTGAAAAAGTGACACGTTCAAAGGTTAGTTAAGTGACCTCCAACGTTTGGGGATAAAAAAAGGTCACGGCTTGAATCAGTTGGAAGATATGTTTTTTTCTTCTTGGCAATGCTACCTCTATAAACTTCTGTCCAAAAATGATGGGTGCGGGAAGATGTTTGTTGTTTCTTCTTCTTCAAAATCCATGAGCCAAAGATGTTTTTTTGAAAAAAACAAACCTATCCTTGCCTTTCAGAATGGCGGTCAGTCATTCTAATTCGTGCAATTGACAACGCTTCCAAAGTTGGTTTCTCACAAAAGTCCCCCGGTAAGTTGGTTCATAAATTCTATAACTTATTTACGGGACTTACAACTTACTTACTATATAGAAGTTATTTCATCCATGTACTAAGTACCATGGACATCTATTCTTTGTGGTTGCACCTGGGGTAGAAGCCCGAATGACTCCACGGGAAATCATCAAATAAAAGGGCCATCACCTACTGAGAAATTGTGCCAAACTTGGCTTGTAATCTCTCGGAAAAAACTCAAGCCCCCCATTCAATGAGTAGTATAAGTTGCAAGGACCAACTGTGATTTACACCCAGCACCTTTTTCTAGGCCCTCCCCCAAAATCATTGGTCAACAAAAACGACCAAAGCGCGAATTTCTCGAGGCGGAGGCGAGGCTTTGCGCCTGGAAACTTTTGGGCGAAATCTGTCGACCATTCTTCCTCAAGACCTGTAGCCAGCCGCTGGCCCGAGTAACATCTACCTCCGTACAAGCCTCAGTGGCACGTTCTGCTTGGGATGTCGTGGGATGGATCTAAATGGTTGGGGCTATGGCTATTTCACCTACTTATAAATGGGAGATATTGGGGTTGTAATCCATTTACTAATCATTTACTAACTTGGTGCTTTTTTGGGAAGCAGGTGCAGGTTGCTTGAATCTAAAACTCCCCAAATTTTATACACTTTAAGGGTGGAATATCTTCCCTAAGCTCCAAGATCCTCCAATGATTCTTGTGAAGATTCTTATTTCAGGCTATTTTGGGGGGTGGGGTTTCGTTTACATCAGCTGTATCCATACAGCTTATATAGGATTTCGGATTCCTCCATTTGGATGGTACCTGAAATGTTTGGTGATCGTTTCCCTTACTCATAGGTTTCCCTCGACCGCTTGGTTAAGGTCGTTTTGCATCCACAAATCCACAGAATCCATAGTAAAGATGGATGACTTTGCCGAAAACATAATGAGAAACAGACATGTCACTCACAAGATCATTCCAAAATCCCACCAACAACCCTAAAAATATCCACCAACGACCGACATTTTTGGGGGCTTGCTTCCATTGATGGAAATTTTTGACAGCCAGGACGGTGTCTGGCTGTTTGGTTTCCGCCGAAAAACTGCGATGATGCTTTGGGTGGAGGAGCTGGATAGCTCATACCTGACGAACTGGATTTTTCAAGTGTTGCAGGGGAGTTTCCCCTGCAAAAAGAAACAGAGATTTTTTTTCCGAAAACCTCGGAGAAAAGGGGAGGGTGTTCAACGGAATGTTCAAACATCCGGCAAGACATCTGTCAAAAAAGTGCTATACATAGACTTCATAGGAGCCTTTTGAAGAAGTCAGGCAAACTCACCACCCGGAAGGATGTAATTTTAAACAGCAAAAAACACCATGTAAATACCAGTAGTTTGGTGTTTTTTTGGTGGTTTTCAAGTGATCAGTATTAGTGAAAATGGCCGGCTCATCTTTTCCTCCCAAGTTCACGTGGTTGACAAGAAGCAAAGATTTGAAACCCTCAGTAAGATAAGCTACGAACAAAAAAACCCTGGAAAGACGAATTTCATCTCATTTAGAAATCCTGCCTGATTCATAACATGCGTGTTTTCTTTGCATGGGCCATGTCAAAGTCCCTAGCAAACAGGGTAGTCGTTCATCCCTTATATCAATCAACCAACTGTTCGGTTGGCTTTTTGATGGTTTAAAATGAGAGATAAACCAGCTAGGTGAATTTAATGAAAACACTTCGCATAACTTCCTGTGAATTAAGTGACCAATTTCTTCAGTATTCCATATACCAAGCAACAAACAGTTTGCGTTTCAGTCTTAGTAGGGACATCTTCCATCTTCCATCCACTTTTCAGCACGTCCACTGGCATCTTCCAAATCGAGTCTTCTGAAGTTTTGTGACACTAGGGAACATTCGCAATTTCAGACATACGGGTTTTACAAAGACTCACCCCAGCAAATGTGACATGTGAATATGTCCCAGATGCTTGCAAAGTATGGAATATTTTCCTACATTTGGCGGCGTAAACTTCTTTTCCCCTTATGGTAAATGTAGGTAAATATTCCACAGAAGGAGCATTTGGATATTCAACAAAAAATTATCACTTTAAACTCGCCCGTAAGCCCATGAGATGGTGAGCGAAACATTTTTTTTGGAAGACCTTGGAGTGAGGTCCTGGGCACTTTGAGCCACGAAAATCAAACGAATTCAAAAAGGTGGATGAACAAAATCAGTCTTATATTATATGATATGGCTGTTTCCAAAAATACGGGTACCCCCAAAGTGGAGGCTGAAAATTAAGGAAAACCCTTCTTAGAATGGATGATTTTTTGGGGTTTTCCCCCTATTTTCGGAAACATCCATATTCATTCATTCTCAATTCAATTCTTCTAGTCACTTTACTTTTAAGATATTTTTTGGGTCATTTTGGGCACATCTCCAAGAGCTCCTCTAAAGTTACTCAAGCTCCAGAAGCGTTTTTTTTGTTGCCAAAAAAAAAGAACAACCTCCAAAGAATCCAACAAACCAAGCGCAACCTCCAACCCATGACGCATCCATGGGACTGGTAACTATATATTATACCTACATTTACCATAGATTTATGCCAAATCTAGGTACACTAAATTGAACCAGTCCCATGGAATGTTTTTTTTTTGGCAATCGAAAACTGACCGAAAAAAAAACATCGCCTGGCCAACGTCATGAAGGCCTTCTCCGCTTGGTGGAAGTTGGACTTCGAAAGTGAACGCTGCAAGTTTTGAACCTTTTCGGTTCGTGAACGAATGCCAGCTGGTACCCAGGTAGCGGGTCGACCCAGGGGTCCAACCACGAGGGAATCCATGGGAACCACCGAATGGGGTTTCGTGAACGGAAACCATCATCCCACCTTCCAAAAGTGCCTTATTTATACTAAGGGAGATATTAGTATCTGGAACATTTTTTGGGCTTCGAATGAGATGAACAATTCCCCCCCATAAGTTTCATCCCATGACTTTTGCAGGGTATTTTTTTTGCAAAAAGGATTTTCGGACACCTCAAGTTGAGCAGTGGTTCGCCACCATGAAATGTCGGAGCTTGGTGAATTTGGGGATCCTTATATCTAATGGCTTATGAAATAATCCCTTGCATAATTGGCTAGCTAGTTGGTGGTTTTTCACCAAACCATCTGAAAAAATATGTGCAAGTCAAATTGGATCATTTCCCCCCAAACATCCGGGGTGAACATTAAAAAAATCTTTGAGTTGCCACCACCTGGCTAGGGTACCATCCCCCTTTTGTAACAGAAACCCACCAGGGGTTTTGATTTTTTGCCCTGTGCGTTTTTGTTGCCAACGGTGGAGATGGACAACTTTTCCTATAGAAATCGCCCCAGGTGAAGTTGATGAGTTATAAAAATCATCTCCTCAATTTTTTTCCACAGAATGATACATTTTGGTGCATTTCTGAAGTTGGTTTCACAGTAAAAACTGTGTTAAAACACCCCTGCAAGCTGTTTTACATGGAAGGCCCTCCACCAATTTTTATCCAAATTTTGTTGTTTCCAAACCCCTTTTCCTAACAAGTATTTTCTATCATTCTCCAGGCCTTCTTTTTTGGAACATGTCTCGATTTTTCAACTGAAGGGGGAGTGAATCTCATGAGATGTCCAAACCCTTTGCTCCTGATTCTGGTTCTGAATTTGATGACACTCCAATAACTTCAAGAGACTTTCACCCCCACCCTACAAGTGGGACGTGATGCATCTGGGGGTCCAAGGTTTATCTTGGATTTGATTCCAGAAGCTTGTGCTAACTTGTGCCTCCTCGCAATATTCCAAAACATGGAATTCCCAGTTGCAAATATGAAGGTTTAAGGACCGGGATCCCCTGTCACCTAAACATTTCATGTCATCCTGGTGGTGACTAGCAACCTGAGAAGGGGGACAACCCAATGTATAGATATACCTACCCATAGAATCCATGTATGGTATATTTACCTACATTTACCATATTTCACCATTAAAAACAACCAAATGTAGGTAAATATACCATTCATGGATGGTATGGGCTATAGAACGCACTCAAACTTTTCAACCGATCACCACCATCACTTGCTGGATTTTACCATTCCTCACCTGTCCATCTTCATCGTCTAAACGCCTGGGCCCGCCCACGCGGGGGGTCATGGCGTTTCCACCACTTTTGCTTCGGTGCTTCGGTATGAAACATCATCCTTTGAAAGATTCGCCCTTCTAAGAAAACAGATACTCTAGTTGGTGGTTTCAACCCCTTTGAAACATATGCTCGTCAAAATGGGATCATCTTCCCCAAATAGGGGTGAAAATAACAAATATTTGAAACCACCAACCAGTACTGTACTTTTACCCTCCCTGAAACTTACAGTTCGCCCCTCAAACTAGGCCTAGGCCGCCAATAGCCCCTAGTTAAGGCCAACTCTAAGCTTCCAACTATTGATTCTCAGGGGGTATATGAGTTTTAGGCAAGGTAATTGGGTCATACTCGGAATTGGTTGATGAGTTCAGGATACTTTTATCCATTTCCATATAATTATGTGAGAAACAAGTCAGTTTCAACAAAAAACAACGAGTAGTTTACGGTTACCCTTCAAAAACAGCCAGATCTTCGGGCCAATTTTGGCATCAAAAATCCTCAATCAACCATGAATTTGACTCAACGAAGTCCAGTTCGGGATTTTAGATCATCGAGGGAGCTGGAATCCTTAAATGCTAAGACCGTATGAACAAAGGGGGTCCATAGTTCCTGGTGTTGATGGAAACAAATCTGCACCAGTCAGTAGTTTTTCCCATTTATCACAGATTGTGTACATCCTTTTGGTGGTTAACCGGATTTCTTCGAGCAGCACATGGTTGGACACAGGCACATGGAATTGAACCCTTCCAGCAGGTGAGATCCATAAACTACAGTTGCTGGTTTCAACTTGCAACAATGAGTAATATTGGATCATGTTTTCAAGGATCGCGGCAAAGAAAAAGGTGAGTGAAACCACCACCTAGCTAGTTGGTGGTTTCAACCCATTTGAAAAATATTAGTCAAATTGGATCATTTACAGCCGGGGTGAAAATAAAAAGTATTTGAATAAACCACCACCCAGTTACCTAGTTACTAGTTATTTCTTGGGGGCGGGCATAGATCCGCATCAGGAAAACTCGGAAACTTTTTAGAAACCATTCCCAGCTGTTGATGCTTTAGATATCCTCGGGTATCTGGACGAATCTCACGTTGCTTTTTTTTGGTGAGATTTCCAGCTCTTCGGGTAGTTTTTGCGGTCTTCAAACGAGTCATGTTTTTGGGAACCTTCAAATTCCTTGAAAAGTCAGGCTAATTCTAGGGATTGGTGACCTTTGATCCTTGAAAAAACCATGAAAACCCACTATCTAAGAAAAATGAGATTTCCTTCACTGTCACTATGTGGTCAGAACCACAACAAACCGAACCATGTCATCTGGGCACACTTTTTTCCCTTACTTTCTTCCGAGAATCTTCCCGATTTGACCTCTTTCATGACGAGAATATAAAACCATCATTGCCTCTTAATGATCAACTAGTCACCATGACAATTACACCATCCTTCACTCACTACCGCTTGATATGTTCTCTTTAACACAGGTCATTATAGGACACCAACCCAAACTAATGCACTTATATTAAGGGAAATCCTTCAAAATCACCATACATTTGCACTCTCCTGTTTTTCTTGACCTTTTTTCCATGGATCTCACTTAATGACCCCTGACAAAACACAACATCCCCCCAAACCTGCTTGGGGAGGACTTGCCAGAAAGTGAAGTCGCCTGAAAACCACAGGACGCCGTGGCCGATGTCCAACAACTTGGGGCCACGGGATTTCCCTTTCCCAGTTGGCGAGTCATTGGCATATGAAGCTTAGGACCTTGGGATCCCCAAGGTCCCAAATAGGTAAACATCAAAAACCTGTTG
The DNA here is from genome assembly GCA_000507305.1 of Breviolum minutum Mf 1.05b.01. NCBI lineage: Eukaryota > Dinophyceae > Suessiales > Symbiodiniaceae > Breviolum > Breviolum minutum. The sequence continues at coordinate 73,737 of DF239257.1, forward strand.
GTTTTAAAAAACTGGGAAGGGGGTTTTCACCTAACCTAGAGCTGTATAGAATTCGTGGAGATTTTCAAGATTTTTTTCTTGAAAAGATGGAAACATGTACACCCATTGAAATTTTAATACACATATTTCCTTTTCAAATATGGTGGATGTTGTGGTCTTCATTCTTTCAAATTGTGAGGTCGGCCAGAAAAACCTCTCAAAAACCAGTCATAAGTGGGGGCCCATAACTCCACTTATGGGTGAAATAACCCCAGTTACCCATCTAAAAAGACCATTTATCCAGGGGTGAAAATTCACTCCATTTATACCTGGCAGCCCCGACCCACCTTTTGTGACCATGGGCACTGGAAATACCCCTATTTTTGGAAACACCCACATAGGGGATGAACAACTATCCAGTTATGTGGGGATTATTTCATAAAGCATCATAAGGATGCCGCATCCAAAAAAGACCGCTATCAACAGTATTTCTTGGGCGCTGTTTTCTTTTTGTTCTCAACGATATCGGTGGTGGTTTCAAATACCCCGGTGTTTCAAGTTTTATTGGACGGAGGATACCTTGCAATGCAAGTCACCCCTCTCATGATGCAATCGTCAGCACCAGGATGACTATTTTGAGGTTCGGGATTCCCTATCAACTCACCAAAAAGCTAAAGACCTTGGCTTCTCACTGGCATCCCCTCTGTTGAAATAGGAGTTGAGCACAAGAAAAGAGTAAATCTATGACAACCAATGGCTGGTTCACCTGTAAATGTCCCTAATCAGGAAATAGAAAAGACATGTACAAACCGCCGCTTTTGGGGTTTCATGGCTATTTTTTGGGATGTAAGAAATTCGACTTCTTTGTTGATGTAAAAGCGGAGAATGGAGCTCCTTTTTCTGAATCATAGAACCCCAAACATATTCCAAACCACCAAGATAAAACACCCATGAAGAATTATAGGCAGCACGTGAATTCATAATCGTTGATGATGATGGCAAAGAAAAAACCTAGCTTAAACACCTGTCAAAGTAGGAAACCTTGAAAAAAAAGAAAAGGAATTTTGGGTACCAACCTCAAGTGGGCTTACTGGATGCCAACTTGGCCATCAACCATAAGGAATTCACCCGTTTTTCCAAAATGATACAGTTCAGCTACTGGTTTGGGGCCCGTTGGTTCGGGCCCCTCGAATCAGGGTACCTTTAAGTAACGGTATCCCTTTCAGAAGATGATCCAAGTATGACTGAGGACGATGGGGTTGTAAAAATGCACCTGTGTCGCGTTCTTCTAATCTCGTTGACGATGTAATCGGTGTCGTCAATGAAAAAGTTGATCCCGTGGGTTGCTACAGCGTCTGACTTTCCACCAGGGCCTACTCGCTCACGAGTAATGCAGTAACCAACAAATGGTAAACCACGATGCCTGCAGTCCCCAATGAACGTTGTGAGCTGTCCCTCCAATGTCCTCGCCCTGTCAGCACCCGCAAAAGATACTATCGCAAATTCTATTGGGAGATCTCTCGTGTTCAGGTCCCAAAATGGATGGTTTATAATGGAAAACCCTATTAAAATGGATGATTTGGGGGTACCACTATTTTCGGAAACATCCATGTATCCTGAACAACCAAGGTTTTTTCATTGCTCACCTGGCCTTTGAGCTTTTCTTCACAACCTTTGGGCCCGTGGCCAACAGCAATGCTCCAGTGGCCAAACCACCTCAACCCATCGAACGCGTTTTGGGCGACCATGTCTGTTGAACTACAAGGTAGACTACCCTCCCGAAGTTCAAGATAGCCCCTGAAAAGATACCTTCCCAATAGGGGATCGTCTTCCAATCATTCATAGGGGACTATCTTAAACTTCGGTGGGCAAAACTGCTCGGTCACCCTCTGCTTCAAGGATTGAGCACTGCTGTTGTGAGTTACACGTAGATAGTTCAAAACGCCAAATTTAAAGGACGATTCATGTTTGGTGAATATTTACTCCTTCACTGCTTCGGCGGATCTATTGTCAGTAGTATTGCTCAAGATCAAAAGGCGCAACTTTTGAAACCACACCTCTTGGGACCTTAGATGATGAAAGATTATAATCACCCACTGGCTTCAAGGCCACGCAAATTCAGTACAAGTACCAAGTGGTGACCCCAAATGAGGCATACAAAATTTCACCCATGCAGATATAATATTTGAACAAACATGAGGCATGGACCCTTGTTTTTGATTGGGAACTTCCACATCCAGTATGGGTAAAAGTTACAAACATGGCAAGTTTATGTCTACTTTGCACCTGTTTTTAGTTGAAACTGCTGGATGGCGGCCCTTCCAAACTCGGTCCAAAAACACACGAAAACCGGCCACTGGACTGTGCCATTTACTACTGGTGAAATTTTATCGGGTCTTGTCCCAAACAAAAGCCGCCGCACGATAGTTTTGAAGAAACAAATCTGCGACCCATGTGGGGAGTGGTTACTTTTTTGATGTTTATTTGTCCTTTAAAGAACTGCTCCGATTCCAAAAGGCCATGTTTAACCTTCTCAGCACTTTCCACACGCGTTTTACATACCAGTATTTTCGAGCATCGCTTGCAGACCAAATCCGTCTCCATGGTGTCACTGACCAAGTTCTCTCACATACGACCCTCTTTCCTGCGGGCTATGAGCTCCGGGAAGAAGGGGGACCCCTGCAGCCCCTTCTTCCAAAGCCCAGATGACTTCTTTGGGTGGAACCTTGGCTTTCCTCGCTGGTTGCACCACTGCAGGAGTGAGTCCTGTCTCCACTGTCTGCTTCTTTTGGAGAAGACGGTGTTCCTCCTGTACTGCAAGGAGCCCAAATTTCTTGGCAAACCAGCGTAGTGTGTCCCAACAAAGTTGTAGCTTGTGGGGAGTAACTTCCTGAGCCCTGAGGCGATTCTTTGTTCTGACCATTGGAAAGGAGATCGCAAAGGATTATTTGCTCCCAACAAAAATTAAAAAAATAGCTAATGGATTCTTTGAGGAAGATGGTTTAAGCATTTAATATAGAAACTCGATGTTCATTCCAGAGATTCACCATATCAACCTGATTTGCGGGATGTATTGTCCAGTCGATGTGTCATGACCAATTGATGAATATCTTATATTGCCGACTGGAGCGAGATATTGTCTATCAACGTCGTTAAAGTTAGACCTTTGGTCACAAAAACAAGGTGGCAGTAAAAAAAAACTCAGCAACTCCTATTACCCTCTGAGAAACTATGATAAACTAACATGGCTGGTTGAAATATCCACATTTTCAATAGGAAATACTGTGCATCTTACAATTCTTGTGTTCCATTTTCCAGCCAGACCACGTCAATCTACCAGAGTGTACCATGTTTTTTTTTCGAAAAAAAACCAGGGCACAAAATACCACTTCCCATAGACAGGTTGAAGGTTCCTGGAAAAAAAAAATCCGGGTTGACACGTTTGATTCTTTGCACCACGGTTTGGGGGCGGGGAACGGACGTGCTGAGTTTGGGGGGCGTTTCTTTTCATTGTTGCAGTTTCCTTGGATTTGTCTTTTTCCGGTGCGCGGTCCAAAAAATCCCCCAAACACAAAATTTTCACCCAAAATGCCAACCCCCGTGAAAAATGGTGAAAAGTCTCGCACCTTTTCAAAAACAAATCCTGGTGAACATGTCCAAGAACAGCGATTGAAGCTACAGAACCCTAGCTGCTTGATTTTGGTTTTGTCCCGGCATGAGCAGGTGCCGAGTCAAAAGGGTTTCCCCGAAGTTGCAGCAATTTGGCCCCCTGAAAATCGGCCAAAATTGCCCCCAATTCAGGAACATTCATCTGAACCCTTTTCATGTCTAAGATTTCTTGTAATATACGGTTGTTTCCACCAAGACTAGGCAAAACTTAAGTCCCCTGCTAAAGGTTGAGCACTTTTAGTGATACATTTAAAAAACCCACCAAATTTGAAAAGGGGCTGTTTGGGGAAACAAGGGACCATCCCAAAGATTTGCGAAGTGTTGCCTTGCACATCCTTGCACCAAGAATTCAAAGATTGCATCCTTGCAGATTCTTTTGTCACTTTTCCTCTTTGATTGCTCACTTCAATGGCTTCGCACCCTCAAAATACAACCATCCACCCAAACAGGAGACGACTCTCAACAAAAACATCTCAAAACCCCTCATCCTCTTGAGAGAAGAGCAAGGCATCAATGACACCTGAAGTTTTCAGGGCCGAGGCATCTACGGAGGGCTTAGGTGAAGAATGTTCCAAAATATGGGGCCCCATTTGGGTTCTATAGCTATAAATTTTATTTCATGTGAAATGAATTTTGATAATACTTGCATTTGTTTCATACATCTTGAGCTTGAATTTCGCTATCTAGGATCTTCACCCGCAAAAAACACCATTTGCAGCCTAAACGTTGCAGTGCTTGGGGCACTTGGCACGAAACATTTTGGGGAGAAACATCGGGGCGGCTGCCGCTTTGCGATGTGGTTTTGGATTCAAAACACTTTGGCGGTTCTTAGTGTGGGCGACAATTCTGGTTGGTGGTTTCGACCCATCTGAAAAATATTTGAAACCACCACCTAGAATTCTATTACAAAATAATCTCAAACCATCCAGATATTATATTACAGTCCGCAATCCAGTTTGAAGCCAACAAAAAACCCATTGGGTTGTACTTGATACGGTCCAACAAAAATCTCGGATTTTTCAGTTGGATTGTCATGAACCCCTTTGTTTCAAGACAAGTGAAGCAGCTCCAAAAACTCCACTCAAACATATCCGACGTAAAACAAATAAACCGCCAATCTCATTGAGTCTTCAAAACAAGATTTTCTTGATGAGATTAAGGATCCTACTGTAAGATTTGTTGTGAGTTCTCTTTCTGCGCAATAAGTTTTCTTTCTCAACAGGACCGTCCTTCACCAAACAAAGTCAAACGATTCACACCGAGCGAAAAACGAAGCAACACGGTCGTTGCATGAACCATGAAATCCTGCTTTGGTAATTACTAGATCCTGATTTTCATGGCTTGTGAATTAGACTCTATCCGGTAAATGGGTAGGTTTTTTCCACATCCCTTGAGAGACTTGAATCATGACTGGTCAACCTACCCCTCGCAACGTACCCCGCCCAGAAATAAGGCCCTATTAAGGGCGTATTAACCACTGATTTCCCTCAATACGGCCTTACCCAGCGCTTATTTCTGGGGGGGGGTACGTTAGAGGGGGGTAGGTTGACTACCCGTGATTGAACAACCAGGTGCAGTCTTCTCGCTTTGGTTCTATACCGAGGGACGCAGCAAAAGTCCCAAAAGCAGTACTGAGCCGCAAAAGACCGCGAGCGACCAGCATACACCCTTCCTGAACGATCAGGTGTTGCGTTGTTGGATGAAATACAGTCACCCCTACATATATACAGACATATATATATATATACAGACATATATACTCTTCGGATCAATGGGACTGGTACATTTACTATACTATTACACAAATCAACGATTCATGTCATGTGAATATATTCACAAGTCCTATATAGTCCTATGGGAATATATATACTGTGTGTATATATATATATATATGTCGTGGCTTGATCGACCCCCCAAACTAGTGCTACTAGTAGATCCAGGTTGGATCCTTCAGAGTGAAATGTGTGAATGTGATGACCTCAAAGGGTATTTTGTCGACCGTATCCTCTATTAGATCATTTGTGCATCTGGGTTGATCAGCTCCCAGTGTTTCCATATACACCCCTAAAAACCAACGAAAGTCCCCTAGAAAAGGATCACTTTTAAAAGGAACTTCATCTTCCAACCATCATTTTTCAGGGCATATGTTAGTTTTCGGAGAAGTAATAGAGGATAAACTCATCAACCCAGTAGCAGGGGTTTCTATACCCATTATTTTCGAATTTTCTATGAAGGGCGGGATGACCATTCCCCTAAAATCGCCACGTTGGACCATGGCACATTTGAAGTACCATGTTTTTTTTTCGCGGGATACTCCGCACAGAATTTTTTCAACCAATATAGCCCACAGTTTTGGCGCCGACGAAGACATTCGCCGCTAAAATCGGATGCTTTGGCAGGCTCATTTGAAGTGACAAACTGCCGAATGCGTTGCAACTGTTCCTTGAAGCCATGAAAGGATCTAAAAAATTCTAAAAACATCTTTACTGAAAGAACACGCAACACCCCATTCGTTCCCACAAACTCAACTGACTCCCCAAAGACGGCTTCGACCTTTGCGTAAGTTCCAGCTGAGTATCTGTACGAAGGTATCGATTGCAAAGCGCTTTGGTACTACCTGTAACATCAAACTGACTGGGTCAACCGGGGCCCCCTTCTCCCAAACGTACCCCCCTTAAAAGAAACCTACGGGTTTCAAATAAGTAAGGCCTTCTTAAAGGAAAACCAATGGTTTTCATAAGCCCATTGGGGGGTGGTACCTTAGGGGTTATAGGGTTGGCCAGTCATCAAAAGATGGCTGCCGGAGCTGATGGTGAGTTGAACCTAAGATTTTTTTTTGAAAAAAGATATCTGGGTATACCCTCTAGGGAATTAACATATCCCACCTTGGGAAAAGGAAAATCATCGACTCAAAATGCCATTTTTTTGGGGGATATGTTAGTTCCCTGGAGGGTATCTGGGTATAGAGCTTCTTACTTAGATAAGCTCCCAAGTACGAAAAAACATCTTAGAGAAAATGACGACTTCATTTTCCTTCCGCGAAGACGTTTCCAAATTTTTCATAACATTCTACACATAGACAATTTTCATGAACTACCATGGGAACCCAAAACCTTCATTTTTAGGGGTTATAACCCATATATTGGGGGTTTAAAACCTTCATTTTTCATGGTTTTTGGGTCCAAGGGTACCAAAAACACGTCATTAACTTCATTCTAAATCTATGTCCTTTGCCATAAAGACACTCCATGGAAATCCATGTATGTTTAGTCACTGGCCTGGCCATGGGTCAGAACGATTAGGGTTGGTTGGAGGTGTTGAAACCTATCAAGGGGACTTGGTAATGTCTAGTAACCAACTTCACTGACTAGTTAATAGATGATGCTTCAACTGACTAGTTAATAGATGATGCTTCAAGTGATGCTCCAAGTTGCTGATGATGCTCAGTCTTGCTGGAAAGTAGGAAGGGGTAGTAAAGGTCCAGGGTGACAACATAGTTTAACACAAATCTACCTGTAGACAGAATTGATCCAAATTTTCTTTCCAGGACATCCCAGTGACAACCTAGAATATGCTAAGGAAACATGAGGCACCACTTGGCAATGGACCACTTTTCTGATGAAAGAGGTCCGGTGCTTGAATTTTATTCGAGATTGATATGCCACCAAGGTTTCTGAGACATGAAAGCAGTTTCAACTAAAGGGTACTTAGTAGTTTCCATGAACCCATCATATATGTATAATATATACTTACAATATATAGATATATTCTGCAAAGACACGCAAATCAGCATGTATCTCTAAATATACATATTTACATTTATATATTATCATAACTATATTGGCAAAATAATGGTACCCCAAACGACCATAGGTACTGCCCCCAAAGGTCATAAACTGTACAAGTACAAAACTAGTGGTTTACCCGCCAATTACCAATGATCCTCTACTCTACAGAACCACTACTTTGGATAACCCTCCCGTATCCTTAGATTTGCAGCATAAGATGCTTCGACAAAAAGTGACACATATTCCCCAAATAGTGGTTTCATGGTGATGAATCCCATTTTAGTAGACTCCGTAAAATATCACCGGAAAAACAAAAACACAAGGGATCTGCGTATCATGCCTGATCCAACAAAATGGCAGGCCGGCATCAAGCAGCAAACGATCCCCATCCTGCCGGTGCCTTCTTTTTTTGCACTTCGGAATTGCGCATCGTTTGCAAAGCTTGGGGGGGAGCCTGCAGGATGACCCGAAGTCATCGGTCGTTACGGACACAGGTGGGTTGGTTGGTTTGGGACAAAAGACCAGGGCACCCGACAGAAGTGACGACGAAACCTTCGTAAAAGGAACCTTTGCACCATGGGAACCCACAACCTTCATTTTTAGGGTTATAACCCATATATTCGGGGTGTAAAACCTTCATTTTTCATGGTTTTGGGTTCCGATGGCGAGCAATATTTTTCTTCTAAAAGAAGGAACCTTTGCAGCAAACGGAGCTTTTTTTTTCGATGTCTTCTATTGTAAATGTACTGTTCTAAAATCCAAATGGTCGGACACTTTTTGCTTCCATGTCTGCCTTTTTGGAGTGAAAAATCATGAAGAAGGGGTTCTTTGAAGCGGTTGAATCCGTATGAATACTGCTTGTCACTCTGAACCGACGTCGTTTTGCCATGAATTTGGTGGGGGTTTTTTAACAGCGAAAAGGAGATCGCGGCAGCTAAGAATTCAGCAACTTCTTGTTATTTTCCAAACAAAACACCATTCACAAGAATGAGATTTTTGTGCAAAAGAACACTCTACTTGAACGCCTCAAACCGAAAAATGGCTCATCATCCTCGTTCTGTTTTGCAAAGAAATTCCATGCAAATTCCCACAAATGGACTCACAAAAAATGACCCAAATCGGTTTGGCCAAGAAACAACTGGCAGTAAAATTTGTTTCGTGTTCTGCTCAACGGGTTGCTCGCACTTTTCTGGGGGGAAAACACTTTCCCGCCCCGTGTGATGAGAGGTGATCAACGCACGGGCGCGGCGCTAACAAAATAGCGAACACAGTTTTCCGATTGACACTTACCGTCGTTTGAGGAATCCTTGAGCCGAAGAAAAGGCCAGGATGAGTCATGCGGCTGTTTTTTGGATTTCGGTTCCTTGAATCTGTTGCACAAAAATTCGAATCAATCCTTGGATTTGCTTCGACTCGACTCGATGGGAATGGAAAAAAGTTCCCATGGTATATTCTCTGCCAAATGGTGGTGAAAAAGGGTGATTTACTATATGGATCTATATGGTAGAAATTAAAAGAAAACACCTTAAACAAATCCAAGAATCTGAGCCATGAAAAAAAAACACTCTCCAAAATTGCACATTGAAACATCTTGTTGGCACGTTGCCGGGATTCCCATTCAACTCCCCCAATGGACGAATAAAAAAAGGTTGTTTTGGTAGTCCCCTTTCCAAAGAGACAGGGATTTGATCCCTTTTGTTTTGGCTGAAATCAGCAATGAGCAATATCCAAGAGTACTGTACATGATGCATTATATTTTTTATTCCCGAGGGTGTGATGAACTTTTCCCCTACTGGCCCTACTCTTCTGTATCAAACGATGGAAAGTATATGAAAGTATATGGTGTGATTTTCTGAGTGAATTTTCCCCAAAAAAATCGTGATGAAATTGTCTTGCCCCGGTGAAAGGCGGTCGGTCAGTTTTTTTTTTGAAACCCCAACTGGAAATGTAGGTATCCCAACCACCCTTCTTTGGTGAATCTCTTTCGTTCGCAAGGTCCAATGTTGGTGTCATCCCAAGTTTTCCTCAAAAAAAAGCTTGCGATTTGAAGGATCAAAAAAGGGGATCAAAAAGTGGATCACAACCATCTATCTCCTGTTTTCTTCAAATGAAGACCAGTTAGCAAGCACAAAAAAACCAAGTAGCAAAATGGATTCAAACCATTCGCATCCTCTATTTGATTCATCTTGCTGGAACTGGTGAGTTTCCCTGCTCCGAAAACTCTTCATCTTCAGCCAACCAATCTGTTCGAACCACCAAAAAAATTCAGCCGCTGCATTAAACGCGCCCTAAAAAATCATGAGCTCTTCCAAAAAACACCGATAGCTCACTCCGAACAACAAAAACGTCTTAGAATATAACAACCCAAAAAACTTCACCTTGTAGACAAAATCACCATTCTCAAAAAAAACAACCACACACCAATTTCATTGAAAATTTACCAATACCACTCAGGCTTGGTAAAAAACCGGGAAGTTTATTCACATCTCACCATCTCTCCGAGACCTCCGGAAGTCGAAAATTCGACGATGAGAATCGCCATCAAATCCTGCCAAATTGTCGGGTGGGGACATGGGTCCACGTGCACATCCCAGGAACACACAGATTTTTTTCCAGAAAATCCAAGCAAAATGGGCCCCAAAAACGAATGGTTATAGATGGAGTTATGAACTCCTGAAAATTTATCAAGAAATAAATGGGGCAACTGGGGTTATAACCGGTACCAAATGGGTGCTTCCTTAAATGGTGGTACCCCCAAAAACACCCCAATATGATCAATTTTACTAGGAAAATCCATGGTTGTTGGGTAAACCCATCATTTTCGGAACCCCCCAAATGGAGTTATAGCCTTACGTACTTAACTGGTGTTAGTGCTCAGCTTGAAGGATCAACTAAAAGTCACATTTCTTCACCTTATATAACCGTGAGACAGAAGCTTTTCACCCACCAACTCATGTCCTTAGATTTGCTGGACACATACCTATGTAACATATTGCGGGGGGTGTTTTTCATGGTGATATCCAATCCCCATTTACAAAAAACATCTATATACCCCCCGAAAAAGTCACCTCATGCATAACCCAAAGTTCGATTTTTCATATTTTTCTGGTAACATCATTAGGAGCTCTCATGACGCATCATCCAAACACTAAGATGAAGCTGAAGGAGGTTTTCCTCATCCAAACACCTTACACCCTGGAAGATTAACGGCTGGAACCTGAAGTCATGATGGTTTGGTTCAGATGATTTTCCGGATTTCAATTGGGTGGTTTTTAGGTTCCATGTTAATCTTCCGGGGTGTAGGAATGCTTGATCTTAGGCTACGAATCACGGCTTGAGCCTTTAAAAATCACGGCTCAAGCCGCTATGCCTTTCGTAGGTGAAGCTTCCCTGGAAATCTTGAGGGAATTTCAACACACAAAAAAAGATCGGCTTCGATAAGAAACAAAAATCCGAATCAAAGGGGATTTTCATGGAACCAGTTTCAATAATGGGACCCCTCCCCTTCCCATACTACCTACTCACAAGAATCCCAGGAAATTCGTATGAGAATGGTATGGGGGTGCCACCGTGCTTGGGGCAGAGAAATGCCAAGTCAAAGGAGGCTACACAAATTCTTGGAAGCAAAGAGATATACCCTGGAATGAAACTCAACTGACAAAAAATCTCCGGCAAAACTGATTGTGTGTTTTTCTTCATCTTTTGTTATCCCTTGATTTTCATGCGCTTTTGCTGGTTCCAGGGTTGAGAAATGATGGGAAGCCCACTCGAGTGTCTTGATAGCTTTTCGACTCAAACTCGATTGATGAATCTTCTTCAGTCACCCAAACACTTTCGGGGGTTATCAACCCTAAAGGAATCTCCTCCAGCCCAGCCCTTCGGCTGAACCATCGTTTGAGGTACGAATAAATACCTTGGGGCTTGACTCCTACATAAGCTCGAGACATGCCTACACAGCATGTACACAGTGCCCAGTGCCTCCCTTTTTCCTGAAATTGGATTGCAATGAAATGTTTCCTCACTCAGCCAGTTTGGACCATGAAATAAAGCAGTTGAACGTATCTGATACTTTTTCCTACGGAAATATTCAGAATAATTCATCCGCCAAAACAATTTTTAGTCATCTTTTAGCCATTTTCATCAATTTGCAACTGCTTCTTTCCTCACTCAGCCAGTTTGGACCATGAAATAAACGTTTGAAACAATATGTTTCCTATTGTTCCTATTTTATAATACAATCCCCAACAAAAATGAAGGTTGGCCATGGGCTGAGTCAGTTAACAAGTTAACAAAAATACAATATCCCCCGACTCTCCTGCTGGCATAATGTGCCAACTGTTGTGCAAGGCATTGATCTTGATCCATCGCCAAACTCAAGACCTGGCATTGACCAAATCAACTGGAGGGGGTTGGATATGGTTGGATGGTTGGATGGTTGGAACAGCAATTGAAGGAATACTTGGATGGTAAATAACCATGGTCATCGTTTTCGTTTTTCCTAAGGAGCAAGTTGTGGTTCCCCTTCCAAATGGCTGAACTGACTCCATGGCTGAAATACATGGGGGAGATCCTAACTGTCCTAACTGGGATGATCCTCCAAGTAGATACCCTCAGGGTTACCCCAAAACGACACCCTTGAATTGAAGTGAGATACACTTTTTCCAAGGCCCATGATTTTGGAGATCCATCTGAGCTTTTTTCAGGGGTGTAGTGATGCATGAAAAAACCTAAGAGAGTTTTGATGGACCAGGAAGGAACCGATAGAATATATTTAAATTGAGTTTTGGGTTATTTTTCCTTTGTGGCTGAAGTGCTTTTTGGCAAAGATGGGTACTTGCAAACTTGAAAGCTGCATGTTGGAAAGGACCCCCAGGGTTGCTCTATGTTTCAATAATTGAAATTAGAAAACTTCAAATACGAGTTTTCCAAAACGGTGCCTGCGCAATGCGATATGTTTTTCCCATGCACTCAATTTCAACGTTTTATTTTTGTGCCCTTGACATTTGTTGACTTCAACCCACCAGATTTGTCTTTTTGTGGACTCCTTCAAGCTCTAGCAGAGCTTGAACAAAAACCACCAGCGAGACGAACGAACATACATTGAAGTTGGGCACTTCGCAAAGCGTTCTGTGATCCTGCTTAAAATAATTGTGTTAATTCAGATTAATCCTCCAAACCCTTGATGTTTACAACCCACAACAAGCCCCTCTCATTTTTCCTCACCCAACAAAACAGATAAAAACTCTGCTTTCGCCTCTTTGTCTTTCAACATTTCCTCGGAGTCTTTTTGGGGATTTATAGAGAGGCTGGAAATCATGCAAGCTAAGGAAACATATTCCCGTCGATGTTTTATGAGAACGGTTTGTTTCCAAAAGGTATTCAATATGTTCAACAAGGGAAGTGACCCACACTGAAACCTTCAAAGGGCATGGATCCGTACTTGGATGCTGAAATTTTGGTATGGTGATTTTAAGTGGTGATTTTGGGATCTCATTTAGCTGGGCACTTCAAAATCACGACGTGGCCAATCCTAATCCTAATCCGTGCAATCCGCGTTTTGGGGGCCAATCCGTCTAATCCGCAATCCGGTGGATTACGACCAATTTAGGGGTCATTCTTTCTGTCACCTGGGCAGATATAAGAGAAGAAAAGCAAAGAAGCAGAAAAAGAAGGCAATGATTGGGGAAAATGAACGCGCCCAAATAACCCCAGAATTGCTATTTTGGAAGCCGAACAGAAGTTTGGGGGTTATTCTTTCTGTCACCTGGGCAGATATAAAGGAAGAGAAGCAAAGAAGCAGAAAAGGAAGGCAAAGAACCAAAAACGCTCTCCGGCCTCATGTCTTCAAAGAAGCGCAGCGAGAAACCTGAAAAACAAAACCTAAGAATGCCCAAACAAGACCTACCTGGAAAACCTTAATCCGCAATCCCCCAAGCGGAGGCAATCGGTAAGCCCCCTAATCCGCAATCCGCTGGGGGATTAGGATTGGCGGTGAACAGCCCAGTTTAGCATTGGGTATGTGGGGGGTGGATCAGGGGTGGATCATCTAAGAATTTCGACCGAACTTTCGGAAACGGTTTCCTCAGCGTTGCGTAGAAGGTGACATTGATGTTACACGCCCCAAAAAAACGAACCAACGGCCCCTTAAAAAGGGGTCATTTTTTTGAACAGGAAAGGCTTGGCGACCTTTCGGGGGAGTAGATGCAATCCATACCTGCACCTTTTGAGATATTTCAAAGGTCAGTACATGTGGGATATCCAGGAAACTCAACCTGGCACATCTTTTTGTGTGTGTTTTCTTGCCCGGGGGGAATTTCAAAACTCTAAAATTCCTAACAACAGATGTTTATTGGGCCCCTTTTTGCAAAGAGTCACATACTCAGAGCCACCTTTTTTTTTGTAGGGATGGTTTACTGTGATTAGCAATTGGACAAACTTGCATTAGCAAACCCGTCTACAAACCATTCAAGTATATCTAAAACTGAACTGAGAGAATGGTACTAACTTTTACTCTGACCTTTGGATATCTGGTAAAACTATGTAGCTGGAAAACATAGTGCAGCTTCTTTTTGACAACTGTGGCTGGTAACAGCAACTTGCTTTCCAGGTAGCATGATTCACACAAATTACATTGTCATTTTCATCATTGATGGGCAAATTTGGTGCAATTTTCTGGCACGGAACTACGATTCAAAATTCATGAGAAACCATCCGAAAAGGCACAGGCGGTCATGATAGAATTGCGGAGTGGTGGAAGAGTCAAGTCCTTTTTGATGAAATTAACATCATACATCAGAATTCCAAAGATTTTTTGAATTTTCGTAAGCTGAATTTCCATGAAATAAGGCCGGCCTTTTTTGTGCAACAAACAATCACACAATTTCAATCAATTTTATAGATTGACGTCACCTGGTGGTAGATGATTCTATAGACTTCCTAGTCTTCAGCCACCCATGAAATTCTGGTTCGTTAAGAGGGATCCTTGTACTGGCTTATTAATAATTCATATGTAACATGGCTAGTAAAACCCTCCATCACTGCTCAATGACCTGATGGTTAAGTTGCACCACTTAGTCACAGCTCGACAAGATACTTCACTGGCGCACAGCACCACACGGGGGCATGTAGCAATTGCCAGGAGAACCAGGGACCTGGGAGGATGCATTTTGTTTTGCAATGAGGAGACCCCAAGAAACTTATACAACTTATCATACATGGCATACTTTTTATATACTTTCTGCCATGAGAACCCCCCCCAACCCTCATTTTTAGGGGTTATTTCACCCATAGTTTTAGGGATTAAGACCTTAATTTTTCCATGGGTTGTTGGGGCCCAAGGGTGGACATCAAACAAAAAACCCAACAACGAACGACGACACAAATCTGGTGTAGCTACCTTTTTCATTTTTTCTGAAAAAGGTGACGAAAAAACATGTCATTGATCGAAACAGATCTTGAGGTGTAGTAGTTGTTGAGGTGTTCGCATTGCAGAGTGGGCCCAAAGTCAAGGGTGAAACAAACTCCACTCATTTCGTGGTGCAATAAGTTCATGATACCCATTCCATGTATTTTTCGGCCACATTCCATTTATTTTTCGGAATTCGGCCATTTTTCCAGGGGTTTTCCCATTCATTTCACTCCATTTAGAACCCATCGTTTTTTGGAGCCCGCCCCTCCTCCATGAGTCGTTGGGAAGTTTTGTCCCCGGGGCCTATCTCCACGCAAGCGTCGGGAGGCGTAGCGAAGGGCACGACCATCACGCTGCAACAAGCGTTCAAGCAGCTGTCGATCATCTTTCATGGCCTGAACCCATATGGGTGTTTCCAAGAATAGTGGTACCCCAAAATGGATGGTGAACATAATGGAAAACCCTATTCAAAATGGATGATTTGGGGGTACCACTATTTTCGGAAGCATCCATATGGGCCACGAAAAAAAACACCGGCAGGACACTTTCCATTGAATCCTGCAGTTGTTTAATAGGGATCCTTATAATGGTTTATGAAATAATCTGCACATAACCGGGTAGTAAAATCCCCTATATACCCGGAAGAACCAGGGATTTTTTATTGCTCATATGGTGCCCCCCTTTTCGGATGTGCAACGAAAAAGTTGGATTTCCTGAAGAAAGACTCCCTTCAAAAAACTGTGAGTTGTTGGGGGACGGCTTGTTTTTATGGATGATGAATCAAATGTACAAAGTAGTACTAGTACAAACACATTAAACAAATCATTAGATCGTTAGTTATTGGTTTCTTTTTGGGTTGAAATAGCTTCTTCAAAGGCCTTTTTTTGCAAAGAAGCAGCCACTGACCCACACAGCATTTTTGTCTGAAAGTAGAAAACCTGTAGTTTCTAGAAACAACGATGATGCAGCCCCCTACCAGGCCTTAGGAGTTATAAGTAGGGGCAGAAAAAAGTTCACTTACAGGGCTTACAACACCAGTTACCAATTTATCTTCAGTGACTTACTCAGCCAAAAGATCATGAAATAAAAGTTGAAACTTTTATTTTTCCTACTAAATAGTAATCCCCAAAAGTTTGGTCAGGTTGGCCATTGGCTAAGTCAGGTGATGGCCATAGGGGTGAAAAAACTAACCCAGAGATGATGAACAAACAACTCCTATTTTAAAGGCCTCAGGCCAGGTCCAGAAACCCAGGTAGAAAACATGCCTGGGAAAACCCCCAGGATTCCAGGATGCCCCACCAGGATTTTTTTGATGTATTCTTCATGCCGAACCCACCAAACTCCTGAAAGTTTTGAGGGATCAAAAATCACCCACATATCTTTAGGGCGGTATAAAAAACCATCAGTTTTTCCATTCTGTTGTTGGGATTTGAAAAAGGGATACCTAAAAAAATAAACCCTTCATAAAAGCGCGCCACCGGAATCCAGGAATTCAACCCATACTACGTACCACTGCCCAAAACTTCGGGTCATCCGGCCCCATGTCCAATCTCGGTGGCTACGGTTACGCCGTGTCGGCAGGGCACATTTTTCGTCTAAGCCCGCAGCCGTTGAAATTCAAGCTTTACAACACTGCTGATAGACAGGTCTGGTCACGAGTTGTACGTGTCCGAGTTTTTTGTGTGCGAGGGTGCATTTTATACTAGTGAGTGAAGAATATTTCGAAACCGAAATGGGGGATTAGTGGGGAACTTGTAAAAATGCTCTGATATTCAGAATTCATGACAAAACAACATCTGAATTCTCAAGTACAAAAACGATCTGCTGCCATGACGTCATGGTTCTATGTTTCCACCGTCCATTCCAAAAAAAAATCGTCGAGAATGAGGTATTCATGAGAATATGTCACCTCGAATCACCTCCTATCTTGAAAGACAAGTATCATCATGACACCCTGAAACCTGGTGATTTTTTTTGCCCCCCCAGCACTCTCATCTTGACCCCGGAAACTTGAAGCTCTGGAAGGACCCAATGGGTCCAAAACAGGGATGATTCACCACCATTTTGTTTCACCCAAAAAAACAGCCAGGGCTGAAGCAACTTAAGTTCAACCCAGAGCAGATGGTTTTTTTGGGGTCCTGTCTGGCCTGGTGCATATGTCCGTGGAGGTATGTATACATATGTAATGTAAACAGGAACTATATATATATATATCTATCATATCTAGTTGGTGGTTTCAACCCATCTGAAAATTATGAGTCAAATTGGATCATTTTTTTCATGTAAAGGTGAAAATAAAACATGTTTGAAACCACCAACCAGATATTATCCGTAAATTCAACTGCACTAAATTGTCAATGGAAATCCAACGATGCCATACACACCTACGTACCAATGCGGAACACTTTCCATTCCCATCTTAGATTGCCAGAGTTCATCCAACACGCTACTTCCAGTTCACCACCCAAAAAACCTTCGCCCCATTTTGGCACTAAAAGATCTGGGCAAATAGCTGCTCTGGTCCAAGTCATTGCAGTTCAGGGTTTCTGGGGCCCAGGGGGGAGCTACTTAAAAGGGGTTCCCCGTCCAATAAGGATTTCGTTCTATCCTCCCAGGTTTGATTGTTGACCANTTTTCCATCACACGTCCCCCCCCCCCGCGATTTTTTGTTTGTCTTCAGATCATCCCATCCCATCGCAACTGCCGCCCTGCTGAAGAAAGCACGTTCAGGTGTTGAGTGACCTGAAGTCGGCCAAGTATCATTTATTGGGTCTCACAGCTCATGCCACAGGAGAATCTATGTGTCGACCGATTTTCCCCCAAATGGTGGTGAAAAAGTAAGGGGAATCCCCGAAAATTTCAGGGAAACCGAGGTTGGTGAAATATTATTCCATTTGGCCAGATAGATAATTGTATATTGTATGTATCTACCCTGGAAGTCAAAGTAAGATTATTAAACAAGTAGTCCCCAATTTTTGGATGATTCAAATTTCCTAGATAAACAAACATAGTCTACTTGGTGAAAACCCATCATTTTTTGCATCGGTCTTTGGACTTCCAGAGTATGAATGTTTATTTTTTGTTTTTTCCGTGGCTGGCGGAAAGTCCTGGGATTTTGGGCTGGCAACAGCGAGCTTTTTGTTGGTTGGATGTTACTTTTTGTGATGGTGTTTTGTAGGATCAATCAAAAATCGGATCAATCAAGTATATACCCTCCAGGGAACTACAGTAACATATCCCACCTAGGGAAAAGGAAAATCATCTTCAAAATGCCTTTAAAAGGGGATATGTTAGTTCCCAGGAGGGTAATTCTACTCGAATCATTTGCTAACAAGTTTTTTTGTGTCAAAAATGATGAAGGTATCTTTGATCTTGATCACTGTCCCAGGATTTTGGGCCCAACAAAACATGATTAGGGTGGGTTTTTTTTTGGGGTTGTCGACGTCGGGAAGAATGTCCAAAAACTCAGATCGTTGGTGAAAGATTGCTCATTTATTATCGGGGTGATATTGAACATATGAAGATCTGTCAGCAGCCGGAACAAAAGCTATACGAACTTCGAAAGTGTGTTGTAGATCTTCTCCTAGGTCTTCTATATTTTTGAAATCATACTTCATTGTCATCATTGTAAAATCTCTTCATTTTTTAAATGTTTGTTTTTGTTTTTTTGGGTCCTCCTTGTCATGAATCTTCCTGTTTGTTCCCACGTTGGAACCTGGTAGAAACTGCTTATCAGACAATTACCGGGGAAAAAGAACGTCGGTCGCTGTGTTTTTGTTGCGGCTTCCAACAAAAATGCCGAGCTACTAGTGATTTATAGTGGTTGCTCTGAGTTGTGGTGGTGGACCACCCCCCGTAAAAATAGGATGGAAATTTGAAATTGGAGGTTATTAGATGTTTTTTCTTTTCTAACGGGGCCAAACGAATGCCTTTTTTCCGGTTCGAGCCGTTAGGTTTTTTGAGGTGGATATAGATGGTGTGATGACCTTGAGAACCAAAATATCCAGGATTCAAATTCCCGAAAATTCCGAAAAATCCAGGGTTTTCCAACGAATTTCCTGGGATTTTTGTTGTTCCCAACCGGTTTTTTTTGGTTCCCAGGAGTCAAAGCACTTTGGGATGTGAACTTGAAACGTCCAGGAGAGTTGTGGGAGGGAGGAGCCTGTTTTTTCACAGTAAAGGCCTCCCAGAAAGCATCGGTTCAGTGGAAAAAATGGGTGTATCTCTTGGGGGTATCCCCCACCCACTAACAGTGAAATAATAATCTGTTCATTTAGCTGCTCTGGTCCAAGTCATTGCAGTTCAGGGTTTCTGGGGCCCAGGGGGGAGCTACTTAGAAGGGGTTCCCCGTCCAATAAGGATTTCGTTCTATCCTCCCAGGTTTGATTGTTGAGCAACCGCCTTCGTTGGTGCGTTATCGTGTGGTTCTTGTTTGTTGGTGTGCCTAAGGATGTCCATTCTCAGTCTGTTGAATAACGATACTATTGGTACCCTCAAGGAAGTCATGAATGAAGGCAACATCATGAAGCCTTCTCTGAATGGTGTTTTCCGTGGAATTCAGAATATCCATTTACAAGTTGCTTCTAAATGGTCTACTGAGTTCGAATGTTGGCTTCTGGATCGTAGCTTACCAAATGATATCCTAGGGTGTGTTCCCGATTCACCATGTCGAATCCCGATCCGGGTTGAAAAGATTCAAGTGATTGTCCATCATCTCCCATGGTGGAAATTGCAAGTAGGTGAATGTTTTTCTTGTCGGGCCAACCTGTTTGAAGGGGAATCTATGAAGATTGCAACTGTGGTCTCCAAACATGACATGTGGCGTGTTGGGCAATTGGTGATGAATCAACCCATTTCCATGGCTCACTTGTTTGCTGGGGCTTTTAATGGTTGGCATCAAGCGGAACGATTTTCACATTTTCATAGGAAGTTACCTGAATGTAATTGGTCGCTGAACATTGATGATGATCCTATGGTGTGTGAAATGGCCTCAAAGAATCTTACCGCTGAAAGGATAACCAATAATAGGGCTGTCCCTGAAGATTGGCCAATTCAGTGTTGTATCCTCCAATCCAAGGTTGAAGATTTGAGTTGGATGAAATTTGTTCAATCCCCTGTCAATTTGATGTGGACGGTGTCATTTCCATGTCAACCTTTTTCCAGAGGAGGTAATGGAGCTGGGGTGCAGACCAAGGAAGGTCAATCGATTTTCCATGTACTTGCAGCGGCAAGGGTGATGCAACCGATTGCAGTTTTGCTGGAGAACGTGGACACGTTTCCGACCCATATCCATGCACCACTGGTCCTGAGATTTTGCATTTGGGCAGGTTATCGTCTTGTATGGTCTAATGTAAGCGACATGGCCGATATGGCACCTCATCATCGAGCAAGATGGTTAGCCGTGTTAATTCGACAAGACCTGAATCAATCTCCTCATAGCATTGTGGCAAAGCTACCATGTCTGCAGCAGGTTTCATGGAAGCATCCGTCGTTTGCATTCTCTATCCCTGCTGCGATGAAAGACCAATTGACCCTTAACCAAGAGTTGATCATTTGCTACGGCAATTGGAATTTACTGCCAAAAGGAATGGGTAAAGGTAGTCCACATCAGAATCTTCATCAGAATTTGCAAGCACGCATTCCAGCAGTCGATAGTAAATTGGGAACTTTGGTTGCGAGATACTCACAACAACATTTGCTTCCCATGAATCACGTCACTAAAAGTGGTTTGTTTGCTCAGTTGATCATGGATGAGAATGGCAAATATTCTTTCATGGATCCTATTTTGTGGCATTCTCTCATGGGAAATCTGTATACTATCTTTCTTCACAAAGACATGGCAGTGGTTTTTCATCAACTCGGCAATGGTCTGGCCGTCCCTCAAGCATGTTTGACGATGTTTACGGCCTTGCAGATTCTGGGCCTCACCCAGCCTGAATTTTCCATCGAAGACGCCATTGTGGATGTTTGGAATTCCAAACTCACTGCAAACCAGTCCATGTGCATTGAATGCGAAGGAGGGTATGCCATAATGACCCCTGACGATTTCTTGATGCTTACCCCATTGGTGCGGTCTATCGAGTGTTTCGTTAATGTTGCCACCTCTTTTACCATCATTTGGCCTGACCTGAATCGTTCTGTCATTGAGTGGAGTAGGTCGCTCACTGTAGCTCAACTACTTCAATGGTGTGCATTTCCCATCCATATTTCTGCATTGTGGGGAATCTGGATTGAACCAACAAATGTGATCATCAGTGGTAATGATGTTTTTCCACCAGGTTCAGTTTGTGGGAAATTTGTATTCCTTCCGGAAACTCATTTGCAGCGATCATCACCGATACAGACAGAAAAAACCATTGATGAGGTGGAGATCACTGACACTTGTGTGTGGACCCAACCGCCTAAATCATCTGATGTTAGCGATGAGCTGACTTCCATCTCAGTCAAATTGCCTGATGGAACTACCAGAGAAATCGAATGCAACCCTATGAGAATCATTGAAGAAGTCGCTGTCCTCGCTGGATTTACCGGGGACATCAACAATCTTGAGGCATGGAAAGGAGGAGAGAAGTTAACTTTGGATTGCATCGTTCGGCCCCTGCAGAAAGCACACATTGTTTTTTCCATCAAACAAAAACGAAAGAGCCCAGAGCCTATGGAGCACAACATTGTCCTTGAGATCGTCTCACTGGCAGGAACAACCAAGTTTATCCCTAGCAATCGTGACACGACCATTCGTCAGTCACTTATTGATGCTGGCTTCTCCATCGAATTCATTGAACGTCTTTCTGCCACTTGTGATGGTAAGCTGATCTCGTTGGATGTCACTGTTGGGACTCTGCGTTTCCCTGCCATTCGATTGTGTGCATTCCCTCTGAAAGGAGGAGCACCCACAGCTTCAAAAGGCAAAGAAAACATGCCTGATCCTTTTCAGAAAAACGATCCATGGGGGCCATACAACGAAAAGGCTGGGAGAAGTGTAAGATGGGAAGAGCTTAAGTTACCATCGAATCACCCGTGGTTTGGCAAGGATGGTAAAAGGTTGAACTTAGTCACGGTCCTCCAACTTGGACCTCAATTGGGAGGAGTTGCATTCGCCACCAAAGCCTCTGTCGCTACATTGATGTTGTCGAACCCTCATCCGCAGACAGTTGTTCTTGTCCCTGGACTTAAAGGACTTGGACAATTGGATGCAAGGATTCAGAAGATGGCCCTCCACCCAAAGGAGATTGTTGCGCAGGAACCTGGGACCAACAAGATGTACAAGAGGCTAGTGATCCCAATTATCTTTGGGGAAGGCATCGAGTTTAAGCATGAAAACACGGATAAGACTGTCCAAATCACTTCGGCGAAGTTTGCTGAGCTTGTCATTGAGTGTCATTCCAAGATTCTTCCACCAGGAACAAGACAGGGTTTCGCCGAAAAACCTTTGGAGGCTTTTCAACGTCTGATCACTGGTGCTGGAATATCAATGCAAGAAGTCACCATTTATGCCTTTCGCCAAATCAAATTGCAGGAGGCACCTGTGTTCCAAGCTATGATCAAAGCACCTGAACAAGCTCGATTATCCTTGCTTCGGTGGTCTGGATCGGTTGAAGCCTTCATTCGTCAGTTTGTCCAACATGATCAGGAGCTGGACCATTCTATCTTGCCCAGATACTGGCAAATTTCTGCTGATGAGTTGAGGATGGCGAAGCAATTCAAGGAAACCCTTGAAGGGTCATTCATGGGTATTGCACTCACTGGTAAAGGCCTCGCGATCAGAGCTGCGAACAATGATTTGAAGAAGGCTAGAGCTGCAATCCTTCATTCAGATTCTCGCTTCAATGAATCCAATGGTCATGTTATTTGCAGGAAGATTTGGATTGCGCAAGGATTTCCTTTCGCAATTTCGCACGATGCAGTGATTCAAGCCATCCTATCTGGGACCAGCAAGGCAGCCATACCGTTGAGATCCTATAAAAACGCAGGCATGGTCAGTTGGGTGTTGGGTTTTCAAGATGATCCTTTGGTGCAGTCTTTTACCATCAAGATCTCGGATTGTGTTCATGAAGTCCTTCTGACCCCGCAGAGCCAGATGTCCCAGCGAAAGGTAAATCCAAAACTTCTTTGCCTCGTCAAGGAAAGCAAGGAAAAGTTCAAAACACTTGGGCAAATGCAGCTTCAGTCCAACAGTCAAATCCCGCGATAAACACCCAGATCAACTCATCTGAGAATGAACGAAGAATTGGTGAACTGGAAAAGAAGATGACATCGCTGGAATCAAAACACGTCCAGCTGTCCGACAAGGTGGATGGTCGTTTCGATGAGGTCTCTGACCAGTTGAGGTTGATTCTTGGGGCTGTCGCTCCAAATATTGCTAAGACCAAAGTGCAAGCCCCTACCGGGGAATCCCCACCATCGAAACAACAGAAAAGCATGTGACTAGAGAGTCACAGAGCAGTTGCATGCGTTTGTCTTGGGGTTTTTCCATCCTACGTGTTGGTTCGTGTTAGGGCGTGTTGTGCCCGGGTCGGTTTGTTGTTTGTTCTCGTTAGGGTGTGTTTTGCTTGGTTCGGTTACCTGTTTATTCTCGTTAGGTCGTGTTTTGCTTGTTTCGCTCGGTTTCGTAGGATGGTTCATCAAATGACACTACTCACCGATACTTGGTTCAGAACCATAACGTTGAGTGAGTTTTTGTGGGCTTTTGTAACCTACTTCCTATATCAGTGGATAATGATTGATTGGGGTCGTCGTTGCACCATTAATGTAGCGAGGTGGGATCATTTCAGTGCCCTGGTCGTGGCTTTTGCATTGCTGTTCATTCCGCTCTGCCGTACTTCCAGGACTATCTCAGTTTGTATCTCTCAGGCACCATCATGGCAGTGCTTAGTCGAACTTCCTTTTCAACGTTGTTCGAACAAATTTTGTGCATTCGAAGGTGATTACAAACATCATCAATTTCGTTGGGGTCCGTGTTCATTCAGGATCTGTTTTTGTGACATGGAAGGTTTTTGCATTGTGCAGTTCGCTGTCTACCTATGTTTCCCTATGAATGGTTTGCTTCATTTGCAGATGAGGACTTTGAGTACCTTATCCGATAGCTCCGAGCGAGTTGGGATGAAGATTGATTTTCGAGGTGAACAGCTCATTGGCTCGTCTCTCTCTCTTTCAGTCTTTAGGATTTCCACTTTGGAAAGTTGTCATTGCCCAGTTCATCAATTGGCTGGGATCGCCTTGACATTGTGTCATCTTTGCTTCTCTTCACTTGATCTAAAAGGCATCCAACCTCAGGGGGAAGGACATGTCTGTGTGACCTCTGTTACTGTGAACCTTGTTGGTTGGTTGCTGAATTGGATCATCAGGATATTCTTCTTTCCTGAAGTTTGCAGTTGGCGTCGCTCCAAAATCTTTGATTCCACCTCGGGTTTTCCTGGGGAGGGCCCTCAAGGTTCTAATCATAAAACTTGGGCTCCTCGAAGGTTGTTTGATTCCACATTAGGCTACCCTGGTGAAGGCCCTGGTGATGTTCCGAATGATCCTTTTGAATGGCAGATTGCATCTATTAATGTTGGATCTCTTGAACGACATCCTGAGATTTTTGAAAAAGGTTTTGATACCTTTTGTCTTCAAGAAACGAGGCATACTGATTCGAACACCAAGAATCTTGCCCTTAAGGCCAACTCTTATGGATATTGTTTGCAACTTGGACCATCTATGAAATATCTTCCCAATGGATCGCCGGTGTGGGGTGGTGTCGCAGTCGCTGCCACCAGTGGATCATCTCGCCCATTTCTTGCAAGTGATGATTCAACATCAATATGGCCATCGCTTGAATCCACAGCTCGTGTTACCGCTTCATGGGTTGCCGTCACCGAGCAAATCACTGTGTTAGTTGTTTCTGTGTATGCTTTCCCCTGTGCCCAGAGTGACCACGGCAAGGTTGCCAGTAACAACAACATTTTTCAGATGATTTTTCAGATGGTTTCGCAATTTGGCCGAATTCCTGTCATTATTGGGGGTGATTTTCAAGACGTCCCACATGCTTACTCCACTATTGCTGATGCTTGTAGGATGGGTTTGTGGCATGATACTTCGATCACTTCAAATTCTGATGGACAGTGGGATAGACCCATCACTTTTTCAAGGCAGAGAAAATGGGATGATCCTCAAAACAGTGCTTCCTCTTCTATTGATGGTTTGTTAGTCAATGAAATTGCTTTTCATTACCTTACGGAATCCCAGGTCCAACCATCATGTGGATTGCAGCATGCTTTTGTTGTTGCTAAGTTCCGCTGGCCTACACACCACCAATGTAGGAGAAAAAAGGGTTTCAAATGGGTCCCGCATGCTGCCTTTGACATCTCCAATGTGTGTGATGTTTCTCAGCGGCAAAACGTTGCCCAGAATCTTTGGTCGGAAAAGTTTCAGACTCTTTCTGAAAATGCCGAAGACGCAGAACAGATGATGAAAATTGCAAACCAATTTGCAGTTGAGACTTTGATTGGGTGTGGTGCAACATGGAAACATGGAACCAGAGAGAGGGGAACGTTTCCTAAACCTGTACCTGCTAGACTCGAAGTAATACCATCTAACCATTGCGATAGTTCTCAAAGGGAATTGAATGCCATCTCCAAAACTTTATGCCGGATTGATGATCTTTCCTTCAAAATTGCTAGACACAATCTTGATGGCTTGCCACTTTCGATTGCAAAAAAAGTTTGGAGTAGGATCGTCGTTGCCGCTACTAAGCATAAGATTGATGACATTCCTGAGTGGCCGAATCAAGATGACCTTATCCGTCTTTGGAATATCTTTGCCGAAATTCGCGATAGGCAAGCATTGCAGGTACGTCGTCAAAGAGTCAAAGACTGGAGAAACAGGATGGCAACTTCTGCCATGAATGACCGTAAGGACATTTACAATTTCCTCAAAAGAAAACATGTGCTTCCTGGGCATAGTGCAATCACAAATTCTGAAGGGATGCCCATTTACCATCCTGCTGATGCTTTGGAATTTGCACGTTCTCAGTGGAATCCCATATTTCAATACCATGAAAGCCATGTTCCGTCGAGGCCTCTCCTTGACGTTGTTGGTAATTTGCTTGATGTTGCTTCTAAAGAATCCTGTTGGGAACCCATCACCCCCCTCAAGTTGTTTGAAGCCATGCAGTCTCGTAAATCTACTGCCTCCGGAGGGATTGATGGATGGAGAACCAGTGAAATGAAAATCCTTACTCAGATCAATTTCATTCCATGGGCCATTATGTGGAATAAGATCGAAGAAGGTGTTTGGAACATTCCCCAATCACTGCAGATTGCCCGTATGGTTATGCTACCTAAACCGGGGGCCAAGACACAGCAGCCCATCGACTTTAGGTTGATCGCACTTCTTAGCATTCCCTATCTTTTATGGTCGAAAGTTAGGTTTCAAGATCTCACTCCTTGGATGCTTGATGTTTTCCCCCCTGAAATTTATGGTGGATTGAAGGGAAAAAAGACCAGTGATGTGGCTCATCACATTGCCATCAGATGTGAAAAAGCCATTGCTACCAAAAAGGATATCATTGGCATCAAGATAGATCGTAGCAAGTGCTTTGACAGAATCGATGTGCCCATTGTCGCAACATTGGCTGCTAGACTAGGTATGCCTCAGAAATTTCTCAATGTTTGGACTCAAATGTATTGTGGCTTTCGTAGATTTCTCTGCTACGCTGGGTTCATTGATTCCTGTGAACTCGGGTCCAACAATGGTGTAGCTCAGGGAGATGCTGCTTCAGTCATTGCCATTAACATTTTGATGTCGGTTTGGGTCATGGTGTTGCGTAGCTTTCCCCACATTGAGTCATTTGCTTTCATTGATGATGGCTACATCATGTGTGAACGTGAATACATTGACGAACTTGTTGCTGCCTTTCGTGCAACCACGCTGTTTGACCAATTGACAGGGCAGGTTCTTAATATCCAGAAATCGGCAATGTGGGGTACTTCACCAAGTGCTCGTAAAGAGTTGAAACAGAAATTGCCTGAGATCCCTGTTTTTGAATTCTTCGAGGTGTTAGGTGGTCAGGTTGCTTCTTCTGCGAAAAATAGGACACGGGATTCAGCAAATGAATTTCATCTCATTCGTCGCATTCTTGCTGACATTGCTGCACTCCCTATCACCTTTAAGCAGAAAGCTTTTCTTATCACCTCTAAAGTCAATTCAAAACTTGCATATATGCCTGAGCTACGGTCTTGGACCAAGAAAGCTATGGATAGTTTTGTGCAAAATGCTGTTTCCACGTTGTGGGGTTCCAGGCCTGGGTGGAGATCAACTGAGTTGCTGTTTGGAACGCTTACTGATGCAATAAAGGTTCACCCCCACATGGTTTTCGCTGCCCAGACCATTTGTAACCTAATTTCACGTTGCAACAATGATCCCATTTTTTATCGCATTTGGTTGGAGTTGTGCCAAGCCAATAATGTCATTTCAAGAGGGCTTTTGAATGCTTTCATCAAAGCAGCTGGAGTTGTTGGCATTGAATTTCAGCCACCGTGTGAAATTAAGTTTCTTGCAATTTGTGGCAAGTTCACTGATTTCTCTCCAAAGGTGCTTCGAAAGGTGCTTTCGGTGGCCGCAACTCAGACGTTGTACAACCAAGCCATTCGTTCCTCTACTAGGCATGATTTGAGTAATGAGGGTTCTGGGGTCCTTGATTCCCAAGTAGCTCCCCCCTGGGTTGCCCCTGAGCCATGGCGTAGGATGACTGGGTATGATGATGCAATCATTGCTGGACCAATGTGTGGTGCATGCCCAACAGCTGATCGTCTGTATCGGTCGGCCTTGCTGTCTTCACCGATGTGTCGTTGGTGTGGTGAGTCAAAGGAAGATATCAGACATCTTACTTCAGCTTGCAAGGGTGTTTGCGCTAAATTGGGATCTCCTGGCAAGGTCTTTCACGATCAACCAAACCTTTACAGCCATGGTCATTTTGAGGTGCCGAGATATATCATTGACTGCTGGGCGAACGCCACCGGACCTTCCAGCTGTCAAAAGGAAATCTTTAATTTTCATCCTGTTACATTGTTTGGGGACGGTTCAGTTTACAACGCTGATCATTTCTGGACAAAGACGTTGGGTTTCGCTGTTGTCGACATGTACGGACGGACAGTGGCGTCGTATGGATGGCTTGATCCGATGGGCTGCTCCTTCAAAGCGGAGTTGTGCGCTTTTCGGGCAGCAGTTCAGGTGATCAATGGACCGCTTCATTTTGTAACAGACTGCAAGTCAATTTGCAATCTTTGGGTTAATCTCTCTCACAACGGCGCTTTACCCTGTAATTTGGCTTATCGTGAAATTTGGAACGACATTTTCATACAGGCGTGTGATAGTGATGGCCAATTTCGAGTCACAGTCTCTTGGATTCGTGCTCACCAGGTTGACAATTCGAAATTTGTGGATTGTCCGTTTCAACGAAACAACAAGATTGCGGATTCGGTTGCTAAAACCAAAGCAAAGGATGCTGCTCCGGTTTCAAAATCGACTGTGGGTGCTTGGAAGGCTCATATCATGAATCACCGTGTTTGGCTTTGTCGTCTTTCCAAGCTCATTCAATCCATGAAGATTTCTGCCGATGAGGAAGTAACGCACCATGAGGTGCATGAACAATCGGAAGTTTGTGTCAATTCTTTTCCTGCTGAAGAAACTGAACGTCAACGGTTCCAAAATCGGTTTTGCAAGTGGGATTGGGATGTGGCGTTTGGCAACTACGATACAATGATGGTTCAAATCCATGTGCCACCTCCCAAAAAGTGGCAACACTCTACAGAATGGTGGCAAATGACAGTGAGTTTTTTCCAACAAGTTAGGTGGAGACCTTGTGACGACACTTGCTCTGCTTACGAGTTGGCTTTCAACTTTTGGTTTGCTACAAGAAAGGCTCCACCCACGATTTACAAAAAGTCAACGGGTATCTTTGTTCTGCTGGTGGATTGGATTCGACACGTCATGCGGGAGCTCAAGAAGCTTTCCATTTCGGTGTTTCCTGAGTTTGTCGACTTCAAGCCTAGAGCGGCTTCGTGGTCATCTCAATATTTCCCTTATGGAACTTTTCAGGGTGGCAGATTTTATTCGTCACCAGAATGTAGATTAGCTCTTGCCAGATTTGTGAGTTACCTTCCAAACGGGGGTAAAGCCCCTAAGGATTGGGCAGTTCCACTGCCGTGAGCGGAGGCAATGTTCCTTCTAGCTTTGCAGAGCTTGAAGTGCGCCAAGCTGTTGAGTAATAATAATCTGTTCATTTTTATGAAGGGCCCCCTAAAACCCTTCACTTTCCACTGTTAGTAGGCTGGGGATACCCCCAATGTATCTCCAATATGAAGTTTCCATGTTGACCACGAAAAAACACATGATTTCTGGGATGAGAAAGGGTAGTCATCTTTGTTAGTTTGACAGATGCCTTGGTAAATATTTTTTTCCCCCCGGTGAAAAAAAATCTGGATGGTTGGGAGGGTTTTTTTGGATCCCATGTTGAAGGATTTCCTCAGTTTCAGGCCGGTTTTAATCAAGCCAAAACCACTGGAAGGTACAATTCATCGGACTTCAACTGGAAGGTCTCAACAGGTTTGCTACGTATACGAAAAGAAAAGTGTCACCATCACCTATCTTCTATCAAAACTTCTGGTTGCTTGTACTCATTGCTGTAAGAAACATGACAAAAAACCTAAAAACAAAGAATAAATACAGTAGTTGAGTCAGACTCCACAAGTTTAGTAGTAGGACTTGTAATTTTTGTGTTTTCATTTTTTAAATCTCCGCAGAATTCTTCGTGCTTTCTGGTCAGCAAGCCATCTCTAGTAGGACTGGCCTTAGTTTTTGGTCGTGAACATGATGGTATTCCAACAGAGGCGGAAGAGCTTTTGGACGAGGCTGGCGTGAATTCCAGTTGTCGACAAAGTCCGGCCGCCGACAAAAGGCACCCAAAAAAAGACGAAGAGGTAAGGCACACTACCCTCCCAAAGTTTAACATGGAACCTGAAAATGGCACCCTGGAACAGGAGATTCCTTTTGGAAACTATCACTCTTAGGTTCCATGTTAAACTTGGGGAGTGTAACCATTTTTGAAATCTCAGCCTCCTTTCCTTCTAACTCTTCATCTCACAGTCTACCTTTCAAGGGACATTGGTTGACCATAAATGACTCAATGGTCTTGAACTGAAAAAAAAACATTATTCTAGGTAAGGATTCATTTCATCAACAAAATGAGGGGACGATTTTTGTTGAAATGGTCGGCTTGACTTACGAACACGTGAGTTGAAATCATGAGGTATCTAGGAGTCACCTCACCAGCAGGTGGTGAACATAATCCCTCAATATTGGCCGGCTATCTCCTGGTGGTATCATTTACTGGCATTAGGGGGTGGGCCCTTAAATTCCCGTAATGAAACGCGTTGGATACCTTTTAAAAAGAAACGAGACTCCCTGTGATGTTGAGAGATTTGGAGTTGAGTAGATGCTTCAACCACATGGTCCAAGATAGTAATAGCACTGCATGGGCCAAGTTCAGTATCTGAGGTGATATTGAAAAGCAAATGCAGACGAGTTCTGTCATCTACCCCCCTGAAAACGAACATGGCAATGGAAAATCACAATTTTTCATCACAGATACATCTTCAAGTGGTTGGTTTTCCATTGTCATGTTACACGTTTACACGTTTCCGGGTATAGTATAAGATGCGGTTTAGACTTTTTGGACTCACCCATATTGTTGATGGCTAAAATTCCAAACAACCAGCTGGGATGTAAAAACCATTGAAAATACAGGGATAAACTACCAACCTGAACTGGTTGGCCTGATTTTCTGAAACATGAAGCTTATTGAATCTGCTGTATGGAACTGAAAAAGCATGTGTTACATTGTCCTTTTTGGGATTACGTTCATCTTCCCGTTGTTTCAGGTTTTCCACCCCTACCATCTATTTATACCCTCCTGGGAACTGATTAACATATCCAGTACCGTTTGGCATTGTTTGATTCGATGATCTTTGTGGCTTTCCCATTTAGGTTGGGATTCCCGGTCACCCAAAAATGTGATGTGATCCTGGGGCTGGCAAGCCAGAATCCTGGGTGGGGTGTAGATCCTACTGGGTTGTCCATGGTACTTAGTAAATGGATGTCCTAACCCCTATATAAGTAAGTTCTTTATGTCCACTAAATAGGTGAACTGTTCACCAACTTACTAACGATCGTTATGATCACGTCCATGGGTCCACCCTACCATGAAAAACCAAACACCTTCATTTTTAAAGGGTTACAACCCATATTCTAGGGCTTAAAACCTTCATTTTTCCATGGGTTGTTGGGGTCCCAAGGTAGTAGATATGTGATCGTTCCCCGTACTTGGAGGATCATCCCAGGATTTGTAAGTGGTTAGGATCACCCCCATTCAAAAAACGCCATGAAGGAAGTTCGGCCATTTGGAAGGGGTCCCTAAGAACCCCATCCTTAGGGGACTTTCCAACGATCAACATAGTTACTAACCACGTATCCAAGTCCTAGGAGCCCATCCTCCAAGTAGGGGTATAGATTCCCAGTTTCCCTGGAGATCCAGGCAGCCACAGTGCCCATGGAAGTTGAAGGAGATGAGGTTGCCAGTTGGAAGGAAGTTGGAACGGTGTTTGGAACGGAAACCTGAAAAAAATCACCTTCCCTAAGAATCATGGGATCTCAAAACTAGGGGTTTGGAGGTCCCTAAACCCTGCTATACAGATCCAAACCCCTCTATAGGAGGGTCCAATGATTCTTAGGGTTGTTGGAAATGGAGAAACATTTATACCAAAATCACCATTTTTTTGGGGGGGGTTCCATATGTTTTGTTTTCGGGTGTGTAGTGTATCCTGCATTTTTGGGATGGGATTGTTTTTGGGGGTGTCCCGAATTTTGCTTCCAGCACCTGAAACAGCACCTTCGAAGGATGGTGAATCGACCCTGTTTTTGGAAACCATTTGGCACCCCCTTGGAAGGTGCTGGTACACACCCCCGAATTTTGCACCCGAAAGACTGGTGGTTTGGAAAGATGGCTTTCCTTGGAAACAAAATCCAGCCGTTCGTTTTCGGGAGGGGATATGAACCATAAATACCCTAATTAATGGATGTTTGCATGTCAATTTCAGAAAAGATCTCAACATTTTCTTTTATGAATTTCCTGTACCCATAGTATCCATGGGACTGGTACATTTACCATAAAAATTAACCATTAGATGTATGTAAATATACCAGTCCCATTGAGTGCCTGGGTATAGCAGAAACTTTTCCAACTTTGCCATCCCAGGGCAGTCTCAACGTCTCGCAAGCAGCCGCCATGGTGTTGTACGAACGCTCCACGCAAAACGCTTCGCTCCGACAAAAGCAAACGTGATGCGAACCCGTGCAGGTTGACCCTGGTTCCGTCCAAGGAGCATGGAAAAATATCTAGGTGGTGCTTTCAAAGATTTTTTATTTTCATCCCTGTTTGGGGAAGATTTCCAATATGACTAATATTTTTCAGATGGGTTGAAACCACCAACCAGATATAGGTTTTCACTAGGTCGACTATTTTTTTTGGGAAATTCTAATCATCCAAAATTGGGGACTATTATTTTTGATGGTCGGCTTGACTTCCAGGGGCAAGATGCACTTGGAACTTATGTGTCTCCTGGGTTTGAGCAAAAAAACTTTACAAAAGAAGCCCCAACTTTCAATCAAAACATTTGGGTTCGAGGAACAGGGGAACTATGTCAAACAAAAAGCAGCATCAAAATTTGAAACCTTAAAACCCATTCGTTTCCTGTGGTCCATCGTGGTACCTCTTGATAGCAAAAACGATGATCCGGAGACGTTTCTGCTGCATTTTTGGTTGAAAGGACCTGGAAAATACAGTGTACCATTTTTTAGGCCACTGTGGCTGGTTCATTACCACCTAGAAAGACCCATTTTCTTGTTGCCAAAACTGGCCACAACTCGATGATTTGTTAACAACGCTGCCGTCAAATGGCTCGGAGATGTCTCACCCGTGTCAAGCGGCGTGTTTTCGTTTTTTCACGTACAGGTCAATCGGAAAAAATTGAACGTCCATCATCAGGAGCAAACGTTTAGATACTGATTTTAGTCATCATTTAGGGATGTCAGTTTTTCTTCGTATTTTTTTTGCATATAATTGCAATGGAAGACACTTTTTCCAGGAGGGAATGGT
This sequence comes from Breviolum minutum Mf 1.05b.01, assembly GCA_000507305.1. Classification (NCBI taxonomy): domain Eukaryota; class Dinophyceae; order Suessiales; family Symbiodiniaceae; genus Breviolum; species Breviolum minutum. Next base: position 106,771 of record DF239257.1, read on the forward strand.
AGGTTTTTGCAAGTTCAAAGAAAACAGCCACCCCAACAAAGAGGTGACATTTTCGAAAAAAAACTGCACAAAATCGATCGATTTTTTATGACAACGAAATTCAGTAACTTTGTTGTTGTCGTGGGGAAAGCACACTAGAACATTCCTTGTTTTTTTTCCTCATATTTATCCAACAAATTATGTTTCAGACAAATATTGGACTAACAACTTTTTCTTTTGGATTTCCAGTCTTTGAGTTGCAGTTGGCGAAAACCCCAAATTTTTTTGGGTAGCAGGCGTCACCGATTTTAACGTAAATCCGGCGGTCTTCAAACCATGCGCCGCCATGGAGGAGTGCCCATCAAATCGTTTTTTGGTGGAAAGAAATATTCTTACGTACCCTCCCGAAGTTTAACATAGCCCCTGAAAAGTTACCTTCCCAATTGGAAAGTAGCCTTCCAACCACCATTTTTCAGGGGCTATGTTAAACTTCGGGGGCGTATTCAACAATCCGGAAAGCCTTGGAAGTTCGGAAATCCCCGAAACAAACTGAAAATATGCACCGAATGGGACTGGAATATTTACTGTACCTACTAATTTACCATACATGTAAAAACCCACATCACGTAGTTGGGAATATGCTAATTTACTGCATGGGACTGGAATATTTACACTATTTACCTACATTTACTGTACCATATATAGATTTCAAACCAATGTCATGTATCCTTACAGCTATTCCCCCAGTCCCATTCGGCACATCACTGGGATTCCCAGCCTTGCAGGACACATCAGAGGAAGAGCCCACCTTAGACGTGGCGCCTTTGATTAGCGATGCGAAGGTCACGAGCTGTTTCGAGCAGTTGGTTGGGTTGGGTTTGGTGGGCGGAGCCGCCGTTGGCCGAGCCTGGTTGAGAATTTGGGGAGTTTTGGTAGCTTGTAAACAGGTTACTACACTGTTGATGGAAAGAAATCCGGCTAACCAGTCTGATATGTCCCATGCTTTACTGGGTTTCATACATGTTACAGTAAGTGGTGCAGGATTTTTTTTCCATCAACAGTATCTAAGGAATATTCCCAACAAAAACTCCCTGGATGATCTACTTTGACACCCAAGCCTTCATTCCACCAGATCGTTTTTTTTTAAAGGTAGATGAACTAGGTGGTGGTTTCATGTTTTTTTTTCACCATTACCTGGGAAATGATGGTTGAAACCACCACCGAGGCTATTTTTTAAAGAACTTGTCCAGACACGCAAATCCAAATCCATCTCGTTAGATATTCTTCGTGTTGCTTTCAACAAAACCAGTCGCATAGTTGCCTATTCTTTTGAAATATTGAACCATACTGTTGATGGAAGAAATCCTGCACGACCTGGGATGTATAAAACCCTGTAAATTATGTGGTAAACTACCTATCAACTGGTGCAGGATTTCCGCCATCAACAGTACTGACATGATTCTATGTATCCCCTTCTATCCACTCGGATATGAACTGTTGATTCATTCCTGCAGTTCAACCCTGATAAACCCCGTGGGAAAATCATCGAAGCACTATTTAAAAATTTAAAAATCAAATTGCCACCTTCATGTATTTCCACTGTGAAGCAGTGTTTTTGCAGGGGTATATATATATATATATCAAGTTTGAAATATCAAAAAATAGATAATATACATTGACAGCTTCTTTCACCCACTTTTTTTGTGGGTGGGTGGGTGGGTGGACATGTCCATGACTCCATGCGGAAGGCAGCACAAGCTTTGCGGCGTTTCTTGAGCACAGTATTTGGGGGGTGGCAGGACGGCTGGCCGAAAGGAGAAACGGTGATGACCCCTGACCGACGAAGAAAAATGAACGAAAATTCGATGATTTTTCTTTTCCATAGGTGGGATATGAACAAGTTCACTGGAGGCTTATCCAAGTTGTTTTTTTTTGGGTTGGCTTTTAGGGTTACTTTGGGGCGTGCTTGTTTCGAATAAAGTTGTTTTTTTTTCCGAAAATCAACAAGACCACCAACCTCCAACATGAAGAATGGAGATGTAGATAACATTTTACAAATTGTGGCATAGATATAGACATAGGTATAACAAGACTTGGATTTACCTTTGATACATATATACTGTATATATATATATATCTCATATACACCTGGAATGCTATCTATCCATTTTCCTACATTTCTATCTGGCAACATAGAAAAAAACAGATCTACCAGTTGATTTTGAATTGGTGACCGACCTTTATCCCCAAAGGTTGAAAGGCACCTACACTTTACCATATTTTTACCATTAAAAACAACCAAATGTAAGTTGTTTTTTTCTCAAAAATCCTGCCGTTGAACTCGCAAGTTAAAAGTCGCGAGTTCCAGAGGATCCTCCCTGGCATGACCTTGAAGATCTATTTCTTCCAGGTGGGCCTTGGCCTCCGGTTCTACCGACAGGTTGCAGATACCAAGGTGGATGTTGAACCGAAAATAGGTGGGTTTTGGACTCCCCCCAAATCATCCATTTGTTCATAGGGTTTTCCATTATTATAAACCATCCATTTTGGGGTACTGAATATTTTTGGAAACACCCAAGTTTTCACCACCTGGGATGGTGCTAAAAACCCTGTAAATAATGGGAGTTCAACTACCACCCTCAAACTGGTGAGTTTACCAGATTTCTGAACCATCAACAGTATGTAAGTTGATCAACATATGAGTAGCCGACAAAATTACTGGATGAACAGAGTAGTAAGAAGTTGCCTTGAACTTTGAAGCAGCTCATGAAACCTGCATAACCCGTAGGGGACCCCCCAAAACCGATACCATGTAATCCATGTTCAGATGAACAGAGGCCATCAGTTTTTGATCGTTCATTCATGCGTTGCATGTTTTTGAAGGAAAACAGGCAGGACCCACCGATACCCCAACCGAGACCAACCGATACTCAGTTTGTATCATTTTGATCCCCGGTCAGACCATCCATCCATCCCAGTGGGGAACTGAACAAGTTTAATTGACCAAGACCAGCTGTCGTAAAAAACGTTTGACAACAATTCCTTCATGCTTGAACGAACTCTTACATACCAGACTGGGGAAGAAAAGGCTTTGACCACAGCTCAAGGTTCATGGTTTGCTGTCCTTGTTGCGGGCCAAGGGGGGGTGCTATCCTCCTTTTCGTTCAAGTTTCATAGATTCACCTACAGGGTTAATGTTTTCTATAGGAAGTGTAGCCAAGATGAACGAGGGCGCATTCAAATATTTTATAGTGATTTGCATTTCCTGTCAAAAGGAACTCGCGCATCCTGGCTTGCTCTCCTGCAATTCTCGATCATGTAGCAAATCAAATCATCCCACACTGTAAATTGCATGCTTTTGCTTTGATGCTGATGTCCTGAACATCCAAAACCCTGATAGCGGATAGGGATGGGACCCCCACATTTGGTGATGGCATTTTCCCCAAACAAATAATTTCGTCCGTAGCTCATATATATATATATATAATGGGTATGTCTAAGGTTGTTTCGACACACCTTTGGAACACACCCCCAAACCTTTACCAACAGGCGACATAAAGGGATGAAATAAGGATATCATATGGAACCTGAACCACTCATTTTCTTCATGTTCTTAAAACACAACGCTGCTCCTGAAGCCAACCGAAAACCAAGGTGCTACTCTGGTTCTGCCCGGTGCTGTTGAGTGCGACTTTAGCTTTTGCCGTTGACTTCACCTCGGAGGAGTCGAGCAACTTTCCATATTTCAGGTGCCGTCGCTCTCGCCATTGGCGGCGTTGCGTTGGACGGACGGACTCCCCTGTTGCGGTTGGTTGGTGAGGATGGAGGATGGACCTTTCATAGGAATTTTGATAGTCAAGGGTGAAGAAAATTTCCAAGTTTGTAAAGAAAATCAGCATGATCAATAAGAATCAAGATCCAGCCATATCTCTCAAAAATCCAAATGTTGGATCAAGGATTTGAAAAAAAACAGGATGATTTTATTTTCGGTTGGGAGAAGCATGAAATCCCAAGGTTTACATAAGCCATTTTTTGCTGAGGGTTGGACCGATGATGACCTTAAGACACGTCAAGTCAAATTTCTGGAACTACAAGATGGGCCCCTACTCGTTATAAATGGAGTTTTGGGGCCCCTATAAATGGCCCAATAAATGGATCACTGGGGTCATCCCTATAAACATGGAGTGAGTTATGGGCCCCTAGTGGAATAACGGGTGTTTGTGCCCGGCTTGTAGGGTCCACAAAACCCCATAATTTCTCAACCTAAAAGTTACCCTGTTAGGAAAAGAGAAAACATCTCTCAAGGAAAGGCATCTGGGCAAATTTATAGCAACCTCACACGACTGATTTTCCCACCAATGGTGGTTTAGTAAGTTAGGCTGGTGAAATCCAATTATAATTTGGCCAGAACCATCCAATTTTGTGAAGGTGGATCCCTTTTGGGTGGAAGTTTTCTCCCACCCAAAATGCGACGAATGGGACTGCCATTCCTTTACATACAGCTACATTTACGATACAATTGATAGGTAGAGGTAGGTAAATATTACATGGAGCATTTGGGGAAAGTTACCCTCTCGAAGAAGTAACGGTCGACTCAGGCTTAGGAAATTATTTGTAGGAAGATTTTGCCCAGAAAAGCTCGTTTTTATATCAAAACATCCCAGAAGTTTCAACCTGTTTCGTTTTTTTAAGCCAAGCTGGAAGCTGAAAAACGAGTCACTGCATTTGGTAAAAAGTGATTTGGTAAAGTGACTACTGATCTCAAGGACTGGATTTGTTTTGGACCCAAAAACGTTTTTTGAGTCGGAAAAATGGTTGGTTTTAGCATCCACTCCTCCAAAAACCCCCCCAAAAAAGTGATTGGCTTGAAAAAAACGAGGACAAGCGGCTTGTGGGACCCCCTTCCAAATAGGCCGTTTCATGGTTTTTTTTATGGGGGTTCCTGACTATTTCCCAAGTAGGGAGGCCCCATCCTCCAAGCATTAGGCTGATTCTGGGAGTTGCGCTCAACTTGGCCTTTGGAGTATCATTGGACATCCGGGAGGGGGGTCAGGTCAGTGACATGTGGTAAAAACAACAAGGTTTTGCTTGATATATATCGATATGTTATGATACTGTTGATGGTTCAGACATCCGGTAAACTCACCAGTTGAGGGAACGGTAGTTGGAATCACATTATTTACAGGGGTTTGAGCACCATCCAAACGGTGGTTGTTTGGGATTTCTGAACCACCAACAGTATGATGCATGAAACAATGTTTGTACATTGATAAATAGTATTATAATAGATGCACAGTATGTATATATACGTATATATATACAAATTCCATTAGAATTGTAACTATGTTTACACAATTGGTTGGCTCGATGAAGGCATACTAGACGCGTTCAATTAGTTCAGATACTTGTAGGAACATAGGATTGAAAGTCACTACACTGTGGGTAATTAGCATTTCATACCCTCCCTGAAACCAACAATAGCAACTGAAAATGGATGGTTGGAAGATGATGGCTTCATGGCAGGTGTGAACTGTTAGTTTCAGGGAGTGTAATCCTTGGCAAACTTTTGTGGAATTCCTAGACCAGGGTTACCCCGACTTAGTGCTTAACAACTCTTCATAATAGTTCTCCCTACACATGAACCGTTTTCACAGTTCATATGCCTAGTATCCCGTGCTGTATCCCTAAAGATGTGACCCTTAAAGCTTCTTCAAAGACCAGAGGTACCTAGTAAATGCTAGCGACACGTGCTGCGGCTTAGTGCTTTTGGAATTTCTGCGATGCCTTCCTTCGATCTTCTTTGCGGGTGGGAGGATGATTTTTTTCCTATATATATATCTGGGCTTTTTTTCTTGCCCACCAAAAAACCGAGTCAAAGAAAATCACGGACCGCATGAGCAGTGACTAACTAGTTGACCCTGGTGGTGATTTGCGGTATTTTTCGGGGATGAAATACTAGCCAGTTATTATAGGATCCCTATTCACCAACCAGAATGTCATGGTTCATGTCATAACTCATAACCTTGGAAGTCAAAAACCATGAAAACAAATACAGTAGTCATCACCTGGAAGTGTTGATTATAAATACCCTTACCCAGACAATGGTCTTTCACACATGCCGTTTTCAACGACTGCAGGAAGTCTTGCACGGCGTCTTCGTGCGCCTTGGCCGGAGGAAGCGGATCAGTGCTGAGCCAGGTGGAAAGTCGTTGTGGGGGGTCGTTTGGGATCGTTGGGTCCGGTTAATAAACCTGCCAGGAAAGTCTTGGAAGACTAAACACAGCTATTTTATATAGTTACCTCTTGGTTCATCAGTGATGGTGGTGGTGGTGGTGGTGGTGGTGGTGTTGTACAAATGAGGTTGTCAAGAAGCGAAAGCATGGATAGCTGGGATCATTCTCGTTCCGGATGAATCATTCAGTGGATTTTAATAATTTGGAGCTACAAAAATTGATGACAGACGTACCATTTTTCAAGTTTGTTTTTTTTTCACTTGCAGTACACTCCGGTAAACTAACATAGCAAATGGACCCTGAATGAAGATGCATTTCCCATTGAAAATGCTGATATTCCAGCCAGCTGTGTTAGTTTACCAGAGGGTATCATCTGTCACTTCGTTTCAAGTAAGACACACAATACATCCATCTTCCAATCAACATCCAAGATGCGAAAATTATGCTGAAATTCCAGAATTCTCATCCCTGAATCCCATGGTCCGGATCCATGGACGGGACTGGTATATTTACCTACTAATTTAGGATAGAAATGAACCATTCATGTAGGTAAAATAACAATCCTATGGATCCTACTGTTGATGGTTCAGATATCCGGTAAACTCACCAGTTGAGGTTGGTAGTTTATCACTTATCACATTATTTACATGTTTTTTTTTTTTTTTCGCACCATCCAAACGGTGGTTGGGAATGGGATTCCTGAACCATCAACAGTAGGGAAAAACACACTGTATCCCCAGATTTTTCCCTAACCCACCCGGAACCACCATGCCCTTGGCCAGGGCTCGCCAAGATGGCTTGGTTGGATGATGAAGAGGTAGACTTTCATTACCTTTGTTCGACCCAGGTCTGATCGGTTCGGGAGGAAATCTTGGATGTGGATCTAAGGACGGAAGTGATCGGGATCTAAATGGTGAACGGATCAATGGGTTTTTTCCACCCCAAGGAGTACCCCTTTTTATATAAGTAGGTGAAATAACCATTGATCCGTTCACCATTGATCCTAACTTCCAACGGGACATCCAAGTAGTTCTTGGATCTAACTGATCTACCCCGCCCTGGACCCAAGAAATAAGAAGGATGCGGAGCCAAGCTCCTTACCAATCCCAGGTTGACATGACATTTTAGGTGGTTGTTTCAACTTCAATATTTTTTGTTGTTGTTGAATCTTTACTCCGATCCTTACTTGACAAAATGGAATCCAATTTGACGCATGCGCATCTCTTTTTTCGGGTTGGTTCAACCACCAACCTAGCATCATGTACGTCTTTGGGTTGAGGAAATCTCAACTTAAACCTTGATTTTGCCACGATTATATCGCCTCCTGGGAGTTTTCCATGGCCATGTGTCGACCCAGGAAGTCCAAGTCGACCAAAACTTTGCCCAGTGGGAATTCTTTACATAAATCATGCGAAATACCATTCTTTGTTTGGTCTTGGACTTCCAGGGTGTCCTGCATTGGGTACTTTTTTTGAGGTCAGGGTGTTTGTGTTGCGAGTTGACAGCAGGTCATGGATATTTTGCTTCCTCGAAGGCATCCGAAAAAACACGGAGATGGCGGTTGGGATGGGTTGCGGCTTTCATGGTGTTGGGTGGACTCTGACCATATTCGTGGCATTGAATGGTGAAAAAGAACGGATGATGATGATGATGATGATGATGATGATGATGATGATGATGATGATGATGATGATGATGATGATCATGATGCTGCTGCTGCTTCACGATTCATGCTTCATGCTTCATCATCATCATCATCATCATCATCATCATCATCATCATCATCAGCATCATCATCATCATCATCATCATCATCATCATCATCATCATCATCATCATCATCATCATCATCATCATCNTCATCATCATCATCATCATCATCATCATCATCATCATCATCATCATCATCATCTACAACCTCCAAGAAACAAATCTGAGAAAAGTTCGCAAACTATCCAAGCTGATCCAGTTGCTTTGTTTTGAAGGATTCAATCCAGATAAACCGGTTTAGTTTCCAGGTTTCCTTTCTGTTCCCTTTTTGTTTTCGCAGACCTTCGCTTTAGTCAATCGTTAGTTGAATTTAACATGGTAGTTAAGGTAGGTGGTTCAGTAATGAAATAGATTGCCGCTTGAGGACTTCTTGCCATGTTGTTTGAGGTTACCACATCAATCTGGCAGACTGACAGCTATAGGAAGGGAAGGGAGGTGTTTTTTTTTTTAATGTTGTTGTTCCAATTGCTTTCACACAATTTTGTCCGGTGTTTATTTTGTTGTCGGGTTTCAAACGGACCTTCCAAAAGCTATGGCCCAAATGACCTCCAGTGTTGGTTGCTTCCATTGGTTTCTGTCATTGATAGGCCTCCAATGGCGGCACTGTGCCGTTGCGTGATCTCCAGTGTTTTGGGGGGTCTCACAGCACAGCTGCTGGTGCCCAACAACTTGGCTGCAACGTTGAAACTGGACCAGCCGGGGTGGAAGGGGGGGGAAGGGATTGATAGTGGCGACTGGGGTTGAAAAAGTTGCTAAATAGGGAAAGCAGGTGGAGATTTTTAACTTCAACCAGTTGGTTTTTTTTGGTGGTTAGGACAGATGCAAAACATGAAGTGAATGATGTATGACATTGACATATGCACATTGAGAGTGTTGGAAATCAACCGAACAGTGATCAACGCCCTGGTGATTTGCTGTATATTAGGGGATCATACTACCCAGTTTTATAGGATAAAAAGGCCATTATAAGGATCCCAAGAATGAAGCAAACCAATGGAATGTCATAAGGGTTTTAGATCACTGCTCAATTATTACTTCATGGAAATCTAAGGATACCCCCTCAATGGAACAAGGAACCTCAAGGACATAGCCATTCTTAATTATTAAGGGCCTGGGTATTTATTAAGGGATCATGGTGGTTCATAGACCCTTATAAGGCCCCGAGTTCTACCCTCCCTTGAAAAAAAAAAACACCTGCAGGATCCTACTTCATCCATGGTGGTCAGCTGCTGGGTCTTCTTGACCGCAGGTTCGGTCTTGGGTGATCTCTGTTTTTTTTTGTCAGGGATCATCCGCCAGGGTGCTATGAATTAAGGGGAGAGACCATGACGGATCCATGGGAAATGGTATATTCTTACCCCAGATTTGGTTGATTTTTATGGTATATAGATTACCCCCCCCCCCCCCCGAAACTCACATGGCTAGCTGGAAAGTGCACCATTTGAACATTGATATGTTAGTTTTCGGGGGGGGTATAGCTAGCTACTGATCGCTTACCTTACCTAAAGGATCGTTTGGGCACCCCAAAATAATATAGATACACATCACAAAAATAATAATACTAACCCTTGCAAGATCAGCATCAGGCAAAAATCAATTGTAAATCAGTTGTATTTTTAGCATTGCTTTATCTTTTTTCAAGTTGTTTGTCAATTACGTCTTGCATTACTATACTCAAAAACACCAAAATAACGCTATTTTAGATAACGCTATTTTAGGTAAACCCTAAAACCCTAAAGTCTCGCTGGGCACCGGTGACATGGAAACATGTCACTGGGAAGGGTGAGGGGCCCCAATGAAGGAATAGGACCACGCCCCCATGTTCAATGTTTGTTTTTGAATTAGTGAATTCTGAAGCAGTTTACAGTGTCAAGCTCCTGCATTTTGTACTTGAAACCAACATGGCGCTCCGCGTTGATCGGGCGGTCCGACCACGCAATGAACTTTTGTTGTTGATTGAGCACCAGAAGAAAGCAATCGAAAGACAGGAGGGAATCATCGATCGACAACAACAAATGATTGAGCAACAGAAGAAGGAAATCGAAAGACAGCAGCGAACCATCGATCGACAACAAGAAGATATGGCGGCAATGCAAGTTGAAAACATTTGCCTCCTTGGAGAAAACACGGCTTTGAAGAAGCGAAAGAGGGAAGACGGTAGCAACGGCACATGCAGTCAATGAGTGCGGCACCTTCGCACGACTTGTCCTTGTCAGGTGTTGGATTGCAGGCAGATTCGAAGACACTTTCCTGTTCACATGCACAGAAAAGAGTTGACCCAATGTTTTTCATACGTGCAACACCAAGACAGTGAACTGGCCCGAGGCCTTGTGTAGCCGACCAAACGAACGAAGAAGCTATATACATTACTTGTGGTACTCTGAACATCCAAGGTGTTAAAGACAAGTCTTGTTGTGCAATGTTTGGGACCTGAACAGCAGCATACAGCAAAGCCAAGACGCCTGAGCAGACTCAAAACGAGGGGTGGCATGGAAAAAAAACAAAGTGTATACTTACGTTGCTAACCTGAAACTGTGCCCGTCGGTCCCATTTCATGTTTTTTTGTTTGGTGATGTTCCTGTTTGCCAGGTACCGCGTCCGATGTTTTGGTTACAGCCTTAGTTGTATGAAGCCTAATGGGTCGAAGGCATTCACTTCAAGTTCTTGGTTAGCCATCGTTGCAGTAGTCGAAGCGCGAGTTTTCAAATAGCATTATTGAGCAGTGCAGAGGAGTTGAAAAAGGGAGGGTGGACGGGGAAAAAGACATTTAGTGGACGGAAAAGAGAGAATCTGCACTTTTGACAGGTACCGTATCAGAGATCTTTGTTTGGTTACAGCCTTAGTTGTATGAAGCCAAAAGGGTCAAAGACATTCACTTCAAGATGTTGGTTAGTCGTTTCGTTGCGGCAGTCGAAGTGTGAGTTGTCAAACTGCACCATGTAGCAGTGCAGAGGAGTTGGTAAGGGGGGGTGGACGGGGAAAAGGACTTTTAGTGGACAGAGAGAAGCAGCACTTCATGTCAACATGTCAAACAGACCAAAGCCATGTCTATTCCTCAGAGTTGGCCGGTCGTTTGTTCTGTTCGTGTTGCTTTGTTTTTCGCAAGGTCTTCCGACTTCTTCGGCTTCCATGTAGGCACATTTTTCTTTTTTTTGCTCGGTACGGCTCTTGCTTCGCTGCAGGACGGCAATTCTGTCGACGTCGCTGCCGTAAGCTCTCTGCTGCAGCCTTTTCGCGACCGCGAGGCCCTTCGGGCTAGTTCGTGTTGTGTTGAAACGTCAAGACGGGGGCCGGGGCTTGGGACACCCCGGCAGCATCGTCCAACTCCGGTTGGGCGGGGCTGATCGTCCCTAAGATCGGGAGAGCCGTCAGACGTCGCCAACCGGCGTATGCAAGCTTGTTGTTGTTGTTGTTGTTGTTGTTGTTGTTGTTGTTGTTGTTGTTGTTGTTGTTGTTGTTGAAATGAAGGCCCAAAAGGCCAAAATGAAAGGAAATGAAGGCCCAAAAGGCCAAAATGAAAAGAAATGAAGGCCCAAAAGGCCAAAATGAAAAGAAATGAAGGCCTAAAAGGCCAAAATGAAAGGAAATGAAGGCCAAAAAGGCCAAAAATTGCAAAATGCAGCCGGTCTCGCTGCTGATAAAATTTGTTTCAATTTGATTAGGAAACGGTCCGTTTTTGGCAACTTGTGACGGGGACCCCACGTGGCAGCAGATGGCGCTGCCATCTAAAAAAATCTTTTTACCTCGTTACCTCGCTAAAAATATTTTTTTCTCCGTTTCAAAACCGCTACCCGCAAAATCGCTAAAAACCCTAAAACCCTAAAACCCTACACCCTAAACCCAATAGTTGGTTGGTAAGATACCGAATGGTTGGTGGATGGGCGAACCCTAGCGCCTGGCGGTATTGTTACTCCTTGTGACGCGAAAGGCACCGCACACTTTGGGCTTCATGTGCAATCGACGACAGAGGTGAGCTTAAGTCTCTTGGAACTTGTATAAAACTTGGAAGTGTTTAAGGTGATTTTGGTAAATCACCATTAAACCACCATTTGAGAGAATTTTGTTTGGAATTTTTTCGCATTAAACCACCATTTAAGGTGATTTAGTAGAGGGTGTAAACCATTTGGGATAATTTTTGTTTAAGCACTTTTTCGAACAATCGAAGATTCGCAAATCCAATGATAATAAAAACATGAACAGGAGAGGGGGGCTATCAACAAGAAGCACCCCCCTTATTTCTGTTGGGGGGTAGGTTGACCAGCCATGAAAATAGCCGCGGGATAAACCAGCAACCTGAAGGATTCCCTTTTGTTGGACAAGCTAGGAAGTCCCCAATGGAACATATTGGATATATACATGCCTGCCAAGTGTTGTTTGTTATGTTTCATGATGTATCGTTGAGAGGAAGAGAATCTCACACTTGTACATATTTTTTTAACTGTTGGGAATATATCTTTATATATACATACATATCCCCAGTGGTTTATGTACATTCCTGAAAATTAACATGGCTAACCCAAAAATCACTCACTTTTACAAAGAAAAATCATCTTCCATCCACCCCCATTTTCAGGTTGCAAAATGTTAGTTTTTCGCGGGAGTAGTTTGGATGTCCCAGGAAGTTAGGATCAATGGTTAGGATCAATGGATTATAACCTCAATATACCCCATTTTTAAGTAGGTCAAATAACCCATTGATCCGTTCACCATTGATCCGATCACTTCCGTCCCGGGACATCTGAGTAGTAAGCAGTTAGGATCACCCCCTATCTAAAAGCCATGAAGGAAAGGGCCATTTGAACCCGGCTCTCCAAGTCGTGGTTATTAACCACGGCTCTCCAAGTCGTGGAAACCCATCCTCCAAGTAGTTTGGATTGAAACCCCCGGGGATCCGCCAAAGGTTCCACGGAGTCGCGGCCTTTTCTGGTCATCGCCTTGCTTTTGCCATTGCTTTTCGAATTGCCGGTGGAAGTAGCACGAGGGTCTCGTGGTGGCGGATTTTTTGCCGTTTTTTTTTCGGTTGAGATTCAGATTCGTTGAGACTGCCCTAAGAATCACTGGAGCCTGCGAAACGTAGAGGGATTAGGATGTGTATAGCAGGGGTCTGGGATCTCCAAACCACCAGTTTTTAGATCCCATGATTCTTGGGGTGGGATGATTTTTGGAGATTTTTTTTTGAACTTGCAAAATATACTTTGGAAGGGGTTCATTCCAAGATTCATTTGAAACCTTAAAATGAAAGAAAAACAAATCCCAAAAAATTGGAACCACTCCTTTTTTCTTGAAAACATAGATATACTAGCTTGCTGGTGGTTTCAAATATTTTTTTATTTTCACCCTCATTTGGGGAAGATTCCCATTTTGACTCATATTTTTCAAATGGGTTGAAACCACCAACTAGTATATAAAGGCGTTGTTTGAAACTCACTCTCCTCATCCTCTCTGCTGGATCCCTTAGCTGATTTTGGTTTTCCCATTTGTTGAGGTTGCTGGTAAGCGTGGCCTTGTTGCCGCTATTGTGGGCCATAGGAGTTCTCCCATCCATGCTGGATCTCTTGTTGTGGAGCTCGGAGCAGGTGGGTCCTGTCACCCAACGTTTTTTCAAATGGAGTGACATGGGAAACCCCTACAAACGGCCGAACATACATGGGTGAAACCTGGGGGTAAATTTCACCCTACCTTATAGGAGTTATAAGTTATAACCTCATTTGTAACTGGTGGGGCCCACCTTGTGGGGAGCGGAAGGAAGCAGTTTATCCCCTTTGTGGGGGATGGGCATGATCAACCACTGAAATGAAACGAACAAATCAGAATAGGCGCCATACTGTTGATGGCTGAAATCCTGCACCACTTGGGATGGATAAAACCCTGTAAACACTGGGACAAACTACCTATCAACTGGTGCAGAACTTCTTCCATCAACAGAATGAAACTTTTTACTCTCCTTTTTGGATATAAAGGATACCTATAGCTGGAGGAAACCTGGAACCTGGCTGACGTTGAGCTTTGCTGGCAATTTTCCGAACAAAAGTCGACTAGATGATATCTTTATGGTTTTGCTTGGTTTATATTGAGGTTTGATGACCCCTCTTGTGTCACTTTTGTCAAATCTAGTGCTATGAAACAGGGGAGGAAGCAATTAGAAAGTACCAGATTAGATGTGGTGATGTTCTACCAGAAGAGAGCGGAACATGGCGCGGTGGGTGGTACAAACATAGGGACACTATGTCCAACTAAATTGTCCAATTAAAGGAACCTACGTCCAAATGAATTTGACATGATGGAAAGATATGGGTGTTTCCGAAAATAGTGGTACCCCCAAATCATCCATTTTAATAGGGTTTTCCATTATAAACCATCCATTTTGGGGTACCCCTATTTTTGGAAACACCCATATGGAAAGGAACCTGTGTCCAAATGAATTGTCCATCAACAGTAGGTGGTACAGATCATACTTCCTCGACTTCTTCATTCTTCGTTGTATTTTTTGTAAAACTGGGAACTATACCAACAGTTGATGCACCCCCCGAAAAATATTAGTTGGAAAACCATGGTTTTCCTTTGTAGGACGACCTCTTTTCAAGGGCTTTTGCTGTTAGTTTGGGCTGGCTCAGGTGTTTTTCTTTAGATTTTTCCCTTGTAGTTGATAGCTCCACAGTTCATCCTGGATTTTAGTCAAAGATTCCCCAAAATTGCCTTTTTCTTGTTTTCCCAGAAAGTTATATACATATCCCCATTTATAACCATGGTGATCGTTGTTGTCCCCAAAAGTCGGGTTGTTGGGACCCCTTCCAAATTGGCCGAACTTCCTTCGTGGCTGACGTATAAATTGGCAACTGATCCGTTCACCACGGATCCGTCAGTCCTGGGATCCCATCCTCCAAGTACCTGATAGACAGGTGGAGCTGCATTTTTTTGGTGGCTCTATGCTACCCATGGTGTTACTGTCCTTCAGCATTGCGGCGGGGATGACGTGGGCAGGACGGCCGGAGTCGGAGTGGGAGAAAATTTGATGGATATTTGGTTCCCAGAAATCTCGGGACTTTTCGGGGGTGGAAATGTGGTGTGACTGGGCTCACCAACCAGAGAAATATAGGAGAATATTTTGAAAAAAAATATCTTTATGCGGTGTCTACCTATAATTTGTATACGTGTCGGTTGTATCTCCGGTATGGAACAGTCAAAGACTGTATTCAAATCTTTGAACACTGAGGTTGTTTCTAACAAGTGTTCAATTGCGGAAGTATCAAATGAGCCCCATTCCGTCCTTACCCAAATAGGATTTCATTAGGATAGGTAGGATTCCAACTTTAACGGCATCTAAAACGGAGGGTCATTAAATAGCGGCATCGAACTTCATTCAAATGCATGGGAACAACATGAAGGGGTTTCCGACCTCTAAAGAATTGATGTCATACTGTTGATGGTTCAGAAATCCCCAAACAACATCAAACAACCACCGTTTGGATGGTGCTAAAACCTTGTAAATTATGGGATTTCAACTACCAGCTACCAACCTCAACTGGTGAACGCCGCATTTCTTCACCATCCAACCGTATTTCTTGTGAACCCCCCAAAAAACCACACCAAAAAAACAGTGCCGGGAAAGGACCAACCGGGTGCCCATTTACGAAGGAAATCTTGTAATAGCAGCTTAAAATCCATAGGAATTTTTAGAAATTCCCCCCAAAAAACTCACGAATGTCACCCTAAAAAGGGACGAACATGTCAATAGGAAATACATCTTCCACCCATCAATTTTCAGGGGACATGTTAGTTTTCGGACGTGTATTTGGATTGAATTCTTCCAATTCTTTCCGGTGACATGAAGCACTCACTTTTTGACACGGGGTTGTTTTTACAACTCGCGTGAAGGGCGTATCAGATCAACTCTGGCTTGATTAAGAGGTTGTATACGACATACTGTTGATGGTTCAGAAATCCTGCACCACCTGGGATGTATACAACCCTGTAAATAATAGGACAAACTACCTATCAACTGGTGTGGGAAAAGGAAACTCATCTTCAAACGTACCTTGGTAGGGATATGTTAGTTCCCAGGAGTGTATTTATAATATAACAATATCGTATATGATGTATATATTAGATACACATATTATATGTTTCACTCTTTCCCTCAACATCTTCAAAGGGCCCTCTGTGTCCAGTCACACAGGCCACAGCAAGAAAACTTCATGCAAATTCATTAAATCAAACCACCCAATGTCGAAAGGACGCGACAAACTTTTGATGGACGCATCTTTGGACCAGCTTCTTCTCGCCATCATCAGTCGCTTGGCAACATACATGAGGGGTTAGGTTCCTCCCAAATGCCGATGGAAGGATTATCAATACACCAAAACACGTGATGATACATGAATGCTTAGATGAGAACAATGGACAAATAAATCGGTGTAACTGTCCCACCCTCAATCTTTCTTTCAATTCTCTGCACTGAATTTTTCGGAAAAAAAATCTGCCACGCAACTGCCCTCCAGGTAACTAACATACACCCTGGAAGATGAACATGGAACCAAAAAATCACCCAATTGAAAAGGAACATCATCTGAACTAAACCATCATGACTTCAGGTTCCATGTTAATCTTCCAGGGTGTATCCCTTCCTGTTTGGAGTCGATGTTGACTTTCCTGACTTTCCTATAGGTGGGTCCCATGTGATGTTTGATCTTTTCCTGGAGTGTCGCATGTTCTGTGCGAAAACAACAGTGATGAACCTTAAAAAATGGTCACTTCTAAGGGCGGTTTGAAAGAATTCTAGGCCTAAAACAGGTATATAAAACCCATCAACAATTAACATGTCACCTGAACATTTGCCATCCCAACAGGAAAAAATCATCTGCCCAACAAAGATCACCCAAACCGCATTGAAATCCCGGAAGACCAATCATCCTCCAAACTTTCATGACGACCTTTGGGTGAACCAAAATGTGTTCAATTTCCAGGGGGTAGATTCAACCCCCTATATCCATGGCGGAAAATACATGGGAAAACTGAGGCCTTGTAGCCATACTTTAGAGAATCTGTTTCACCCCAGTTATAACCATGGTGATCGTTGGAATGTCCCCTAAGGATCGGGTGGTTGGGACCCCTTCCAAATTGGCCGAACTTCATGGTTAACATACATGGGAATGATCCTAACCACTTACAAGTCCTGGGGTTGATCTTCGGAGTACCTGATACACCATGTACAGGTGGTGTTGAACCTTCAAAATGGCATGGTTTTCACCCTTATAAATGGCCTTATAGGTAGGGTTTATAAATTTATAACCATAAATAAACCACCTCCCTATAACCATAGATACATAAACCCTACAAATATATGGCCTTAGTTATTTCACCTCTCGGGATACTCGGGATACGTGTGGCTTTCAAACTTTCGGGGGAAATCACTGTCTGCGTTTTTGGAGCTGAAAGGTCTGAGCTGTACTGCCCTTCTCACGGCTGCCGCTACCTTTGATCCGCGTCGTCTTTCAGCACCGGGACGTGGATGTTTTTTCAAATGCCTTGGATGCTGGCTACAGGCATGGCCCGAGATTTTGATTATTTTTTCTTTTTGGATGGTAAATTAAATGTGATACAGTAGAATTGCATTCTTTCAATGGTAAAATCATTGTTGTATATGTTTGGCCAAGTTACATATTTATGATATCTGGCTATAAAATTTAGATTTATATGACTGCACTATGTAGATGGCCATAAAGTTATAGATGTGTTTTTTGAATGCAAATTTAAAATCATTACTATAACTTAGAATCTTTAAATTTCTCCAAAGGAACCACTTTTTTGTTCTTCACCACATCAAGCCAGTGAACACACATTTGGGTGATGAGCTGAGATGACAACTGGTGTCACTGGAGTTTCAGCTAGTGCAAAGTAAGAGAAGATTCTAAGGTTATTTCAACACACCTTTGGAGGACACCCCTAAACCTTTACCAACAGGCTATCAAGGGATTCCTTTCATAGTTGGCTAGGGGGATTGCCTGGGGTGTGCTCCAGGGGTGTGTTGTAATTTTCTTGGAAAGATGTCTAGGGACATGTTACACTTTTAGCCTCGCAGAACACACAAATGGTGAGTGAAACACACCCCTGAAGTTTTACAGCTCGCCCCTGAAAAATGATGCTTGAAAGACTACTTTCTTATTGGAAAAATCACTTTTCATGTACCGCGTCAAAACTTCGGGGGGGGTGAAGATGATTTGGGTGATATGTCAAATCACAGGAGTGATGTTAACACAATCAACGATAATGATAATCCAACAAAAAGATTTGGGTTTACATCATCAATTTGGAAAGGAAAATCCTTTCTTCAAAACCTTCACTTTTAGGTTTACCCTCCCAGGGAACTAACAGCAAAAGCCCGTAAAAATGGTGGTTTCCAATAGGGTGGCCCGGGGGAAGTCATCACCAGGTGGCCGTGGCTGCGGGACTACTGGTACCATGTACCTTGGCGGCAGTGATCACCATGGAGGAATCCTCACCGATATAAGCTGTATGGATACGGGTTATGTAAGGGAGTTTCCCCCACCCTCAAAAAATAGCCTGAAATAAGGTTCTTTCGTACCTTAGGTACCTGAAATTCTTGGTGATTCAAGACGTGGATGAGTTGAACAGAAAAAAACTAAAGGAAAAACTAGTGACCAGTGAGAAACCCTGCGACTGTGTATTGTAGTCTTTTTTGTTGGATTCATGTCATTCAGCATGAAAGAAGGATCCCGTTCTTCACAAACCAGGCTTTCATGGAAGATAACAAGTCTTTTGAAAATGTTTCAATAAAAACACATGAAAAGCAGTATATAAACCATTAGTCGATAGCCGTATAGACTTCCTTGATTGATAGCCTTTTCTTCAGAACCCCGGCCTTAGTAGTTTTTTTTTTTCAGACGACCTCACTCAGGGTAACAGGGCCGTGGTTGTTGGAGCACTGGTTGGGGGTCAGGTATCTTGATGCTGCCCAATGATGTTTTGATACCTTTGCGACTGGCCATGGAGCAGGCGTGAGGTTTAAGACACCAGCCAGCAGCACAGCCGAAGGGTTGTTCGTAGAAAGGATGGCCTGGATTCGAAGGAAAGGTTAGAAGATACCCGGGACCCTAAAACTAACATGTTTCGATCTGAACATAGCCCTTCCCAAAAGGAAAGGCTTATCTCCCAAGCACCATTTTTCAGGGGAGATGACCAGAAATGATAGTGCAAAAAACGCCATTTTGTTGTCCACCGATATTTTGAGTCTGATCTTTTTTTCGCCGAAAAATCGTCCGTTAAGAAAGTATTATCTACATGTATCTACCCCCATGGGGGGATCCATGGGACTGGTATATTTACCTATCATAAAAATCATAAAAATCAACCAAACCTAGTTAATATACCATGCATGGATCCTATGGGTACTCTGAAAGAGACACTGTGTAGCCAAAGAATCTTCCAATTCAGGACAAAGACCCCAGGTTTTGGGGACCTAAAAATCTCCACTTCACCGAAGTTGACGACATTGTCACGATTCCTTGATGACATGTGCCATCGATCAACAGAAACATGGAAAAAAGATCCAAACATCAACAAAAATCGCATCAAAAGCTCTCCATGGGCAGGTGGCACTTCTCTTGACTCTCCTGGCAGTTTATATCTTTGGCACTTTGCCGAGATGTCGGAAGAGTTGATCAGTTGACCGAAAGGTAAATTTTCGTTGGACCTGGGGGAGTTGATTTATACCTCAGAGAATGGACCATGGGACGATTGGACGTATATTTACCGATCCATGAATTTTGTTGATGTTTATAGTTTTCATTAGCCGGTAAATATACCAGCCCCATGGATCCTATGGGTACTACATGGGATGTCGGGTTTGGGGGTGTCAAGTTGACACCTGTTTTTGAGGCCCGATTCATCCGGGTCTCACGATCGGAGGGCCTGGCGTTTCCAGGACGGAGGTGTCCCCAAGAATTCCAGGGAAATCTCGGTTGGTGAAATATTATCATTTGGCTATACAATGTAGTTATTATGATCAGCAGTTAATAAGGATCCCTTGGGTTGTTTTGTGCACTAGGGTCCATTCTACATTCGAACATGTCTTTTTTGGGATTTTTGTCATTGGACTTCCATGAAGTAAGGATCCTGGAATCCTTAACTAATCAGCATTTTTGCAGGCAAAAAATGTCATGGGATTTTTTTTACTCGACGAAGGCATGGAAATGTATTTGGACACCTGGAAGATGAGAGATACTAGGATACCGATACCATCGCAAACCAATAAAAAGTGGGGGAGTTTTTATTTTTCCAAAGTACTTATAACACAAAATCCAAAGAACTGTTTCAAAATGCTGCCATTTTTGTTCATGTGTGATTGAGGTGATTATAGTATTGATCGTTTTGAACACAGAGTTTTTGTTTAATGTTTACCGTGTTTTTCAAAAAACACGGTATCTTTTTTCGAGACGTCTTCCTTTCCTCTCATCTTCCAATTTCCAATTGAGGTGTCCGGCAGCTGAGTGTCTCATGCTGTGGCCTGCGTAACCAGCAGTACTTGCGCCAACGGAAGCAGTTGCTGTGGGGCGATGGAGGCCCCACGTTTTACATCATATCCTTGGTGTCTGGAGGATGTTGTGACCTGTTGGATGATGTATTTTTTTTTTTGCAAATTTCAGAGGTACAGCAGCTATACAAGGTGGGCCCTTACCATAAGTATAGGGGTTATAGCTGGATTCACTTATCGGGGAGAAATAACCTCAGTTACCCTTTTAGTTTTTTGGCCATTTTTAGGGGCGGGCCCCATGTCATTCCATTTATATTCTAGTAAGGGGCCCACCTTGTAGCTGGCTTGAAAACGGTTGAAACTGAAAAAAACACAACCACCCAAGCAACAGTACCCTCCAAGCAAGCAACATATCCCGTTTAAAGGTAGCTGGGATGATGATTTTCCTCTTCCATAGGGTGGGATATGTTAGTTCCCAGGAGGGTATGTGCTTTTGAAGCAGCAACTACCCTCCCTGAAACTAACAGTTCGCACCTGAAAATGGATGTTTGGAATACTAAATTTCCTTTTTGGGGCCCTTTTGCCTTTGACTTTCCCTATACCCATAGAATCCATAAAACTGGTATATTTACCTACATGAAAACCCTAAACATCAACGAAAACATGTAGGTACAGTAAATATATGAATCCCAGGGATCCTATTGGGGCAAGGGATCCAATCACCGAACTGGCGGTGAACCGGTGAAAAATTCGGGATGCATCCCATCCGGGCAGGTCCCAGAGAGGCGCCACAGGGACCAGTGTCTTGACATGAACTGAGCAATGGAAAGAAAGGGAACCCAGGGTTGTACGGTTGATGGAAAAAATCCTGCACCAGTTGATATGGTAAATATCCCATTATTTACGGGGTTTCATACGTCCAAGGTGGTGCAGGATTTCTTCCATCAACAGTATGAAAGTGGAAAAGGGGGTGATTTTCTAGACTATCTACCCTCCCCCGAAGTTTAACAGCGAGTTTGCCCCTGAAAAGTTACCGAAACCCAATTTCGGAAAGTAAAGTCTTCCAAGCACCATTGTTCATGGGTAAACTTGCTGTTAAACTTCGGGGGGGTATAGGTTTTTGGTAGGAACTTGAGTCGGGTTCCAGGACTTTCCATGTCAAAGATGGTGGGGTTCAGAAAAATGTCAGGCATGCCTCCCCCCCACTTGGTTACTTCATTGCCCATAGGATCCACGTATGGGTATATGTATATATAATAGACCCCAAATACATAGAATATGGAATTGGGGTTGTCACTATCTTCATAGGGCATCAGGAATTGGAGCTCAAAACTACATACATAGAATCTGACAAATTCATACATAGAATATTTTTCCCAATTCTGAAGATACTTTTAGGCACACAACGAATTCAGCAATTACCTCATGAAACAAACCGGATAGGTGCAGAAATGGAACCAGTAAGGTCACGAATACAAACTGGTAGTACATTTTTTCATTTGTTCCAGGGAAGGGTCCGGCAACTACTGGCAAGAGAAAATAAAAGACAAAACAAAGAAGAACTTTTCCAGTTACTTTTTATCATGTAAAACCTTTCAAAAAATCAATTTTTTGGCGTTCATAAGGGTCCACCCCACGCCGGCAATGCCAAGCAAGCCACAATACTAAATGCACGTAACCTTCACATGTGTTTGATACCACTGCATTGTGTCAATACCATTGGGCGACTAATACATAGAATATTGATATAGGATGTTAGGTGCAGAAAGAAACAGACCCAGTAAGGTCACCAAAAAGGTCACGAATACAAACTGGCAGTACATTTTTCCATTTGTCCCAGGGAAGGGTCCGGCAACATTAGGCAAGAGGAAATAAAGACCAAAAACAAAGGAGAACTTTTCCAGTTACTTTTTATTATGTAAAACCTTTCAAAAAATCAATTTTTTGGGGTTCATAAGGGTCCACCCCACGCCAGTGGATGGGAAGAGAAGAGGGAGAAGGAAAAACGTCGGATGGAGATAGGAGAGACTGGAGGGGAGCATCACTGGATATTCTATGTATATTTTTTTTAATAGTTAAATACCGGCATAGAAAATTTTGATATTCTATGTATTCGGACTCTGTTATATATGTATATTATATATTGATATTACCTACATTTGGTCGATTTTTATGATAAATGTAGGTACACACTCCATACATGGATCCTATGGGTTAAGCTCTCGACATGTCTTTTTTCCGTGAATCTTCACCAGAAAATCTTTTTATTTTTCAAACAAATCTGTGTTTTTGTCTTGCAAACACATCCTCAATCCCTCCAACAAAAAGGTGGATAAATATGAAACCCAACAAAAAAAGGTGGATACATATCAAGCTTACCAACAAAAAACCCTGGGATACATATGAAACCCAACAAAAAATATTGGATTAATATAATATATCAACCTCAACCTCCCCAAAGCTGGATAAAACACCTCGACCTTCCAAGCTTCCTGGACCCGTGGGAAAATTCGGGGTTCTTCCAGGTCAGTGCCCAGTTGATGGAGGTGACATCGACAACAACGGACTTGGCAGGTGAGGGGGACCGATCGAAGAAGGTTGCGTTTCGGTGGTTGAAACGCAACCATTTTCACCACCGAATTTTTACACCACCGAAGTTTAACAGCTCGCCCCTCAAAAAATTCATGGTTGGAAGACCACAATAACTTTTTTTTGGGGGGGAATCCCTATTTTCCAAGAAATCTCCAACAGGACCCACTGAACGGACCCTAAACCTGAGAATCTAATAGCTCTAGCAACTTCCTTAGGGGTCCGTTGGTAAGGTCCCATTCAATTTTTGATGGATATTTTGAGGGGCTATGTTAAACTTCCAGGTGGTATGAAAAATTAAGAATTAAGAAATTCCATCCAATCCATCATTTTTCCGGCTAGGTTTTGCAGCCTTTTGGGGTACATGTATCAACTTAAATGGTGAATCCCAGTATGGCAGATCAGCCACAACACTCAACTAACAAAAAACCGCGAAGCTTGCATTTTCACAGCTACTTATGAAATTTAGGGCCTGAATCCCCCCTTGTCAGGATGCATTAAGTAGTGATCACTAAGAGTCGTGATCCTTGGTTGCTGCGTCAAAAATTGCGAGGCCTTGGGCCTTCAGCACTGCACTCCTTACGACTTCCGCTCCGTGCACGGCGGCATGCACAACATGTGGAGGTGCTGGAGATCATTGCCAGGCCTGTGGATGGTCCATCCATACTTGGCTGAAAATGGCTAGCCACCGACTTGCGCAAGTACGTCTCCATTTGTATTTAATGATTTTTCGAGCTTAGAAGTGGCAGATCTGGTGTTGGATAGATATGTATATATACAATGAAAATTTGAATATTTCATACGCAGTATACATCGTGACATAGCCATACCACACTTTCAATTGCACCATTAATCGCTGGTTTTTCCAAACTAGTGTCTCAACATCCACTTCGGCAGAAAAACCCATGCCCTTGTATCAACATTTGTCAAATCACCTTAAACCAAATCCAAACAAAATGGTTGTCGGATTGACGGATTGCCTTAGGCAGATGTTGTGACATAGCTATAGCACTGCTCCATCACTTATAGTGTCTGAAGATCCGCGATTAGTAGGTGGCAGCAGTCATACCCTACTTGGAGGATCATCCCATTTAGTAAGTGTAGTTAGGATCACCCCCATTTATAAGCCATGAAGGAAAAGGCCATTAGAAAAACGTCCCATAACCTCAGCGAACGGGGACTTGCCTTCAACATGGTTATTAACCACTGACTAATTGGGGGCCCATCCTCCAAGTACTCTTACAAAATCCCCCATTATCCCATGGACCCCTAAAGGCCCGTTTTAGGCTGGAAAGTGTCAGGAGATGGTTTGTGGGGTCCTTTGACACCGATCCTCATCCTCGGTATTTTAGGTATTTGGACAACTAGGGATAGGGATTGAATTTTGGGAATCGGATCAAAGGAGCGTGCGAATTTGTAAAGGCATTCCAATGAAACTCTAAACTTGAGAAGCACTTGAGACATTTGTACATATATACATATCTATAACGTTGATTCCAAAAAAGGCACTGTGTTTTTTTTCAATGGGTTTTTCAATGGTTTTAACTCTTCCGTGTTCTATTAATTCTCTTCCAAAAAAAAGTTGGCCTCTTGGAACGCCTGTTGAAAGGTTCACGTGCTGCATCCATGTCGGATCTCAACACCACCTTTTCCCCAATGAAAAAACCATGGTTGGTTGGGGTATATAGAGGATGAAATCCTCCCCAGTTATATAAGCATTATAATGCACCATGAAATAAGGATCCCTATTAAACAAACAGGATTCAATGGAAGGTAGTAAGGTTTTTTTTTCGTGGCTCACCTTTCCCCCAACCTTCCTTGTGACACCCCACGAATCGACATCTAATGGATGTTGACTTTTCCGTGAAATTTTCATGTGTTTTGGTTCCTGCTACCCGAAAAACACTAGCAGTTTTTTCATGGATGGAAATGGTGAGATTTTTGTTAAAAACAATTTTTCCATGTACATCATGAGTTTTTTGAGTCTTCTGATGCAACTGATAACCGGTCATGGGTTTATGACAATGAGTGTTTATGGGTACGTTGATGGAAGAAATCCCAAACAACCACCTGGAATGTATTGTAAATAATAGTGGGATAAACTACCAACCCCAACTGGTTAGCCGGATTTCTTCAACCAACAGTAGGACACTCCGGTAAACTGACATAGCAATGGGAAATTCACCATTTGAAGATGTATCGCTTATTAAACATGGTGGTTTTCCATGGCTATCTTAGTTTACCGGAGGGTAACTAGTACGGTCCTTTCCTTTGTTCCAGCTCGTTTCGTAGGATTGTGGTCTTGGTGCACATGGGTCTTTTTGGTACTCCAAGTCTTATAGCGTACCGAGGTGAATGGGTGTGCGTTGGTCGGTCGTTGAAATTTTGAATGGATGGATTTTTGTTGGGGGGGAAAATGGGGGATATTGTGAAATTGGGGATGTTTTTTCTATAAACATATATACCTGGATCTTCCAAAGGGTGCTGAATGGATGATAAAGGGTGCCTATACACCATCCTTTAGAATCTGGTATATATATAAATATGGATCCCAAAGAAAACATAAGGGGATGTTTTCAAATCCTTGAGATTTAAGTTTTGAAATGATACCCGGGAACGGTCGCATATCCCCTGCCATTTCTGGCATGTTGGAGTCGATGATTTTCCGGCTTTCCGATGATGGGATATGTGATAGAGTATTATGAAACTGGGGTGATTACATACCTTGTTAAGGTGCGAAAACAACCCAAGAAAAGGACAGGTCAATTCCATGTTTTTTAAAAGACATGGCCCAAAAATTCGGATGAATTGATGCAGATACATTTCAGTACAAGTTTCTGAAATTCAAAGATGTCTTAGAATTCCAATTTGAAGGGCTATCAACGAAACAGAGGCTATCATTTTTTTTAATGACATAACTATCGAACTGGCGTCGTTTTTATATATTCCCACACTTAGAAGGAAAGAAGCATGAGCTTTAAGCCCAAGAGTACGTGTCTCCCCATTGCATGCCATTCACAACCCTGGTTGGTTGTTTTTATGCGGAGGTCTATAGTGCCCCCCTATTAGTTGCTATATGAAATTCTATGTTCTATCATATAGTATCTCAAAATCCACCTAAGAAACCACAAGATTACATGTTTTTTCGCTTGAATTGATTTATATAATCAGTTGGGTGAATAGACCATCTGCTCAAAAGTGACATTTGAGCACGTCTCAAAGTGAAAGACCCCTAAGACTTCATTGAACTCTAATGATACATTCGAAATCTGATAGATCAGGCCCTCTGGAGCCCCAATTGAAACCCTTACTGGGAAAGATGAAAGGCTTCATAACACCCTTTATCTTGGATTTGTTTAAGGTGATTTCTTTACTTTGTAACATGGTAATATACTGTCTTTCACCACAATTTAGGAGAATGTTTTTCATTTTTCCAAGTTACTAGTATGAACTATTGTATGCCTTGGGATGTGAATGGCCCCTCTCAACAAAAGGCAAGGTGCTCCGGATCTCCCCGGTCACACCTAAAACTGTACTGACAAATTCTGGTCACAAAGTTTCGCATGCTGCAAGTGGGGTGCAGCAACATCATCATTATCATTATTAGCATCATTAGTATTATTATTCTCCTCCTCCTCCTCCTCATCATCATCATCATCATCATCATCATCATCATCATCATCACCATCACCATCACCATCATTTTCGGCCCATTAATAGGTCATTTCTTGTTGTCATCTTCCGCTTCCAAAAAAAACCACATGGAACAAAATTACCACACACCACCACACCACCATCAACAACCTCCGCGGAAAAAACAGACACAGACACACACACAGGCAAACGAAACAACAAACAACAACCAACAACCCCAAATCCGACCCCACCAACAACGCAACAACACCCACGTGACACCACTGGACAGCGTGAAGGTGAAGATTTCTGGCAGTTCGTTTTAGTAGCTTTGCAACTGCGACAGATGCGTATCGCCTTTTCAGATGTACCCAAAGCGGTAACTTGGAAGCAACAACGGGGTGACCACCGACGAGTTTGTGACCCTTTTGGGATGGTGAGTGAAAACGTGACCCGAACTCAAAGGTTGGAAAGGTGACCTCCAACTGTGGGATCAAAAGGTCACATTGAATCATCTGGGAGTTTTTTTTTTCCCGCTGGTGTTGGATGATGGTTGGGGGGGGATGGATGATGAAATTCAAACGGTTGGTTATATTAAAGGAAATCCAGAAAGGTTTTTGTTGAAGGGAAGGTTGAGGGTGAAAATAGTGAAGGATATATTTCTTAACAGAAGAGAAATGACAATGGCTGGTTGGGTAGAGACTTCTATACTGTGAAGCAGTTTCTAGTGATGCTTGAATCTTGTTGCCACTTTGGGAGCAAAGAAAGTCAGGGTGATCCTGAGGTTTCCAATGTTTCCTAGGGGGGTTTAGATGAGGTTTTTGAGAACCAAATATGAATACACTTATGTATTGGACAGTGGCAAATGGAGGTGTAGCTTGGAATCCCCTACTAAAAGAAAAATGTCATGTCATCCTTGTGGTCGACGGAATCCTGGAAGGGGGCCATTCAATGTATCCATGCTTTTTTTCGCAACCGAAACCATCCAACCAATAAGGTTTCTTGCCCCTGCAAAAAAAGCGGTCGAACCCCAAGAGTTCTAAAGTTTTTTCAAAAACCTATGAATTTCAGCAACTCTTGTCATTAGTTTTAAGGGAGTTCGTACCAGCTTTCTTTTTTCCGAAACGTACCAACCTGCAACTCCAGGACCCCAAAAAACGGATGTTGGAACAGGGCCCATCAACAACCCAAAAACAACGTCTTCCACCTTTCCAAGGCACTGGATGCAGCGTTGGCGGGTCTCTTGCATCTGGCATCTTGGAATTTCTCTACTTGGCCTATGGCTGCAACTTGGCGATTGTCATTTTTTCCATGCCCTAGGGATCCAATCACCTTCTGAGAATGGTAATGGAACCTAAATACCTTTCTAAGGAGGTGATTATACACCCCAATCATCATCTGAGAAGGTGATTGGATCCTTAGGGATGTCAAGGCGGCGCGTTGAGTTACCCTCTTGCATCCGATGGGATGGGAATATTTACCAAGCCAAAATTTCCCTTGAAAAATTTGGGCCATGTTTTCATCCCCCTTTTCATAGTAGGTATCTAAGCCTCGTAATACGTTCGGATCCCTGAAACTTTCTGGATTTGTTGGAGCTCCCAGGTTTTCCCACATGTGTTTCCAGCGTTTTTTCAAACCTTTGAGGGGAAGGGTGATGTTGAATTTCCGTGGCTTCTTGTTTTGGCGAAAACACACATTTTTCTCCAACCAGTTTTTTTTTCCAACAACAGATGTTACTCAATGTTGTTTTCTTAATCTTTTTCTTCCAACTTCTTTTTTGGTTTTCATAAGTTGTTTTTTTTTGGGCGGAAGTCAAGTGGCAAAAAGAAGCCTTCAAAAACCAACTCTATGAACTCTAATTCAAGTGGAGCATGTGTGTGTGCTTTTTGTTGAAGGAAGTCGATTTGGTGCCTTTGTTTTCAGGAATTGCGAGTCGAATCTTGCGGGTTCCTAGAGATTTATGTTGCAAGATCTGAGTGATGTTCAATATAAAGAAACGCACAAAACTAAACCAGCAGATTCCTCGTTAGGAAGTTTGCTGGTGGTTATTTTTTTGGGTTATTTTTGGTGGATGATTTTTTCTCAGGCCTTTTTTTCAAGGCTTAAAAACGCAAAGAGTAGATAAATTCACTGGGTTGTCCCCCCTTCCCAGTGTTAGTCATGACCAGGATTTTGACATTTTTTGAGGTGCAGGGATCCCAACCTAAACCTGTATTTGCCACTGTTAAAAAAACAAATGAGTCGGTTTAGCTTAGGATCCCGGAAGCTAAACATATACAAAAGATGAAATCCTGGTGGTGAGGAGCCAGCATCCTGGGAAAGGGGGAAAAAGATGGTAAACTTGAATTCAAACTGTTAATTTCAATGAGGACAACTTATAGCGGACCAGTTCCCCCGCCGGTTGGTCACCCCCAAATTTGAAGTTTACTAAGGGAATCGACTCCCCCCTCCCAAAAATGCCAAGAAAAAACAGTCAGGTTTATAGGACAATAAAAATTTGCCCATCGGGATTGAAGGGACCTCTCGGTATCTCGGTATCTGAGGATCCCTTAGGATCTAACTTTATTGAAATCACCTTCAACCCTTGGATTACAACGGTTGAAGAAACCCATGGAGATTTCAGGCAGCATAAAACGCTAAAGAAAAAAAACCACCAAACCACGAAGCCAGCCACCCGTTTTTGGAAGGTCCAAATTTGCTTCGTTTCAGCAGCTCGGTAAAGAAAGAAAAGGTCAAACGTGTTGGCGTTTTTTTTTCTCTTCGTTTTTTGAGCGGGGGGTGGGGAGGGCGGGCAAGGTCCGGAACCATCAAAGGTGAATTTTAAGGGTGTTTTTGTTGACTCACAGAGGTGGTGTTGACTTTTTTAAACATAGTTTTTTTACATATCCCATAGGATCCATGGGACTGGTATATGTACTGTACTACATTTACCATAAAAATCAACCATTCATGTAGGTAAATATACCATACATCTGCAGCTACATGGATCCGTCATGGATATTCTAGAGCTCAAAAGACTAAGAGTGGCCGCGTTGTCTTATTGGATGGGCAAAATGGACACATGTTTTGAGGATCTGCGATTGGATGTACAAGTCAACAAAGTGAACTCAAAAGTGACATCGAAATCCAGCAAACCTTTTAGTTGATCCAAAACATGTTGAAACTGGATATCTCGTTCTCCCAAACTCATGAGTAAAATACCTGGATCTTCCTTTTATGTGTTAAAAATCTGCCTTTTTATCAGAAAAACCCACCAAAAGGCAGGAATTCTACATATTTTGGAAGATCCAGGTAGAAATAAACATGTATATACAAATTGATACATAGACATTGCTTTCATTGAATGCCTGAAAAGGTTTGTGCGGAAAACTTGGCTCAGTTTTATGACCTTAGGTCCTACGCCAGCGCGGCGTTGTATTCTGTGCGTTACTCCGATACCTGGCGGGTTGGATTTTCTTGTGAGGGGGGGGGGGTAGTGTGGTGGAAAGACGAAAAATTGCAGCCACGTGAAATCATGAGCTTCTCGGTGTGGGCTTTTGTTTGATGAAGATACTCCAATCTAAAAGTCCAATCTATTCAATTCTTGGTACCTTTTTTATTTTTGTGATCTTTGCCCTAGACATCCAAATACCTGCTGAGGTTTGGTGTTTGATCGGTATGTTTTTGGGGGTCCAAATACCGAACCTCAGGATATGTGTTTAACATGTCTAGGGTTAGGTCTTATGACAGAATCCCTTGGGGTAAACGGGTAAAGCGATATATATATATATGTATATACACCAACAGAACCGGTTCAGTTTAACAAGCGAGGTATACTGTAGGCGGTTTGTTGAGTTAGAGCAGGGACCCAAAAACAGAGTTGATGTTTTCGTCTTCCAAGTATCCATGGCTTTCAGGGGTGAACATTGCTGCTTACCTTCCGGATACAAAAAACCACTCTTGAGATGGTGATCGACAAAAATAGTACTCCTGAATTTTTCAGCAAAGCATAAAAGCCCACATTTTTTTTGTTCTGGCTGGCCCTTAGTAAGTATATAGTGAAGTTTCTGAAAGTTTCATGGCCCATCATGACTAGGTAGTGGCAACTCAAATATTTTTGAAATGTTCACCCCTACTTACCTGTGAAAAATGATCCTCCAATTTGACTTGCATGCGCCTTTTTTTTCAAAGAACCTGGGTGAAATGAAACGGACCAACTGAGTAGAGAAGAAGGAACCGAACCAGGTTACCACTTACTCTAGGAACTTCCAGTCAAAACCCTCCTGAAACTCGGTGGTTTCACCACCAAGTAGAGCTTCCCAGGGAGCTGTACAACTTCCCCCTTGGATGTTATGGTGAAAGTTTCTTTCCCCAAAGAACTCCCCGAAAAAACTATAAAGAGTCAATCATCAGGTTCACCTCATACCATCCATCTTATGGCATAGATATTTACCTACTAGGTGGTGGTTTCAAATATTTTTTTATGTTCATCCCTATTTGGGGAAGATGAACAAAATTTGACTTGCGCATATTTTGCAGATGGGTTGGTTCAACCACCAACGAGTCAACGAGCCTACATGACAATGGTCAAATTTTGTATGGTAAATGGAGGTAGATATATACCAGTCCCATGGATATACATGGATGGATGCCCATCGGAGCAATTGGTGCCGGGAGTCAGGATATGTGGTGCACCTCTCAAGAATTACTCGTGCTCTTCCCAAGCTGCGACATCCTTTGACTTCGTTGTTGCTGTGGCTGAATGTGACTTGACGCCTGAAAAAACAGCGAGGAAAACATCACCACCTTCGGGTGGTGAAGGAGGGTGTGGTTGGTATATACTATTTTTGTTGCTTTGCTTGTTTTTTGTTGAAATACATTTTTTTTTGTATTTCGGGAAGACCAATTTACCCTCCCTGAAACTAACATAGCACCCAAAAATGGTGGTTTCCAACAGGAATCTCATGGAATCTCCTTTTCCAGGGCTGTATTTTCAGGTGCTATGCTAGTTTCAAGGGGGGTACATATATCTTTAATGGTGGTCTTTGAACTACCAGGCTTTTCTTTGTTTCGTTGGTCATTTTTTTGCCGGAATTCTACCATGGGATTCATCACCCTTTTTCACCACCATTTGGTTGGAATATTTATTTTTTCCGACCCTCTTAAGCAAATCTAAGCAGGGTGTAACTACACCAACTACACACCATCCTGGAAGCCAACATAACCCCTGAAAATAGGTCCTCCCAAAAGGAATTTCATCTTCCAACCATTGATTTTCAGTGGCAAACTGTTAGTTTCAGGGAGGGTACCTGGATCTTTTATAGATCTGTAACATTTCTGCCTTTTGGGGGGTCGGTTATTTTGGTGATGCACAAATTTTACACACAATTTTCGGAAGATGCAGGTATATAGGAACCCTTGGATGCCCCTTGTTTTGATTGGAGTTTGGACCTTGTTTTTATTGGGGGGGCCAAGGCTCAAAATGGAGGACATTCACAGGTTCCAGGTAAGATACCAGTAGATACACCCTCCCGAAGTTTAAGAGCGAGTTTTCCCCTGAAAAGTTACCAAAACCCAATTGAAGGAAGCGGGGGATCATCTTCCAGTCCTATCAATTTTCAGGGGTTTTCACTCGCTGGAAAAAACTTCGGGGGTTTGTCTAGGTGCTTCCTTTGCCTCGATTTTTTGTGTGGTAAAAAAAGACCCAAGAGTTGGTTACGTTGTAGCTGGTTGCACCCCTTGGCAGCCCTTGGTTTTGGGGTGGATTTTGTGTACTTTTAGTGTGAAGAAATCCTATCCCAAAAAATAACAAATCTTTTTTCCAATCAAAAACAAGGTTCGTTAGGTTGCTGGTCTGTATATTTGGAGGTTTATACAGCCCTCCCTTTGTTCTTGGAAATGATGGTATCGTCGACTGCACGAACTTACGAACCCCTATTATTCTCAACCCAATCAGTATATGAACGATTTTCCCATACGATCTTAAAAACAACTCGATTTCTTCCTCAGTCGTTTTGCTTTATTATTTCCCTTCCCCCAAAAACCAACAGCATACCGTCTTGTATGGCATCATCCTCCAAAAAACCACCGAACAAACATCATCATCATCACCCCTGCCCCCAAGCGCCATCCTTCTTCAAAGCCCCTCTCCAAGGCTTTGCTGTGGCCGGGTCTTTTGGTGGTCTTGATGTTTGCCGCGATACTGGAAACTCCGTTGATCGCAGTCTTCTCTTTGCCACTCTTTACCTTGGCAGCTCCAAGGTTTGGATCCGTTGGTTGGATAGGCCCCCGAAGTTGTTTTCCAACGGACCTTCGTTTCGGTAAGTTGCGAGATCGATGTTGTTAGATACGCATGGTTTTTTTCGGGGTCCGTTCACTAGGTCCTGGTGGAGATTTCTTGGAGAGTTGTGTAAAACCCCTGAAAAGTGAACGCCTTTGGAATAGGAAAGGAGATAAAGTCTTCCAAGCACCTTTTTTTGAGGGGCGAACTGTTAAACTTCGGGGGGGTGGGTATTATGTTCTGGGAGGGATTTTGGGGATAGACACACCAACAAAGTTGAATGAATGGAAACTACCAAATGCATGGGTTTCCCAAAAAGTCATCTAATATTCCAGGGCGCCATTTTTAAGGTTCCATTTTAAATTTTGGGAGGGTACTGTGAAGTTTTTTTTTTTTTGGGGGGGGTAGACAAAAATTGTGTTTTCATTAGCCAAATATCACATCTGCTTGAACAATAGGAAGTTGCTTGCCGAAGACTGTTTATACTTTTGGAGCTTCAATTTTTTACTCCAAATTCCAGACTCACTAAGGTGATTTATATATGGGGATCTCAAGTG
Source organism: Breviolum minutum Mf 1.05b.01 (assembly GCA_000507305.1). Classification (NCBI taxonomy): domain Eukaryota; class Dinophyceae; order Suessiales; family Symbiodiniaceae; genus Breviolum; species Breviolum minutum. Next base: position 140,281 of record DF239257.1, read on the forward strand.
ATCTGACTTCACCCAACAAAAATGGTGGCAGAAAAGGAATGAGTTGAATCATCTCAGGAAGTTCTTGGGGGGAAAGAACGAAAAGAAGAATAAACAACTAGGTTGTGGTTTCAAATATTTTTTTATTTTCATCCCGATCCCTGAGGAAATGATCCATTTTCACCAATATTTTTCAATGGGGTTGAAACCACCAACTAGACAAGCACTTCTGAATTATGACTATATGCCCCATTTGCCGGCAGCTTTATTGGCATGCCATTGGCATGGCAGAAATCTAAGGATGATCGTTTTGAAGGATTCCTGAACTGCCCAAATGTAAGTTTTCATGCTGGTATGACCCTTTCAAAGATTCACCATTTTGGGGAGATTCCAGCATTTTTCTAGTCAAAAGGGGCCACGAAACCGTCGCGGGAGAAACATCGCTTGAAACATTGCAGGTGGTCAAGAGTAGCAGGCACCCTTTCGAGTACACCATTGGTGAAGGGTGCTGAAGGTCTCTTTTACTCCAGCGACTTGGGCATTATAATCATGGGGTTGGTCAACCTTTTCTGTGGCGTTAGGGGGTTTGGTTGGGACAGAAAAGTTGGGGGAAAGACCGAGCCGCCAAGTGGTTTTCCAAGGTTTCCGTCGTCCATTTTTCTCAGTCAACTCAATGGGGCTGGTATATTTTACCTACATTTTACCATACAAATTAGCCATTCATGTATAGGTAAATATACAAGTCCCATTGAGTGTTTGGGTTTGTGACATTTAAGCATATTGGCTGGTGAATGAGCATCTCAAACATATTGGTAGGTGCGACACCCCTGTGCAATTGTTTCATCCTGTTGATGGTCGGTTTGCATGCAGATGAAAGTATGTTCGTTGTTGGCCCCCTTGAACATGTAGGTTTTTTCTTTGCCAATGACTCACCGTTGAAATGGTGTACTTATACCAAGATGTAATAATACACAGAATTTGTACCTCTATACTTCTGAAATATAAGATAGATACACAATCATGAATCATGACCATATTTGTTTGCGGAGTTACCTTTTCCATTCTTTTCCAGGATATCCATTCGTCAAACTGTGGAGAGGTGGAGATTCAGGTTAGATGTCATCCTTTCCTGTGATGCCTATGAAAAACCAGTTACGTACGATCGGAGGATCATCCCAGCTAGTACCCCATGGTCAAAATATATGGCACAGTCCCCAAAAGGTAGGTTAATACATGGCTTATATAAACCAATACAAGGTAAGTGTGCCATCTACTTTTACCTTGGTGTAAGTAGTTGGGATCACCCCGATTTATGTCCGCCATGATTTAGGCCCATCAATTTGGAAGGGGTCCCACAACCCTAAGGGGACTTATGATCACCATGCTTAGGTTTCCACGGCTCTCCAAGTCCTAGGAGCCCATCCTCCCAAGTAGTTCGGGTGTCCAGACCTGTAGCTCCACCATGCATCCTAAGAAATGGGAGATTCCAACAAAAACCTTGGGCAATTTTCACCATTTTAGACATACTTTATAAAGACATTTCTTCTCATTATGCTTTTGTTAAAACAAACCAATCCATGATGTTTCAAAACTAAACATCACACAGTTCAAGAAAGAAGCATCTTCAAAGTTGAAACAAACGCCAACTTTCCACCCCTCAAAACCGTCCATCCAACCGGGATGGGGTCGCTTTCCCACGGTTTTCCACGGTGATTTTCCCTGAGTCTTGGCACCTTCGTTACTTCATGGTCTTGCTCAACAATGGCGAGCGGGAACCTTGAGACGCGAGAATGGTACCTTGCTGTTGTGCAGGCAAGTGCGGAATGGGTTGGGTTTTTTAAATAGTTGGTAGGTTGGGGTACCGAAACTCGTTGGTAGGTGGGTTTTCATAATTTTTGTAGTTTTTGTAGTTGGTACAAGGTGGGGTACCGAAACTCGTTATATATAATGGAGTTGACGAGGGGCCCTTATGGCTGAAAATAAATGCTTAGTTTTTGCACTTACTAAGTGGGATGATCCTCCAAGTAGTGGGCCCGGTGGGTTTGGGTGGGTAGATTTGGGTAGGTCGTTGAATGAAGAAGTACTTATATGGGTGTTTCCTTAAATGGTGGTACCCCCCAAAAAAAACCAAAATGATCATTTTTAGTAGGAACACCAATGGTTGTTGGGTACCACCATTTTAGGAAGCCCCCATATAGTTGGTACATATGGCTGGCGTTCAAAATTCCCGGTCTAAAGGATTATATAAAGTGGGCCCAATTGGAATTGAAAAGTTGATTTTACATCTTCGCTATGAAGCGGGCCCCATAGGAGATCACGCAGTTCACAAGCTAGGCGCTAGCATAGCGCTAGCGTGGCGCTAGTAGAACTATGATATGGTGAACATTGCTCAGTCAATATGCAGAGATTAATTAGTTTTGAAAACCTTTTCTGATATCATTCATTGTGGTGTTTTGCAGCCATTTTGGTTTTCAACATGGGTGACAAGGCATCCAGTGCTTTTGTGGAGCCAAAAAGGCGAAATGCAGTCGGAATTTTGCGCTAGCACCGCGCTAGCTTCGCGCTAGCAGAAATTGAACCTGGAGACCTTGGAGAGCCACCTGCCCACACGGCCCGCATTTAAAGATCAACGCCAGCCACCTGACGCGCAGCCTCCAAGCACCAAGAAATCCGACAGAATCTAACAATCCTCTCAGCTAGCCAGCCAACCAACTAGCCAACTACTCGGCCAACCAAGCCATGGGTATTCAAGCAAGCCACCAAGACACAAGCGAGAAAAGCGAGAAGGTCAGTGGTATGACAGCACTGACAGCAGCGAAGCCAGCAAAAAGGTCCGCGCTACTGCGCCTGCCACACAAAATTTACTTTATCCTAGATTTTGCTAAAATGAAGGTATGGTAGGCCCACAAGATACTTATGAAGCGGGCCCCAATGGAAATGAGGTGTTAGGGCCCAATCTAGGAACCAACATTTTACAACCAACCATATAGGCAGGTAGGTTGAGAGATGTAGGGGTTAGGTATGGTTAGGTTAGGTAGTTGGTGAGGTATAGTGGGTAGGTATGTTATAGTTGTTAAGCTCTTTTGGTGCCGCAAATATTTGAGGCTCAAAGATTTGAGGTACTCTAACTGGGCTGTCATGATCAATAGATGACCATTTTCCCTACTAAGCAACATGCTGCGGGGGTTGGCCACCAATCAGCTAAAAATCTCATCTGGGCAATTTATTATGAATCCTGAATCCTTAACCTGAATGTTTCAGCCATTTTGGGCAGGATTCCCTTACTTTTCACTACCTTTGTGGGTGACCCGTAAGATGCTGAGCATCCAACTTAACCAGAATGAAGCTGCTGAAACCTCCAATCCGAACAGCAACGTGCTCCATCCAATTCCGTTGTTTCTGAAGATTGCCATTTAATAAATTTGGGTAACTAATTAAAATACATGTGTTTTCTGACCAAACAATATATAGAGGTTTCATGAGGTTTGAAAAAAGCAGGGTGGTTGAACAACCATTTTTCTCATTTTGTTACCCCTGGCCCTGTTTTTTTTTGTGGAGATGATTCCAACTGGTTTTTTGACCCGCGCATATTTTCACTTGAAAGTGGTTAGAGTTGGTGTGTTCAACGTTCCACCACCACTCTCGCATCTTTTTTGCCACTTGGGTGTTTCCCCAAATCCTGTAACAGTTGGTAAATAACTGGGTGGTGGCAACTCAAATATTTTTTATTTTCACCCTTATTTGGGGAAGATGAACACGAGTTTCACTGTGAACCCCCCCCATTTTTGACCCCCGCCAAAAATACAGGGCTCTCCCTGCCAACAATCCTGAAAATATGCGCCTCACGATGGTTTGCAAGGAGTCATGAACGTTTGGCATGTGTGATACGTGTCTTAGTGACTCGGTATCAGATGTGGATTCGTGATGAGTATGTAATGAGCCTTGCCATGAAGTGGATGTATCTTTAAGGGAAGTTTGACTGAGAATTTTGGTTTTGAATTTATATGAATTTATCTAATAGTATATCAATTCCTCATGATCTACAACCATGTATAGATACATATATTACTGTACACATATGAAGATGATCAGTAGTTTTTGTCCAAACCACCTGCTTTTTTTGGTGATTCGTTAGGGCGACGACATGAACATGTAGCAAATCCTGATGAGGTTTTAGTTGACAATCTAAATTTCGGATCTCTAGAAACTTTCTGGTGAAGTTTTCCTGTGGGTTCCACGTCATGAACAGATGGCCGGAAAAGACACTGGAGGTTTGGTGATTATTCCTGGCTGATTGTTTTTTTTTTTTCAGCCCAGCAGCCCATGGAGAGTTGGAAACTATACAGGAAAAGTAAGGAGTTCATTCAATTTCATTTTTGCGGGGTCCCTGTTGGTAGAAAAAAACCAAATGTGGTGGCTTCATTTTTTTGAAAAAGCATCACCCCTGCTTGGGGAAATGATCCCATTTGACTAATACTTTTCAAATGGGTTGAAACCAGCAACTAGATATTTTCTGGTGTTTTTGTGCACATTTTGAAATACCTTAGAGACATATTAGGTTTGTACTATACTTTTTTTATTGTAAAGTGAACATTGTGCATATCGTAACCGTTTCTTCCTGCTAATATTGACGTTCCAAGCACATCATATCTACTACTGCAATCAAAGTACTGTTGATGGTTCAGAAATCCCAAACAACCCACCTGGGATGGTGGTAAAAACCCTGTAAATAATGGAATAACGGGGACAAACTACAAACTACCACCGTTTGGATGCTAAGAACCCTATAAATAATGGGGATAGAAACTATCAACCCCAACTGGTCCGCGGGTTCATATTTGATTTCTGATTTCCATCAACAGGTATCACAGATCCAAAGTACCAACTTCAACAGTATCGTATTTCGGGTTTATAACCTGTAGTTTTAGGATTTTACGTCTTCACACCTTCATTTTCTTTTTTAATGGGAACCATTTCTCAGTAACATGGTGGGTCGGTGGGTCAAGATCTCCCGCGTACTGCGTTTTCGGGATCCCCCCGAGGCGCATGGTTATGGATGGGTACAAGTGGAGCTACGAGGCTTAGAACTCCAGGAGAACTACTGGGAAGTTGGAAGGTTTTTTTTTTTTGGTTTGGCAATTGGGGGAAACGCAACATGTGTTGTTCATGGTAGATGTAGTCATTTTTTTGCTTACTTATCATTAGCTTGATATATATCTATATATAGATATATAATGAATATGTTGGTTACCAGATTTTTAGTGCTTGAGGTATTGCTAGTGTTGAGGGGGTGAGGTTGTGTGTATAGTATCCCAGCTTTTACCTACACCCTCCTTGATTGGCGTCGAGGGTTGGGTTGTGGATACCAAACCATTCTCGTGAGAAAATTTTCCCAATGACAGGGTTTTTGTTTGTTGCCCTTTGTGACATGGAGGACATGATTCGTTTTCACCGATGAGCAGTGAGTTGAGATCATGTTGCCTTTTTAGTCAGTCCGAAGTCATGTAGATTTTCATATGGAAGGTTATATATAGCATCATACCGTTTTCAATTTACCAGTATTCTAAATATTTTGGAATGGCTTGGCAATGATGAGAGGAAGTAAATCCATGACCTTTTTTGGTAAGGTGAATTTTGATCTTGATGAGAAGAAACATACTATTGTTGATGGAAGAAATCCTGCACCATATCATACCATTATCTACAAGGTCTCATACATCCCAGGTGGTGCAGGATTTCAGCCATCAAAAGAAGGAGTCTCAAAATTACTATGCACGATGATCGCCCCAGACGAACATTTGAGCCATGAACAATACCCTGGTTGGTTGGGTTATAGAGGGGATGAAATACCACCCAGTCATATAGGGATTATAACAGACCATTACAAGGATCCCTCTTAACCAACCAGTATAATGGAAAACCAGGCCGTTTTTTTTTTTCGTGGCTCATTTCAAAACTCTGCGGCGGATTGTTGCAGAATTTGCAGAAACAGTTGCTTCATAGCCAATCGGATAGTGAGTCTTATATTGGGATCTCCTCCCCACGATGCCTTGCGTGGCAAACGAGTCGGGGAATGTAGAGATTCGAGAAGCTAAAACTGCAATGTCATCCTGGTGGTCATTGTTCCCGGGAGGTATACTTAAGTTTATTTTGGGTTTGGTTACATATCTACTAGGGTGTCCATGGAAGTGATCGTAACTAGTTTTGAAGTTGGTTTCGTTCACCTATTTACGTGACTTGTCCAACCTACTTACAGTATATGGGGGTTTAGGACATCCATTTACAAAGTACCAAGGACATCCCAGTATAACCCCTGGAAGTCTAACATAGCCCCTGAAAATATACCATCCCAAAAGGAAAGTAGTCTTCCAACCATGAATTTTCAGGGCTTATGTTAAACTTCAGGGGTGTAATCCTTGGAAAATTTGATGCTTATTTTCCAATGCTACCATGATGGGGGTAGATCCAAAGTCTGTCAATTGACCTCCTTTGCCCTGTTCTCGTGAGGAGCCGACTAGTTGCCATCATGTGGAGGTGGCGGCTTTTTTTCGTTGGGTTTTTATGGATGCCAAACATGTGGAAAGTGAAGGTGTGTGCATATTTTTTGCCATGTTTTGTTTGGAGAAGAATTTTACGATGCTTTTTTGGTAGGTGTTTTGTTACCTTGTTTTGTTTGTGTCATTCCAGCTTGGTTGCTGCTTTAGTTTTGTTTTGATGTTTGTTTCCCTTCTTTCCTTGCCATTCCTTTCCTTTACTATTTATCTATCTAGTTTTTTCAAAGATCACTCTGAACCAGCATATGACGCTCTCTTGAGGCATTTGTATGCCACACTCCACCGAGGAGAAGAAACAAACTCATCATTTTACAAGCGTCCTTGGCAAAGAGACCATAGAATTTGCCCACAAAAACCATGAAATGTTTATTTTCAATGGAGTTTCCTGGTTCCCTTAATAGGTGGTAGGTACCATATAATCACCCAAATTGGCAATATATATAAGTGGTATATAAGTGGTATATATTGCCAATTGGGTGATTGTATCGTACCTACCACCTATTAAGGGAACCAGAAGCAGCTATTGATATTGGACAAGATAGCTGACTTGTGACTTGAGCTGGCTCGGAACAATTTCCCCATTTGTCATGTGAATTAACTTGGATATTATGCCGGTCCCCTCCCAGTAACAGTAGCAAATGAAGGATTTTGGGGATTTTTTTAACCTAAAAAAAGGTCACGTCATCCTGGTGGTGACGAGCCAGCATCCTGAGTTGGGGGATATAAATCCAAGAAACGACACCATCAACTTGGTACTTCCAGAGACCCTCCCTGAAACTAACAGCTCGCCCCTGAAAATAGGCCATCCCAGAAGGACATTTCATCTTCCAACCATTGATTTTCAGGGGCAAGACCGTCAGTTTTCAGGGGGTGTAGTCGAATTTGTTGTCTCAAACTTTGCTTAGATCACATCATCCAACTCTTTTTTAAAAGGGATATATGAGGGCCAACCCTATATTTTTTCATGTTTGAACCTGAACTCCTTTTTTGAACCCCTCAAAATTTTTAGTTGTTCACTTTAGTGAGATTCTTTGGGTGGCCCTTGGCTTTAGTCAAAGACTTGGTTTCAGAATTACCAGCAGCAAGTTGCGGTTGCTGCCTGTGGTCAGATGATCCAGTGTTGACATATTACTGTATTGGGAATTTTCTTGGAATGCCAGCCTCCTTCACACCATTTCACACCTGGGGGATGCTCAGGCCCACTTAACATATATGTTTATATGAATTGAAAACACCAACTAGGTGTTGTATTTTATTCGGCTATACTCTAAATACAAGAAAAGATACCGGAAAGAAAAGCAGCCTTAAATGATACAGACAAACTTTCATTCCATAGGGAAGTGACACAGCAAAAAACCAACCTCCAACCTCCAACATGTGGGAGGCTGGTAAGATCGACGAAGCTTTTGCTCATGCCTTCGAGGGTCAAAGGTGGGGGTGGGTGTGGTCGATAGATGTGGGGTCTCACGAAATCTATTGAAAGACAAGCAAACAATGACTGGGTGGTGGTTTCAAATATTTTTTCATTTTCCCCCCTACTTGGGGAAGATTCCCATTTTGACTAATATTTTTCAAAGGGGTTGAAACCACCAACTAGATGATGTCGGTTTTTAAAGGGACCACCGATTTGGTCTCCTGAATTTTTTTCAGAAAATTGGGTTAAACAGAGTTTGAAGTTTTGGGCCTTTTTGTTGAGAGACAATTCTATCAATTGGGATACGAAACCCAATTGCCAGGATGGCGAAATGTTGTTTTAAGGTTGGGATCCTATCCGAACCTAGTGACAAGCCAACATCCTGGGGTTTCCCATCGTATGAATACTAGTCTGGGAGCTGGAAGTTTTTTGAGACGCCTTTTTCAGGGGTCATGAAAATACCCATTTGGGAGAATCAAACACTACAAATGGCAATTTCGAGGGATTTCCCTTATAACTGTGTTTTTTTGATTTTTAGAGCATTCAAAAAATCGATTACCTTCCACTCGAACCTCCCAGTGAATCATTCCATCAATTTTTACCTACCTCTACCATCTATTGAACCATCAACACTGCCAACAACAATCACAAACGAACGATTTAAGTTCATAAATTGAACTTATATAACCGAAGCTTGAGACGCTCTGTCCAAACTCATTTTTCCACCAATACAAGCCTGTTGAGCGATGAAAAAACCCTGGTTGTTTAGGGAAGAGTACTATACTACCCAGTTATCTGGGGATTGTAATAAACCATTATAAGGATCCCTATTAAACAGCCAGGATTCAATGGAAAGTAAGGCCGTTTTTTTCGTGGCTCTGTTGGAAATTCAACAAATCGCTACCCATCGTCAAAAATTTTCAACAAATAGATAATACCCAAAATGACGCTATACATTTCAAGCCAGAGAACCTCCCCCTTTGTACAAAAAACCATTACCATCCATGGGACTGGTATATATTCCTGCATTTGGTTCATGTTTCATGGTAAATTAGTAGGTATATGTATATATATGTATCATTCCCATGGATGGTATGAGTGATGATACTCCCGTGGCCAACAATATCATAAAAAATCCCCTGGGTAAAATGACGGTTTATTGCAATCCCCATAAAACTGGGTAGTATTTCATCGCCGGCATGTATCCTAAACAACCAGGGGCTTTTTTTTTACTGCTCAATGGTTCCAAGTTTTGAAGTGCGAACCTCTGGAGAGATTATTTTTTCATCTAAGGCCATCTGATTCGCGAAAATTGATACCTTATCCCATTATTATCTTTATTATCCCAGATATTATCGAAGGAAGTTTAAATAGAAACTTCCGACAATATGGACAGTTGAAAAGCAGATGCATAGCTCAGCAGTAGAGTCGCCAAGTCAGTCGACAAAAGTACAATAGCGCGAAAGTCAGAAGAAGGAAGATACATCCGCGCCAAATGTTAGAGAAGTCGCGAAATGCTGTGTTTTTTCAATGATTCGTGTGTCGGGTCAGTCGAAAAGTAGGCCTGTTAAAGCGGCGGGTGCGGAGGTCGGTGCTCAGAGGAGAAATCAAAAATTGCACGCCGCTGTGGCGAAAAGCACATTT
>DF239257.1:150855-169344 GCA_000507305.1 Breviolum minutum Mf 1.05b.01
TACTGGTAGTTCAAATACCCACTATAAATAAGGGAGTCCCCTTATGGTTCAAAAGATAGTCCCTCTCTCTCTCTCTCTATATAAGTGGGTAGGATTTCGTCCCCCATTTATAGCAAATAACCAGGGTCAACTGGTAACTGCTCATTTGGTAAGTGACCATATTCACCTAGAACTCAAATTGAACCCAGAACTGGTAGTATATAATCCTCATATAACTGGGTAGTATCAGTATATATATATATATAATCCCCTTATATATCCCCAAACAACCATCTGAGGTAATACCATATCCCATAGTATAAAAGGGATCCCCTTCTATGGGTGTTTCCAAAAGTAGGGGTGGGCCCCCAAAATGGATGGTGAAAATAATGGAAAACCCCTATTAATCCATGGATGATTTGGGAAAACCCCCTATTTTCTGAAACACCCATGTAGATTTAAATATCTCATAACATCTCCCAATCCATATCTCCCATTCACTTGCAGAAGTCGTTGATTTTCGATCTCAAGCGACTATACATACAACTGGGTAGGATTTCCATCCCCTTACAAAACCCTAAACAACATATTACTGGGATCACCACCGTGACCTTCAAAAACGTCGACCCACCAGGGCACCTGAGAGGCCTGAATGATGGGGAAAACGGGGGAGGACAATGGGAACAGCTTTGAAGGTGACAGTTTTTAACGCGACAAAGGCAGGTTGTTGTTGTTGTTGTTGTTGTTGTTGTTGTTGTTGTTGCTGTTGTTGTTGTTGTTGTTGTTGTTGTTGTTGTTGTTGTTGTTGTTGTTGTTGTTGTTGTTGTTGTTGTTGTTGTTGTTGTTGTTGTGTTGTTGTTGTTGTTGTTGTTGTTGTTGTTGTTGTTGTTGTTGTTGTTGTTGTTGTTGTGTGTTGTTGTTGTTGTTGTTGTTGTTGTTGTTGTTGTTGTTGTTGTTGTTGTTGTTGTTGTTGTTGTTGTTGTTGTTGTTGTTGTTGTTGTTGTTGTTGTTGTTGTTGTTGTTGTTGTTGTTGTTGTTGTTGTTGTTGTTTGAGTGCTCTTGTTTTTATCGAAAAAGAATTTGGGAGTGAGACGTGTTATCTCGAGTCCGGAGAGTTTTTTCAAAAGTGCAGAATCGCAGAATTTGTGCTTTTTTGTTTGGTGATTTTTATTTCATGCTGGTGGGGGGTTGCAAATGATGAACACCATGACAGAGGCTTCAAGACTTCGGGTGGCTGTTTCAAAAAGAAGTGCAGCCCCTGAAAGCAATTTACCCAAACATACCCAAACCAGTTTTGATTTTGAGGAGGATAGCCGGGCTTATCCTTTATGTTTTCTCCAGTTTTTTTTCTCCATAATTTTTTGTCAGCTGAACATGTTTGTTGGTAGGTACGTACAAAGTTTATCAATCAACCAAAAAACCAGTGTATGGGGAACCAATCGCCTAATCTACTGTCAATTATTGATTTTGGTCACATGGGAACCCGGGCCATTTTTGGGACTTGTCCAAATGTAGGCCGAGCTTTGTTTTGGAACCCATCTGCGAAATTGTGGTTGACACCTATGAGTTTGGGAAACTCATGGTGATGGGAGGCGGTTGGGGGTGGTTTATCCCAACCCATTGAGAGAGACATAAAATTCACATAGTTCAAATTACGTTAATTTTCCAGAAACTTCATGGTGACATGAATTTATATAAATTTGAATATAGAAAATAATGAAAGATGTATTGCATGTTTTATTTTTTCCAAATTTTCCTTAGCACAGTTTGCTCTCGGATTGCAACAAAGTTTTGCGAAACGTTTGAAGCCTCTGAAATTTTGTTTGGTAAGTGATTATCCTTTGTTTGGTGTGACAGAGGTGTTTTTTTTCCGGAAGTTCCATTCATGCAGCGCGCCAAGTACATTTTGGGGTTGGTGACCCATCAACAGGTATTGTTAAACGTTATGTAAATTGCCTTCTCTGAAAATGATCTGTATCAAAAACAACAAATAGTAAAAAACATCTTGTAACAAACATCCAGGAAAACTCTGGGTTGGTGTCCACTGTAAAGGCTGCTGGGAAAGTCTTTGGGGTATCACTTGGTTATGTGCAACATGAAGTGGCATGGTTTGATTGAAGAACTGGAGCAAATCAAGTGGTTCTTTTTACTTGGACAAGGTAGGCCCCTTCCAGTTATTAATGGGAAGGTACATCCCGCTATAAATGGCCTTACATTTGGGTAACTGGGGTTGTAACCGTATTTATAGGGTTACAATCCTACTTACAACTGGAAGGGGGGCCAACCTTGGATGTTCATTCCTCGCCTTTTCCAGGGTCTATCAGAGTTTTTTCAAAAATCTATCATTTAATCTCTAGAAAATGGCACAGGGTTTTGAACATCCATGTTAGTTTTCGCGGGCGTACTCCATTTTTCTGCCTGAAAAAACAACATCTTCTAAGCAGATATGACCTTTTTTGAGGATTTTTGCAGGGGGATATATCGTTAATTTAGCAGGGAACGTAACTCATCAATTTTCAGATCCTTCCCCCGGTTCCATCGGCGAATCAACTGGTGCTCACTGTCTGGGATGACGGGCAGATGGGGTGGTGGTTTGGACCCCATGCAGCTGAGGCAAAGCGTCGTTTCGGTACGAGGTTTGCTTGATAACCCTGAAGTGCTACAGCAGGTGGGGGTTTGGGGGGAGGGAGGTTTCGAGTCAGGGAAATCTCGTGGGTTTTTCCGTGGCCTTTGTTGAAAAATCGAACAAGAAAAAAACCACCGAACCCAACAAAAATCAGAGGGTGAACTTGTTTTTTCGTTTTTTTTAGGGCTTCGTTTTTTTTTGCAAAAATTGTTGGGCCAAACTAATATCCTGAAAGTTCTTTCGAAATTGGAGGGCTCGACTTTTTGGATGTTTTCCGATGAGTGAGTCATTCATGGTGGGAGTTGTTGGAGCTGCTTCATGAAATGGGTGAAAACCACCCTCAGAAATATGCCATGCATGTTTATTTGATGTATGTTGTGATTGTGATGAGCCTAATGAACATCCAGGATAAGAGTCCAACATCCAGAATAAGGATTGTGATACTCCTTATGAAATGATAGGCCAGTGAACGACCGGAGAACGATTTTGTTCATTATGATGTTTCATAGGTGCTAGAGTCTAAACTCCCATTGCTTTTCCAATGGTAGGGATGGTCATCAAGCCGAATGGGAGGGGTTAATATACCCATCTAGGTGGTGGTTTCAGACATTGTTTATTTTCACCTCTACTTGGGGAAATGATCTAATTTGACTAACATTTTTCAGATGCCCAAGATAAGGAGTTTACAGTAGACCCTAGCACCTCTGATTAAAAAAAAAACTTACAGGTGGCAATGTACCAGACGAGGATGGACAATTTCCCCAAATCGAAGCTGATTTTGGAGGGCACACATCTTTAAAAAACCTGGAAGATGACTCCTAAATCGTCCAGAACTCATGTAACAATGAAACCAAAATGATCAATCGCCTCAGAAGGTTTCACGCCCTGTACCAAACTTTAAGTGTAAAGTTTGCAGTTTTCGGGCCTTGATTGACCGAAATCTTCTTCTGAACCTTTCAGGGTCTGCAAAATTGGGCGATTTGATGAACTTTTGTTGAAAAGTTGAGTATAGGGACTGAAAGGAAACACCACAAACCTCCCAAGAACTCCTTCAGAATGGATGAATGGCCGACCGTGAAGGGACGAGTTGGTGAGTTGGTGGCTTGTTGTTCCTGTACCTTCAACTGTGCCACCTTGTGGATTTTGTTTGCTCTTCCCTAAGAATCCTTTAAAACCACTCCAAAAAGGTGGCTATTTCTTGAGGATTCCCCAACAAAACACCACTGTTATACAGGTTCAAGTTCAGGGGCCCCTTCCATTGTCAGGGTCCTTGGGGAATTCTTAGGGTTACATCATATGGAGAAAAAACAACTCAACATCCTTATCAAGAGGATTCTGATCCACCACTTTGGGGATCAGATCCCCTAAATGAAATCAACGGATTATTAATAGGTGATAGGTGATAGGTGGTAGGGACTTTTTTAAAACCCCCAAAACGAAGGCAAGGGCTATATAAGCGATATATAATTATATATACTGACAATTTTGGGGGATTGTATACTACTGGTACCTACCAGGTAATTGAGTGTTATATACCTATATAATCGCCCAATCAGATTACCATTATATACCCATATTGGATTGTACGATTATATACCTGCCAATCCATTGATTTTCATCATTTTTTCCCACAATGATGCAGATCCATGTGCTCTTCCTGAAGAGTTTGGTTTGGGTGATGATGTCGCTCAAGGAGATACCCGAAGGCGCACCTTTTTTGGGCTGCAGTTGAAAAGATGAGAGTTTTTTCAGGCATAACAAGAGGGGAGTTGAGCTTTATACAATAATCACAGTTCAGCTATACACATGTTTTGTGATTTGAAACTTCGCGAGTACATTTGAAGTTTGCTTCCAAGTGTCTTAAGATTTCCATTTTATTTCAAAAAACGTTATACACAGACTATCGCATGGGACTGGTTTGTATTTATCATACATTTATATCATGGTAAATTTGTAGGTAACGGTAAATATACAATTTTTCCCATGGATCCGTCATGGGATATCTAACGCTGGCCTTCAACGGTACTGGCTGTCACTGGGGTCTGGCTTGGCAGGTTGGCTCACCTGTCCCTTAAAGCCACAAGACACGACAGAGGCGGGGCGGCGGGATGTTCCTTCCGGGGAGCCGGGGTAGCCTGGGTTGGTACCTTTTTCATTGGTTGGGGATCCCTAAATACATGATCTAGGTGGTGGTTTCCAAGATTTTTTATTTCCACCCCTACTTGGGGAAGTGATTCAATTTGACTAACATTTATCAAATGGGTTGAAACCACCAACTACTTATACCTGGTAGGTTAGTTGGGGATCCAAATTTTCCTACCGTAGGTAGGTGAAAAAAAGGCCTAACAATTGTCCGGGGTCGAGGAGGAATGGCAATGGGGCAACAAATCCTGTATGGTTTGAAGGGGGTTTAATAGAAATGTATGGTAATAATGAGTGATTTACCCATAAAGATTCATTGTTTGGGTTGGCAATATAATGACCCGTGTTTTGTTTTTCTTGGGGAAATGACCTGAAACAATTCAGAAACAGAGGGATTTGTTTTAAGTGAGGTTATAATCACTTGGTTTTGTGTGATCTTGATTCTTACAAAGAGTCAGTCAATGATCTTATGTATATCTAATTATAATATAAATATCTTGGATTTGTTGGACACACATGTCAAGCTATTTCACAGTGTCTCGAAAATGCGGGGTCTAGATTACACACGTGTACATTGTACATGTTTCAGCATGTTTTTTTCCATATTTTATATGGTGTCTGTCTACCCCTAGCCATATTTGAAAGGATATACATTTTCCAAATTATGTTTTTTGGTATCTATTCGTCAATCTTCTGGGGTGTATCTATTTAAATTGTACATGGGCCCATCGCAACTTGGTAGCAGAGTGCCATTGGACAAAACGATGAAAACCATGATACGCTTTGAGACACAGCATTCTGCACCATGTGGGATCCTGACAGGCACAATCATTAGTCATTATGATAGATCATATCAATGGTTGTTTCTGGTTCTCTTAATAGGTGGTAGGTGACATATAATCACCCAATTGGCAATATATAAGTGGTATATAAATGGTGTGATTATATACCACTTATATATTGCCAATTGGGTGATTATATATATCACCTACCACCTATTGAGGGAACCAGAAACAACCATTGATATACCCTAAGGATCCATGTATGGCATATTTACCTACATTTGGGTGAATCTTTGACAAATGTAAGTAAATATACCAGTCCCATGGATCCAACGGGATTTTTCGGACATTCATTTTCCATAAACTCCCCAAAAACAACGAAAAAAAGAGAGATGGCTTTTTGAAGCCAAAGAAGCCCCGGAGAAACACACGCAGCTGAAGCTTTTCCATTGAGAGTCTGGAAGCTTCCTGGAAGGTTTTTTTTAAGGATAAACTGCACACCACCCCATCGCGATGATTGATCATTAAAAAACAGCCATTTCGGGGGGAAATCCAAGAATTCAAATTTTTATATGGTAGTTATGAGGGTGCCCCCAATGCCACGTTCACCCCTCCAACAAATCAGGCCTTTTTTAAGGGATTATCAACTACCATTCTCCCTTCAATTAGACCTTCTTAGGGCCGGCTATTTCTTCGGGGGAGGTGGCATTGGGGGGAGTCCCTTCGGTTTCCCACGAGTACATTGAGATGTCTACGTGTAACTTCACCATCCTAACGGCATTCTTTTTGGTGGAGGCATCCCCGGAAGTGGTGTCGCCACCCTTGCCCACCTTGGAAGCGGAGAGGTGTGGACTTTTGCTTGGGGGGGACTGGAGGTGGAAGAAAGGGGTGACTGATCATCTGCAAAAACACAGGGTGAAGCACCGAATGTTGATGGATTTTTTGTGTACTATATTCGTTTCTTGATGTATATAATATAACATCAATAAAGGTAAACATGACATGTTGGGTAATCACAACTTGATAATTGTAACTTTGTTGGGAGGTATAATATAAATTATATTGTTAGGCGATCAGGGGAAATTTTTCCAAAATACATAACAAAGTGTGATATGCTTTGGTGATTTTTTGTTGTTTTTAGGTGATTTTATATAGGTGGAAACCGGCCGAGGAGCACGGGAATCATACGCCGTATCTAACTATTTACAGCGGGAAACGGCAGTTGCTCTACCCTCAAAGAGAAAAAAACAACTTGACGTATTTTTGGTGAACGTATGTGCGTTGATTCATTAATTATATATATATATATGATTACATACAATATACATCAAGCATATATAGGCAAATATATTCTACTACACTATGTCAACAACATGGTGAAACTCGTAGCAAACTTCTCCAGTTGTGAGTTGGGATTTTCGCCGAAAATTTCCTCCAGGCACCCAGTGGAAGCAGTTCCAGCGGACGCCCGGAAAACCTGGAACGTCGGAACCAGCTGAGCAGCATCAAAACCCACGGGTTTTTTTCACCTGAAAAGATGTTTGAGACAACACAAAAACCAAAGGAAAAAGTTGCCAGTAATAGTCACCAGAGTTTTTTTTTACTTTTGGATCACCACTTTTGTTATTGTTTGCTGTTTAGTTTCTTTTAGCAACACATCAAATTGGGGAAATTGCATTGTTTTTGTTTTTTTTTCTCCATGTCTTAGCCATTGGCCCCCAGCTTACCCCGTTTTTTTTCCTCCCTGGAACGAAGGACAAGAAAAAAACATCGTATCTGAAATTTCAGGAAATTTGGAAGATTTTCGAGTTTTGCACTTGTTTTTTTTTGGAAAAGGGAATCCCTATCAAAGGTGTTAAACTAGTTTTCCTGAAGTTTAACAGTCTTTAAACTGAGTTTGGACAAATTGTATTACATACTAAAAGTATTATGAATTATGTAAATTATCCAAGACCAAATTGATTTTATCAAACGCGTGAATCCACCATGTGGATCTACAAATTCAAAGCACACAACAAACACATTTGAATGTCTGAGAGAATCAATCTTGCTGTTCTCAAGATCTCTTTACACATCTACCCGTAATTTGCCTTCCAAACTACCCCCATTTCTGGTAGAGTTCCCGATTGAGCTTGATTTTTTTGGAGTCTAAAATGAAATTGTTTTTGATTACATTCCAAACCCATAGGATCCATGTATGGTATATTACCATAAAATTCAACCTAAGATACGTATACATATATCTATATATATTTATACATATATACCATCCTATGAAAAAACATGTGAATCTCCCCAAAAACCAAAACGATCTCCAAAACGAAAAAAAACATCACCTATATGGGTGTTTCAAAAAATAGTGGTACCCCCAAATCATCCTTTTTAACAGGGTGTTCCATTATTTTCACCATCCATTTTGGGGTACCTCTATTTTTGGGAAACACCCATATACCTGAATCTTCCAACATGTGTAAAATGTGTGCCTATTTTTGGAAACACCCATATACCTCAAAGCCTTTCACGTGGTTTTTGGCATCCAGGTGGAAGATCTGGATACTTTGATGGATCAGGCCTCGGCCTCGGGGATGTTTTTTTTTTTTTCGAATGGCCATGATGGGATCCCATGGGACGCATGATATATTTACCTACCAGCATCTTCCAAGGGGTTCTGTTTGGATCCAAGGGATGGTGTAAGGGCACCCCTTATCATCCATGACCCGCACCCTTTGGAAGATCCAGGTACATAAAATGGTTAATTCCTATGGTAAATGTAGGTTTTTGAATATACCATGTTTCCATGGGATCCTATGGGATTTGAACAAGACAAATACTCCCCTGAAACTAAGATGTTTGATGAACAAAGTAATCCCAAAAGGAAAGGATCAAATTTCCAGTTGCATCAATTTGCTTCAGTGCTTTTTTACTGTTAGTTTGAGGGAGGGTAGTTTGCTGGGATGATTTTGGATGGATGATCAGATGTTTTTTTTTCTTGATGGATTGTTTTTAGAGGTGAGCACCTTTGAGAGTGTGTTGTTTCAAACACATTTATATACCCACCCGAGCAAAAGGTGTTTGGAAGACTAGGGATGTGAAGAGATTTTTAGGGGGAGTCCTGCCGTCATTACAAACATTTTCAATCTACACCCCTCGAAGTTTACTCCCCCTGGCCTCCCCTGAAGCTAACATAGGCAGAGTGTGCCCTTGAAACATAAGCCCAGGTCAAAACATCCCCAAAAGGGAAGCTGGAAGCGAAGCTGAATCGAAACTCCCGTTTTCTCCCTATGAATTTTGGGAGGCAACCTCCATCTTAGTTTTAGAGGCCGGTGTATCATCTAATAAGATTTAAGTCATCCAACTTGCCAATGTCAGTTTGACTTGCCCCCAATTAATGACCTTCAAAATCATCAAAAACAAGTTTTTAATACGCGGGGACTTAAACCTGCGCATACCTTTCCCCTGGGAAGGATGCAGAAACTTTGGGGATCTGTTTCAAAGTGGACTTCCGCTGTGAAAGAGATTCCGTGGTTTTGCAGAACATGAAGGAAAAATTAAATTTAGGATTGAGGTTAGAGTATAGCTTCATCGTTTCTGCTTTGGGGGCCCCGATAATTCTGGGTGCGTACACCCCTTGGGAAGAATGCCTTGGAAAAAGACCCTTTCTTTTAGCAAGAGACACCTTGGATACTTCATGATACTTCCAGTTGTCAAAGCTATGGCTATACCTTCTATCCGCCAAAAATCTGACAAAAAATCCAAAGTTTCGATTGAAGTTTCGGATTCAAACTAAACCCATCAAGCATTTTTGTAGTAATCCCTGGAAGTCCCTGGCCACCATTTTTTAGTCCAGTTGGTTTTCGAGTTCCACCTTTTTTTGTTGGTAAGGTTTATCATCATCCAAAAGGTTTCCTACCATTTTTTAAACTGGTGGCGTGCCGACTTCCAGGGTAATAGTCTGGTTGGTGGTTTCAAAGTTTTTTTTCAAATGGGTTGAAACCACCAACCAGTAGTCATATATTAAATCATCCCATATCTCACCGCTTCTTCCATTGAAAAGACAGTGAAAAGCCGCAGGTGCTTGGGATGGCTCCCAGTATGGGTCGCATGCGAAGCATTCAGAGTCGCGATGCTGCGCCAGCACGACAGGCAAGAGATCGACTGACGTAGTGAAACAAGGGGGCACTGGTTGTTTAGCTTAGATATATGATACCTGGATCTTCTCAACCGGGGTACCCCTTAAATTCCATGATATCAGTTTTGGTTGACGTATGGCTTAGATTTAAATGGGGCATATCGGGGGAACATACCTGGATCTTCCGAAATTGTGTGTAACATTTGTGTCTTTTTTCCAAAAAACCTACCCAAAGGCAGAATTTTTCCGTATTTGGAAGATCCAGGTATATATTATACTATACATACATTACCCTTTCCCTGAAAGTCCAATACCAAACAAAGAATGGTCTTTAGGATGATCCATGTAAAGGATTCTCTACTACCAAAGCGGAAGGTTTAGTCTTTGGACTCTGGGCTTGGTAAAAATAACATTTTGAATCCAAAGTCATGGAGGTGAATTGAAGATGATTTGCCTTTCCAATCACATCCATGTCTAGTATATTTCACTACATTTACCATCAAAATCAACCAAATGTAGGTAAATATACCATACATGGATGGTATGGTTTTTCCAAGAGATGATTTTGAGGTTCCAGGGAATTATATCCTATATAAGATTAGGTTTATAATAAGCCATGAAGTCAAGATCCGGGAAGCCTAAACAACCAGGGTATTGTTGTTTCCATGTTTTTTCTGAAGTGGCTCAAGACCGATACTCATCGAACGGGAATCTAAGGGTACCACCCTCTAGGTGGTGATTTCAATCATCAGCCATCATGTGTTTTGTTTTTTTTGTTGCTGGCCGGGGGTGTGACACACAAAAAGTTGGTTTCAAATCCTGCAAATTGCGGGTGGCCCCAAAAAAGGACGTTTCATAATCTTCCAACCATGAAGTTTTCAAGGGCGAACAGGTAGTTTCAGGGAGTGTAACAGGAAACGCTTCTTTCTACGTGGCTGGATGAATGTTTACCCGCTTATCAACTGAAGGGTGGGAGCAACGGGAACGAAAACTTTGAGTGGTTTGGGAGCCATGTTTTGCAAGAATTGGTGAAGCAATTGCACTCTTAAAACTAGCACGGCAGGCTGGACAATCACAATCCTTCCCTGTAAAACAAAGTCGTTGAGTTTGAAATTGCCAAAAGACAGTTCAACCACTAGGAAAAAACCCTTGAATTAATACCCTCCCTAAAACTAGCACAGCCCCTGAAAATAAAGTTTCCCAAAAGGAAATTAGTATTCCAAGCATCCATTTTCAGGTGCGAACTGTTAGTTTCAGGGAGAGTCGGGTAGTTGTTTTATTTAAAAGAATCCCGGCCAAGAGCTCAGTCTTGTACTGTTTGGGAGTTTTTTCCTCCCAATTTTTTGTGCCAAAGATGTGTGGTCCAAAGAAAGGAAAAAAAATGGGGGTCAAAAACATGCAGCAAGAAACTTGAACTTGGATGTCCCAGGAAGTTGGGATGAATAGTTTGAAAAATGGGTTATAACTTATAACTTATAACCTACTTGCAAGTCGGGCATAGTGGGGTATAACCCACTTACTATAACCTTTGATCCTAACTTCCTGGGAAAATCCGATTATCTTTCTACCTTAACGGGCCCAGATTCAAACTTCAGGTTTAGCGGTGGTGGGTACTCTTACGTGAAGTCGTCACGTTCTTTTTGTCGCTATCATTTAAGTAAGTGCGGGGTTCACCCGGCGATTTTCACGTGTCAAACCTCCCCCAAAAACTGGCGGAACATAAAATTTCCCAAGGACCGACCTTGATGGGTGTCAACATGGAGAAATGGTTTTCCAACCTCCCATTTCGGCAGGCGGCGAGAAAATTATTGGCACACAATGAAGGAGTTTCGCAGCAACGCTGGAACAGTGGTGGCTAAAAGAACCATGGGATTTCCGGTGTCAAGGAAAAGGTTGGAGTTTTTGATTTAATCTGCATACAAGGTGGGCCCATACTAGTTATACATGGTGTTTGAACTTCTCTAAGTAGGTGTTTAACCCCAGTTGCCCATTTATAAGGATATTTATAGGGGTTCCAACCCCATTTTAGTAAGTGGTTAATAGCCATGGTAAATAAGTCCCCTAAATAGGGTTGTTCCCCTTCCAAATGGTTTAAATGGCTTATACATAGCCCCTTACCTGTTTGAGCCTTTCCCCAGCCATTTACTAACTAGAATGATCCTCCAAATACCCCATCCGAACACTTGAGACTCAGGCTTCAAAAACGTGGTTATGCTTGGAAAACCATGACTAGTTGGTGGTTTCAAACATTTTTTATTTTCACCCCTATTTGGGGCAATGATCCATTTTGACTACTATTTTTCAAATGGGTCGAAACCACCAACCAGATGACTTTCCATGACTTTGTTTTAGTTCCTTTTTCCAGGCGCCATGTTTTTTTTAAAGAATCTCTTTGGAAGGCCAACCTCGCCACAAAGTCGTTGTGTCGTTTTGTTGTTTTTTTGGTGCCATGGGTTTCCAAGTTTCCAAGTAGTCCCTTTTTTAGAGCTCACTTTCAGGGAGAAAATCCTAAGATTGTTTTGGAAATCCCCCTTTAAAAGCACCCTAAGATTGGTACCACCTGAGTCTAGAAGCATGGAGATACACTTAGACAGTATCTATATATAATCTTGTGGTACTAGTACATAGGTACATATATACATGCATATATTATATATTATGAATATCTATATATATATATATATGAATATACGTGTATGTATGTGTGTTCGTTTCTGGTCGTTTTATTTTGCATGAAACCTACATGCGTTGACATCCTACGTTCCAGCGGTTGCTTGCCACAACTCTCTACGACTCCAGAACTCTCATAGGGAAAATGGTGGGAAACCCCCTTGGGATGGAGGGCCTCTAGTTGTTCAACCTGCCTGTTGGAGCCATTTGTTCAAGGGGATTTGTTCGGACCTAATAAATAGCTACGTGATATACGGGAAACGCGAAAATACATGAGGTTGAAAATTAAGGGCCCACCATCCCAGGGGTTTTCCCACCATTTTCCCTATGAAACTCTGATTAAGTGTGTGGGTTTGCTTACTTTTTTGTACATATCTCCAGCGTAGGCGTAGAAAGATGTTTTTTTGCTGAAAGAAATCTTGTAGGAGATGATGCTTGGGCTGCTCCGGTTTGGGCCCCTGGTGACGTGGGGAGCATAGGTATACAGTAAACATGTATTTATGTCTATATTTAGATATACAGATACAAGATAGAGAGACCTTGGGGTACTGTTTACTCGCTCCTATCGAACGAACTAGATATGTAAGTCAATTAGACTTGCCAATCACATATTCAATCCAAGTAAAAAACTATATTTATATAGTTGAATTCACAGTATATAGAATATTAAAAACATAATATATTTACAATTGTCTAAAAAAAAAGTCCAAATTTGGGGTCTTTTGACCATTTTGGTTTCAGGGGTTTTTTCACAGGTAATTTATGAGTTTCTCCTTCCTGGGCTTCCCTCTCCGCCTTTGGGGGCCCACCAGGGAAACCCTCCAGGGAACGAACAGATCCCCCTACCCTTTGGCACTTTTTGAGTCGATAATTTGGCGAACTTCCCCAGGTGGGAAGATGTGAATTTTTCTGGGAGGGTATTTACCTACTAATTTACCCATAAAAGTCAACTCTTCATGTAGGCAAATATACCGTTCGTCCCATGGATCCGTCATGGGATTTAATGTAGTTTTGCTAAGTCCAGCTGCTTCGTGAACTTAGCAAAGCTACGTGGACTTAGCAATTCTTAGCAGAGAGGTTGGCTATGGAAGTCAAGCAGTGTTATGGAACATTTTGGTATTACGGATTGGGAAGATTTAGACATTCCAAAACCGGATTCCACTTAAGGCCTCCTCCCACAACAAGTCAATCCAGTTGACCTCCAACCTTGATTTCTCATGCATGGGCCTTGCGGCTTCAATTTGGTTGGTCTCTCGAGACCTCTGCGTCTATCTGGCCTTCAGGCTTTCTGTCTCTTTGTCTTCCTTTGTTCGCCCTCTTTCGCTCCCTTCATGTCGCTGACTCCCTCTATATCTCTTTCGTTTGGGTCCTTTCCTGTCATGCTGTTCTCCCGCGGTCCAGTGGCATTGCCTTCTTCGACTTGCTCTTCTTGTGCTTGTCAGGATTTTGTTGTGTTTTTTTCAAACACCTGTAGATGTATATCTTTGTATCTTGTTTCTCGGCAGGACATGTTTTGATTAATTTTAACTAGCTTTTGTCACCCGCTGCACTAACTCTCCTCACTTGCCGTCTGCCCGTGAGGTGGCAAAATCCATCCAAGCGTTCTGCCAGCTGCACGGCGCCCCCTCCAGCGCTTTTTCTTACCGGGGATCCCAATCGCGCAGTTTTGAGGAAGAGCACTAGCAATCTGCAACTTGCCAAACCAAACTCGCACCGGTCAGGTGAGAACAGCAATGTGCCCAGCAAACACGCCGCAGATCCCTGATGAGACCTTGAAGCAATTGCCATTACAACCGTGGATGGTAGCTCAGAAGCCTGCTTTGGAAAGTTGGTTACAGGCCAACCAAACTGAGCAGGACAAGTCCCATGTGTGATTTTGCTTTACAATGCATTCGGTCGCAATCCTAATTGCGGTCCGATCCATGGCCTTTCAGTGTAATTTTTACTGCCTGTGAAGTGAAATTTGTACAATCAAATCTGAAATTGATGCAAGCAAATTACAGCCCGCAGCAATGCAGCAAAATTCACATGTCCTCCACTTGTTCTTGTTGTTGTTGTTGTTGTTGTTGTTGTTGTTGTTGTTGTTGTTGTTGTTGTTGTTGTTATGTGAAGTTGCAAGGGTTTCCTTGTGTGGTTGTTTCAAACGTTGTCAGAATGGTTGGCTCCCAGATCCTGGTTTTGGCTCTCAGCCACGGCAAACCTTGGGCCGATCCTTGAAGTTTGTGGCCGTGACTGGTCATTCTTGCTTGTTTTCAATTCTTGGTTAGTTGTCGTATGCTCCATTCATCAAAAACAGTACGCCTTACCGCGTAGCTGTTTGTGCTGTCAAGCAAGTGCAAATGTAATGCTGTCCTGCTTTGCTTCTCCAGTCCAAACCCTAGTCAGTCCGCTAACAAGATGGTTCGTGTGCAAGCTGCTTGACAATTTAGTGTGAAATGGCATGCCTTTCAAAGTTGGGTTGTGAATCATCGGAATCTCGGCTCAAGATTTGCCCAATAGCGTTTGGTAGACATGCCTTGGGTTTGGCAAAAGGTTTGGCACAATGATGGGCAAAATGATGATGCCTGGGAGCCACCCAGCCCTCGCAGTGTATTCCGTTTTGCTGATGAAGATTTCTTTCAACAGAATGCACCACATGTGGTTGACTTAATAACTGAAGTCAAGGAAGAACTTGAACAGGATGACCAGTGGCAGTGGCCTGCAGGCGTTGCTGAATGCACAACTGGTGGTTCTTCGAGCTCTAGCCGTGGAGATCATCAAGATGTCGGTTGTAGCTTCAGCTGTTGGAATCAATGGAAGGATGTTTCATCGGCGGGCTGGGATAATTTGGATGATACACCTTCCGTGCCAGGGGTTGAAGTATTTCGTGAAAGATTCAGCTGGTAAACCTCTCATTTTTGAAAGCACGACGTGGCCAAAACCGAAGCCAATGCCGAAGAAGCGCAAAGGATCTGAATCTCAGGTTGGTGGTCCGATTGGTGCGAAAAAGATCAGGACTTCTCTGCAGTGAACGCTGCGCTTTTGAAAAATGTGGCTGCCCGTTTGCTGTTTGCGAGTTTGGTAGCTTTGGATTTCTGCTGGATTGTCAAATATGTTTTCCTTCTAAGCGGGGCTGGCTCTTCCAACAATGATCAACTTAGAACGCTGGTTGATGGCTTTGTTTGTCGAGTTTCGTGTTTCTGAGGTCACTGTGGATTCCAGCGACGCTTCAGTAGCAGAGCCAAAGCCGGAGCTTCGTCTGAACGTTCTTCCTCAGCATAACCTCAACATTGAATCCTTTTGTTTGAAGACCTTTTCCTTCTAAATGGGGTTGGCTGATTGTTGATCTTCCTTTTGAGGGCCGCGTGCGCGCCCAAAAGCTAACCCCACTTATAAAGGAGGAAAACATCTGTTTGGCTTTAAGGCGATCATTACAGACAAGCCCAGCGCCGGATAGCTGTGGTGGGAGACTCTTTGCTGCCATTTGATTCTTGATTTGCTTGCGTACATCAGGACTGTTGAAGTGGAAGACTCAGTCCGGCCCTCACCACTTGTTAAATTAAGTTCCTTGGGTAGTCTGTCGATTTCGAATTCTGCCTTTTTTGAGGTTCGGCCTGTTTTGAAACGATCCCGGAGATGCTTGTTCGATGATGACTTGGAAGGGCAAGAGACCACTAATAGTGACAAGGACAAGGACGACAGGAACACTGCCCTTGAACGCGCTAGGGCCTTACTCACCTTGCGCCTTTGCCATTTGCCATCTGAATCAGTGGCCCTCAGGCACAGCTTTTGATCCGAAGCATTCCTAGCTGCAGACCATATCTTGGAGGCCTGGTTGAACCAGTTCAACTTTATTTCCATTTTCAAGTTTTGATGAGCCAGGAAGCCCACAAAAGAAACATGCAGATCAACTGGGCCACTGTTGATGGCCATATGTGTGGGGCACCAGTTCTGTCCTTACCATAAACAGCTTTTTGCAGTCACAATTGAGTTTTATGTGTCCTTTGCTTAAAACTGATTGTTACTGAGATTTGGCGACAGCGATGTTTCCTGCTTCTCCAGAAGCGTGGGTTCAACTTCTTTGCCGTGGCGCTGACTTGTTGGTTAATTGAGCTTCTCTTTGCTGTTTTGCAGTTCCTGTTTGCATGCCAGCAAAGAGCAGCGATGTCCTGATATCTACCTCCAAATCGAGCGGGCCTTGAAGCTCTTGGGCAACGGCCGGCATGGTCTTTGAGGAGCTTGGGGGGTTGCTTTCCCTTCTTGTCTTATCTTTGCTGTGTGGGGCTGGGCCACTAGGTAGTTGCTGAATTCGTCATCAAAGAAATTGCTAAACAATTTTGGCAGGTGTTCTTCATGGGCTGGGCCACTGGATTGGAGAAATCGCAAAGCATTGTTGGCAGGTGTTTGCATGATGCCGTGTCATGAGGACAACATCATCCGGAGCCAGGTGGAAGTTGGGCGACTTTGGGCCTGTCCCTGCCAACGGTGGCCTCTACCACGCTGTTGGCACCACTATGTCAGCATGGCGAAAGAGGCCGAGAAAAAGTTGAGGAGGAGGTTGGCGGAGAGGGAGTTTAATATTTGCACTTCTACATTGGGAACTACGACCCACAAAAAACATCATTCGCGGTTTTGTTTTTTGCGTTTTTTCAGTGCTGCTTGCACCAGTGTCCCAGCTGCTTCCATCAGTTTCGGTTGTTGAAACGCAACATGTAGCCGTATACAAATTGAATTTGATGATGAATATCACATTACGAACTCGAGCCCCGAGGCGAACTGTTCGACGACATCGACACACGAGGCAACAGGTTCAACACACATAAACTTTGTAAGAGCAAAAATCACCTTGACGTTGCACCACAACGCTGGCACAACAGTGTTGTGTCAGGTGTGCTGCAGAGGTGGCTCCCTCAGATATTGATCTTACGAGTTAAAAAAGCACAAAAGCTGCTGTTCAGGTGCCCCTCAGTTCCCGCAAGCAGAACCATGGACCAGGCAGCGATTGATTTTTGACCAACATTGTGGAAGAACGATTTTGAAGACACCCAACATGCATACTGACGTCAAAACCAACAGAATCAGCGAAGTTCCTACAGCTGAATGCAGTGGGAGCTGCCATTCGACTATAGGGGAAGGAGGCAGCAGACAAACAACACCTCGTCTGCAGCGAGCCGGCGCACGTCCACTGCCACAAGTGGGAAGTCCGTGGCCCGAATGACTCTCAAGGCTTGCAAAACAGATTTTCAAGAAAAGGAGTACATAACGCATCAACAGTCTGAGTGATACAAGGTTATGGGTCAAAACGACGTTTCTCATGTAACAAGGATGGAACGATATCGATGCATTTTTGATATCGAGTTTTGATGTCACATTATGAAAATCCCCAATGCCCAAAGCCTATCCGGAGCAAGGCGGCAGGAAAAAAACTTTCGCAAAAACGAGAAGAAGACAGGCGTGTCGGCCGGGAAGTGGGGAGGAGGGGCAGGAGGAGGAATGGCCAGAGGACGAGGGGTGGCCGGAGGCTGGAGAGGGGAGTGGGGGGTGGACGACGAGTTGAGATGGAGAGAGAGGCGTCGTTGAAGACTTAGGAGCCGTACCGAGATGCCGGACTGACTATCTGAGGAGGTACCCACCAACATCCCTTCCCCTCAACCAGCTCACCACCAACCACACGTCTCCACCCCACCTCGTCCGGCAGTTGCCCCAACAGGGTTTGAGGAGAACCTTTCCCATGCATTTTCCCCACCCCCAACACATCCGGCTCACTGCTGACGTTGACTCCTGCCAATGCCTTCTATATGAGCGAGGCTGACACATCCTTTTTTGGAGTTTGAAGATATTTGTTCAAAGCCGGTTTTCAGCTCCATGCTGAAACCGGCGCCTTTCTATCTGAGACAGCAGTGACCAATTTGACCTTGGTTATGAAATCTATCTGGGGATTACCCAATTATGCAGGGACTATCACAATATGAACCAGCCAGGAAAGTCAAATGCAGTTTGTGTGAGATGGGACTGCAGAAGCGTTCAGCGCACCCCGCAAAACGAACGTAGGCTGAATCCACCATGAACGTAGACAGATTAATGTTAGAAAATGAAGCAAAATGCAGATACGACACAAAGACTCAAAACTAATTAGCCACTTGCTGTGAAGAAGAAACAACCACCACCACCACCACCACCAC
>DF239257.1:169427-179427 GCA_000507305.1 Breviolum minutum Mf 1.05b.01
ACACACAACAACACACAACAACACACAACAACACACAACAACACACACAACAACACACAACAACACACAACAACACACAACAACACACAACAGCACACAGCAACAACAACAAAAACAACAACAACAACAACAACAACAACAACAACGACGACGACAACAACAACAACAACAACAACCACGACAACAACAACAACAACAACAACAACAACAACAACGACAATGATCGCACATGTTTCAGTCGTATATTCACAGTCTTTGCCCACATCCTTTGAGGTCTTACGGGCACCTGTGGCGAACAGTGCTCTGGGCCACCGGCTGAGCCATAGCAGCGGTGGCGCGCCGGCCACCGGTGGCACCACAATGCCGGAGGAACACGAGAGGAGCAGCTTTGGCAGTTGGATTTTTTGCCCTTGAGCGAAAGATTGGATTTTTTTTGAACAAACAAATATGTATCCTGAAGAAACATGATGTTTTTTGTTTTGTTTGTTTGTCATGTAAAATCTGTCCAAAGATGCCCCAAACCAGGTGCTCAAAACCCGATTGTTCCTTTCCAACATGTTGTACAGGAAGGAAACTGCAACCGCAACAACCCCTCCGTTGGAAAAGGTGCGGGGCTGGAAGCCTGTTAAACAGGGACTGGCATGAAAATAGAAAATGCGGCAAAAAAAAACCCAAACCCTGAAACTTTTGAACAGCTGCAAGTCTCTAAGTGGATTTTTGTTTTGTTTTTGGCTCTTCCGGCTTGTAGTTTAATGCAATGTAGTAAATTACTGGCAAAATGGAAGGCACCTTGTATCATCAAAATTTGTTTTCAACATCCAAGTTTGCACTGGTTTGGTGGTCCAAAAAAGCAGTCAACTTTGAAGGGTTCAAGTCACAAAATAGAGGACAAACAGGTCTTAGGTATGTTCTAACCCACTGTTTTTGACACACTCTTTTTGGGGTGATCTTTGAATCGTACATAATTGTGGAGTGAAGGGACACATCATGCACACCCTTAAACATTCAAACATAGAAAAAATAGGCACATGAAGCAAACATTTGCAAAAAAACATACCGACCTATTGAAATTCTCCAATGATTTTGCAGGTGTTTGTGCTTTTGTAGCTGCTGTTTCACTTTTGTAAGGAGGGCAACATTCAGCTACAATACTGGTTAATTGGTAGTTTGGGTTGGTGGTTTGGATTCTGAAAGGCATCCCTTTCTGAAAGGGATTGTTGTGAAAGGGGTGCCCCAATTCGACTACCAAAGCACCAATTTACGATTCGTTGAAACTAATTTTCATACACTCCCTGAAACTAACATAGCCCTTAAAAATGGATGGTTGGAATACCAGTTTCCTATTGGGGCCCTTTGCCTATTTTCAGGGGCGACAGTGCTGTTAGTTTCAGAGAGGGTACCTTCCCCAGAAACAGTCAGTTCGCTCTGAAAATCAATGGTTTGGACAAAAAAATCCATTTTGGGGCCCAGCCTATTCTCAGCTAGGTGGTGGCAACTCAAATATTTTTCAAAAAATCACCCCAAAAATTGGGGAAGATTTCCCATTTTGACGAGCATATTTTTCAGATGGGTTGGTTCAACCACCACCCAGCCGCCAGCCAGCTCCTTTTGGGATGTTATTTGGGGCCAGCTCCTTTTGGGATGTATTGCCATACATACGGAACCCGTACGGAACCCGGGAACCTTCCAGTTGGAATGCCAACCATTTAAGGCAATTCTTTGGAAAGGGGCTGGTTTCGTACATAATTTTCTAGGATCCATGGGGACTGGCATATATTTACGTATATTTACCATGAATTTATGTCACATGTGTCACATTGTAGGTGAAATCTCCAGTTAATAATATTGTCAATGGTTTTTTTCTGGTTCCCTTAATAGGTGATATATAATCCCCCCAATTGGCAGTACATACTACTTATATACCACTTATAGTCCTTGCCTTTTGGGGGGGGTTCTATGCTACTCGTACCTGCCACCGATGAAGGGAACCAAAAACAACCATTGATATTGGGCCTCCAAGTTGAATATGATTCAGAACTAACATTACCAATGGATGTCCCGGAGTTGGAAGTTAGGATCGATCAATGGGTTATAATTAACCCCAAGGAATACCAGTTAGTAAATGGTTAGTAAATGGATTATAACCCTAAGAAATATTAACCATTTATAAGTATAGGCAGTATAGGTTTAAAATCCCATTGATCCTAACCATTTATCCTAAACTCCTGGGACATCCAAGTATCTAACTATTGGAATGGTATGAGTGAGAAATTGACACACCAGGATTATGGACAATTTTTTTAAGGTCCAGCGATCCCAACCTAAACCTTTATTTGTGACTGGAAAAACCCGGGCAAGGGGGAGAACCCAGTACATATTGTTTCACCAGACATTTCGTTCGGTACCTAAAATGGAGGAATCCGAAAACCTATATAAGCTGTATTAGTTCGGCTTACGTATACAAGGGAAAAACCCACCCCAAAAATTGCATTATAAGGTTCTTTCGTACCTCCATTTTAGGTACCTGAACTTCTTGATGATATAAGGGATGATACGACCAAGCTTTATCTAGGTTATAATAAGCCAACATTAAAAGTCCCTATCAACCAAAGAATATTTCATGGTTCATGTCATGTCAGGTACCTGAAACTTTTGGTGACTGTTATGATTCGTTTTGCACTCCCTTGTCCCTTTCAAGCTCCGGGCCCCTCGGAGGCTGGTGAAGTACTTTCACCTTTGGCACGCTTGGTCATAGAGGTGCTTTTGTCGTCGGGAGCTTGGGGGGAAGAAGGTCCACCATTTACACCTGAAAACTAATGCAATGATAATAGGAAGACAACCATGAATGATGATGTATCTCCCTATTAGAAAAGATAACAACAAATGGTGATTTTCGACCTATATCGTCATGTTAGTCATTTTCGGGGGATACAAATCCATGAGATAGGAGAACACCATATAGGCTTGTTGAGTTCTATTGTTTCACACCTTTTTTCAATTGGCATGAGATATATATTTTTTGCCTTTTTCCATGTATATTATTCTATGTAGATGGTAAAATATGTCCAAAATCTTACATGACAGCAACATGAAAGTCCGGACAAAACACTTTGCTAACCTTTTACTTTTGATAAATCTATATTTCTTCACATTCAATGTGTGAGTTGCAAATGAAATTCCAGTTCATGCCTCGAAATCGTGGTTCTCCTGGTGATTTCCTTTGCGCAGGCCTATGTGGCAGTGAACGTGGCACCACTGTGGGAAGGCTTAGGTGGCCCAAAATCACCTCAGCACAAGGGAGTTATGCGGCCCCTAGACATGGCCGAAAATAAAAGGGTAACTGGGGTTGTTTAACACCTATAGGAGGAGTTATAATCCTACTTATAACTGGTTAGGGCCCACTTCGGGAGGATCCATTTTTTTGGTTTTAAAGCACAAATGGAGTGTTGGACAGGGTTCTAGATTTGGCGTGGTGGGGTGAGGTGTTTTCCAAATAGTGTTTACTAGGAACCACCGAAGGGTATGAGTGAGCCTGTACAGCATGAAGGATGATGTACATCCCAACCAGGTTCAGATACAGGATTTTGAATATCAACGGTGTTAGCTCAATGGTTTTCCATTCCCATAGGATCTATGGGACTGGTATATTTTCCTACATTTACCACAAGCATCAATTAAACGTAGGTAAATATACCAGTCCCATGGATCCTATGGGATTGGTGTTCACAATAAAATTTCCCTTCTCGCAACAAGGGTCTCCGGGTGTTTTTCGAAAGTTTCCGATGTTCAGGACTCCGCTCATCTTTCCGATGAACCCTGCAGCAGGATTGCTGCAACCCGGGTCTTCAGGCATCCACATGGTACAGCCAGAATTTTCAGCTCCGAAGGCTTGTAGCCTTACTAACGTCTTGTTCTCCAACAGGTTTTTGTTACGACACAACGGCTAAATCTCGCCTAAGCAATCTTTCCAAATCTCGCTATCCCAACATCCCCAACTTGATGTCCCTTGGGCCTTTTCTTTTTCAGTTGAACTTATGCAAAAAAAACCCAAATGGGGCCCCCTATTTT
This sequence comes from Breviolum minutum Mf 1.05b.01, assembly GCA_000507305.1. NCBI lineage: Eukaryota > Dinophyceae > Suessiales > Symbiodiniaceae > Breviolum > Breviolum minutum. The sequence goes on from DF239257.1 coordinate 173,496, forward strand.
GGACGATTTGGACCCACAAAATGGTGGGTCAACCGCCCAAAAAAAACGGTCGAGTCCCGTTGGGTTCTACGTAGGTATATGATATGGCTATATCTTGTTAATTTGGCTGTTTTTACCCCATTAAAATTTGGTGGGGTTTTTAATGTAACTCAGTAACAGTTACCTAGTACAGATATATGATGATGTGAAATTATAGCAGATTACTACACCCCGGAAAATTATATAATATGGAACCTACAAATCACCCAATTGAGAAGGAAAATCATCTTCCATCCACCTCCATTTTGGAGTTCAAAATGCTAAAATTTCCAGGGTGTAGGCAAGAAAGGTATCCACCATTAACACCCCAATTAACACCTGTCCACCTTACACTCTTTCGCTGTGCCAGATGCTGAGGCATGGTCAGAAACCGGAAACCTATGGTACCTCACATGTTCCTGGGATTTGCAAGGAACAAAACCAACAAAACCACAAGAGTGGCATGGGTTTTTGCATGGGTTTGGTGGGCACCTGAGACCGAGATTTCAAACCAAGGGGCATGCATCAAAAGCCAGTCATCAGAGAATGAATTCTGCAAGTACTTGGAAGAAGTAGCCCTAGTTACTACATCGAAATGTCAAAAAAAAATGAAAAACATGCCAACAATCGGGGGGTAATTCACACCTAGTGAGGTATCTACAGGTTATCAGTTCAACATTTGAGTAACCCCCTCTCATGTGTGATTGGTTCGCTATGGTTACCTTATGGTGAAATCATCCACCGCATGTTGCAAATCATAAGTATGGTGGTACCGAGATTAAAAAAAAACTACCTGATAATATTAAAAGGTCATAAGTCATAATTAACAAGCCAATTACACCCCTGAAGATTAACATTTTGCGCATAATTCCCTGGAGGTTTGGTTCAGATCATTTTCCTTTCTTTTCATGGGTGATGGCTGTTCCAGCCGTGAATCTTCCAGGGTGTATCAAGGTCGATCTATATGTAAGCCACCAGGATTTCATGTTTCATCTCACTTTTTTTTTAAAAGACCATGCCACCCAACAACTGTTCAAAAACTTCTGAAAATGATGGTTTGGTTCGGATGATTTCCCTTTTCAATTGGGTGATTTTTAGGTTCCATGTCAATTGATGCTGTTGATGAAAGAGATCCTGCATGATACCCAGAATGATACCATGCCAGCGGCTTATTTGATTTCCACCGTGATTTCATGTTTTTGAAATGCCACCCAGCGACCTTCACGTTGAGGTTTTACGTCTCTTCTCTGGCAACATCGCCAAACACCAGGCGGACTCTGGTGAACTGAAACGGGGGTCGACAGAAGCCTCAACCTGCAATTCTGAACCAAGTTGATAGTTGCTTTGATAAAAGATACTGTTGATGGCTGAAATCCTGCACCGGTTGATATGTAGTTTATCCCATTGTTTACAAGGTTTCAAAATATGCCAGGTGGTGCAGGATATCTACCATCAACAGTAGGAATTCTACCCTCCAGGGAATGATCACAAATCCTGGTGAAAAATGGAAAATCCTTGACTCAAAAGTGGTTCCTTGTTTTTTTGTTTGGACTCGTTCCCCAGGAGGGTTGAAAGCCAAAAACCCAAATAGCCCCAACTTCTCAACCGGTGGAACCCCACCAAAAATAGACCTTCCCAATGGGAAACACTCGTCTTCCAATCATCCTACTTTTCAGGGGCCGAACATGTTGCTTTGAGTGACCCCTAAGAATCCAGACCGTTTCCCCGGATCGAGTAGGATTAATGGTCGAAAAATCCCATCCCCAGAAATCCCCAGGTCATAGGATTGGTTCGGGGTTTCATCCCGGATTCTTTCCGGATATATATATATATATTTATCGATCAGATCCTTAGGGGACGGTAAATCTTAAACCATCAAGCTTGCCCTCCCAGTTGATAACCTGTTCGTGAAGTGAAAAAGTCAATCCACCCCCAAAAAGCTAACGAATGAAAGGTCCAACACGACTTGACGATGGGGTATCCAGAGGCTCAATGGGACTGGTATATTTACCTACAAAACTGGGTGGTTTAGGAGGTAAATTGTGGGTAAATATACCAGTCCCATTGAGCATCTGGGTATGAACAATTAAGGTGATCTTTCCAGCGATCATCATGTTTAGTTTTCAGGGAGTGTAAGATGCTTTGATTTGAGAGTGATACAGGAATTGCATGGAATTGCTAGATGTACCCTTTGAAAAATCACCAAAACAGGGTGAATTACCATCATTGCTACATATCCCCGAAAAATCACCCACTTGGATGTCCCAGGAAGTTAGGATCAATGGTTAGTGAATGGGTTATGGGTTATAGCCTTCTTATGTATAATTGGGATATGATATATCATAACTAGGTGGTGGTTTCAAACATTTTTTATTTTCATCCCGATCCCTGGGGAAGATGAACCCATTTTGACGAGCATATTTTTCAGATAGGTTGAAACCAACCACCAAGTAGATAATTAGGTTATAACCCACTTACTACTCCCCTGAAAACGAAGGAATCTCCCCTGAAAATCAATGGTTGGTTCAGATGTATTCCCTACTGAAATGTTCGTCACTTTTTAGGGGACATGTTAGTTTTCAGGGGTGTAGATATTCTAACCCATGACGGATCGATGGTTTTAGAAATCCCAAGGTTATAACTTACCCTCCCTGAAACTAACATAGCCGCTACAAATGGATGGTTGGATAATTAGGTTAAAACCCACTTAGAAAAACCTTTCAGTAACATTCCTGGGACATCCTTCCAACACTCGAGTTTTTTGGGCTGTCAGGAGTCTGCAGAGCTCAATTGGTTGGTGGAACGACCTGAGTTACGAGACCCGAAACCTAGGATGTCTGGTTGGGAGGATTGTGGTGCCTGGTGGTAGAAATGGTGGTGTTTTTATTTCGGGTTTAGGGTTTCTAAATGTTGGTGTTTTTATTTCGGGTTTAGGGTTTCTATATGTTTCTATTTTTTCTTTCTGTTGGTATTTGTCATGGTTTTTTCTTTCAAATGATTCCAATCTTCAAAAGCTAGCATGTTGAACCCAAATTTTGGAAGTCTGGCATATGGTTTTTCTTGACAAGGAGTGATTTTCAGGTTGATAGTTTGTTGAGATATTCCCCCTCCCAGTTGGAAATGAAGGTTAGTATCCCCCAACCTAAACAAATGTACTGTCATCCTGGTGGTGATGAGCCAGCATCTGGAGAAAGAAAGCGCATCTTGAAAGTTCCATGCTAATTTTTTTGGGGGGTTCTTCCACTTGACATCTATTTGTAGTGATTTATATATATATTATATATATATATGTATATATTTTATGTACATCTAAAGTAATACAAGAACCTATCCCAAATTCCATACATAAAGGATGCACTGCTATGTTCGAACCTATCCCTTCAGCAACCCCTTTCACAAAGCAGCCAGGGTTAGTCTTGCAACTTGAGCCCCTGGTTGTTTAGGGTATATAGGGGAATATACTACCCAGTTATATGGGGATTATTAAGCAACCATGAAATAAGGATTCCCTATTAACCAGCCAGTATTCAATGGAAAGTATTGGTTGGGGCCCTTTTGTTGCGTGGCTCACTTGGTGTTTTAGATGACGGATTCCTGTCATATAGCCATGAATTCAAGATGCCTACCGGTCCCAACTGCACCGTAGTGAAAGCAGATGGCTAGCCACTCCTAAAAGGTGGCTTAGTAAGGGGCTATGATTAAAAGATGCATGGGAGTTGCGCCATCGACTTTCCAGGTGGTATAACAATTGTTTCTTGGAATGTCACGCTTTTTGGGTTGTGTTAAACACTGCTCAAGCGGCGAGCGCCTTGTGTTTTTTTTTGTTTTTTCTTTTTCGACCCCACCTCTAATCACAGATTTCCCCCAATTATCACTGCCAGAAGCCATGTCCTTATAAATTGAATTAAATCTGGGAATCTGGGTATGGAAATATCATTGGCTTTAATACCATCTATTCCATACCTAGATTTTCATACCCATGGATCAAATACCAGAAATACCAATAATTTTGGGTTGAAGTTTTTGAATCTGGCTTTTATATCTGGGTATTTCAAGTCATTTATCATGATTCAGCAGTGATCAATTGGTCAAGGTTTTAGATATAATATTATATATCATCTAGGTATTTTATTTTATATACCTAGAGTCCAAATGACCTCTATTTTGAAGCTCAACCCTTTGAAACAAGGTGTTTTCCAGTTCAAAAAACAAGGGACATTGGGGTTCTAGGTATATATATACTGTATAATCTGTATATATATATATTTATATTGTGTATATATATATTGTGTGTATATGTATATCTACATACGCATTGAATCTCCGGGGTGGTAGGGAAAAAAACCGGCCAACACGGCTTTCAGGTTGTTCCACTTGACCATGCGTGCCTTCCGCTTCGCTGTGAAGATCTCCATTGATGCGGTGCCTTCCGGGAAACGGTTCGGAAATGGATTTACACCTCGAAAAAGGTTGGGCCCTAAGAATCATGGGATCTCAAGACTGGTGGTTTGGAGATACCAGACCCCTGATGTACACATCCAAAACCGTCTATAGCAGAGTCCAGTGATTCTTAGGGGGGGATGACATTTTTAGCCCGAGAAAACAACTATTAAAAAAGGCGGTGTTCTTTTTCTGAAGGGACCAGGAGGGGTTATTAGAACAAGATTTTGTTCCCCGAAAATGACGGTGAAACGAAAATTGTTTTAGATGTTTTTTTAAACCCTAGGGGATCCGATGGCTCACCGAAACCGAGAGGACAGGAGAAATGGAAGCCTAAAGGACCTGAGTTAGGTGATTGGACACCCCTAAGTATTGAGAATATGACGGTTGATTTGCTAGGCTTTTTGGAACTGGCAGGTTATGAACAAGTTTCCGAACACTGAAATTGGTAAGACTAAAAACTAGTATTTAGTAGGTGAAATGTGATTCAAACAAATTACCTAGACTTCAATGTTGATGAAATGCTGAACTAACATAGCACCAGTTTTTTTTTGGAAGATGATTTTTCTATTGCTCAGTGTTGCTTTTTTGGGAGAAGTGTGGGTCACCTGGGGCCAGCCCCAAACTACCAACTTAATAACAGGAACATGAGTTTTTCCGTAAAAAAACAACTGCTCCATTATGCATGAAATCCTCAAAGAATGTGAAGGTTCAAAGACATCTTCATAGGAAACGGCCGATCCAATTCCCCATGTTTATGCGACATAGGATGTCTCGAGTGAACAAACTTGAAGGATATGTTGGATGGGTTTTATCATCTCAAAGAGGCACATTTTGGGTTATCCCCCTTCCCAGGATGCCAGTCACTACCAGGATTACACCGCAGTGGAAGTAGATGGCGATTGCCACTCCCAAAAGGTGGATTAGTAAGGGGCCATGATAAACCAAGACGAATGGGAGTTGTTCCATCTACTAGCTCGGGTTTTCCCCTGAACCGATTCATTTGCCACTAGTACTGGGAAGTGGGACAACCATAGGCATCATAGGAACATAGACATAGGACGGATAATATCTCTATACTATTCTATACTGTTGAAACTTTGAAACCTCACGTTTTTTGCAACAAAACCTGGATTTGATTCATATATGGACAGTAGTCATTTTTTTTTGGTTTTGCTGTCTTATATAAAACAGGGAGTGATTTCCCTACTTCATTACCTTTGCAAAAAAAAACGGGATAAGATACGGGGGTCTTCCTATTTCAGGTCAATGGGATTTTCAGGGACGACCACTGTAAGCTTCCACTCCCATTTTTGAATCCCCTCCTTGGATTGTCCCGTTGGAAGATAGGATCAACGGTTAGGATCAATGGGTGATTTCACCCCAAGGAACACCCCACTTATATGTAGGTGAAATCACCCACTTAGATCCTAACCTTTGATCGGCACATCTTTCAGTAAAGATATGGCTTCCT
>DF239257.1:184427-299146 GCA_000507305.1 Breviolum minutum Mf 1.05b.01
TAGATTTTTCACACCCAAATTAAAGTCACTTTTTTTTTGTTGTATCCTTTTTTTTTGGGGGGGGATGGCTCCATGGCTCGGTGTTCAGATGTCAGCTCCCGAAAACGAACGGCTGGTGTTCAGAGTCACCCCAAAATGTTGCATGGGCTGTTAAAGGAAAGCCGGGACCAACGGGACCCTTTAAACATGGGGCAATTTGTTGGGTATCTATATGTTAGATTTTGGGGGTCCGCCGAAGATGTAGCATCCTATCTTTGAAAGTTGTTATTGATTTTTCCGTGACTATGTGTTGGGGAAGGTTGTTGCAAGGTAGTTACTGTAAACTCCTAATTCTTAATGGAGAAATCTCTGGCGGTGCCCAACGTGCTGCTGGGGGTTGCCTTCAGGACGCCTGTCGTGTGGGTGAGCTGCGCCGTGGTGTTTGGAATTCAATTTGGGTCTGGATCGACAGAGAGAGCAGTTGGGTCAAAAATGGTCAATGCTTGGATTGGTATGGTTGATGGAAGAAATCCTGTCACCAGTTGATATGGTAAATATCCTAGTATTTACGGGGTTTTATACATCCCAGGTGGTGCAGGATTTTTTTCATCAACAGTACTTGGAGGATCATCCCATTTAAAACCCAAATCCGGCAGCAGTTGATTCATAGGTAGTTTTCCGGTTGGTTTGCAAGGGAAACTATCCCTTACTTGGAGGATCATCCAATTTGCTGAGTGGTGAAAAACCATGATGTTTGTAAGTCCTTTATACGCAGGGTTGATCTATATACTTATAAATGGCGGAAGTGCCCCCACTTACTAAGTAGATAGTCCCTTAGGACAGCCGTTGGAGTTTACATCCACCAAAAGTTGAACCTTTAGTTAGCGACCTAAGTTTTCCCTAAGATTGTGATTTTCTGCCACTGCCCAACATCTTGTTTCCCCCCCCCCCCACTTTGCTGGTGATCAATTTTAACATTGATAAATCTCCTTCTAAATCAACGAGAGAAAACCTGTGAATTTTAGTAATTTCACCTTGAAAATCAACGAGAGAAAACTTTGTAGTCTATCTTCCAAATCAACGAAAGGCCCGTGTGGTTGGTATGATTGCAAAACGAACTCATCCAAACAACCCACAGGTGAGGCTTATTGCGACGTACCCCCCTTATTGTGCACTGCAAACACAATCAAACGCTGAGGCTTCGGCATCTTTGGAATTGCGATATTTTGCCAATGATGACGATGAACGCTACTCCATACAGGTTGGTTTTTTTTCACCGATGGTGAAAGGATATGTCTTGGACTGGAGGTGAACAAAAAGTTAAGTCTGTTGATGAAAGACATTGTGGAATTTTAGACTTGAGGTGGACAAATATGAGGTGAGATGATATTATCAACCCTGGAAGTTGTTTAACAAGAACGCAAGAAAGCTTTCCCAGGATTTTTGATCTCTATCACCAAGGTTTGGAACAACCTACTTATGATGAAAAAAGATTGGGATGTGAACATTTCCTCCCAGGATTCCAGTGACTACTTAGGAGTCTTACATTTTTACCAAACCTTCATTTTCCATTGTTACGCAGCAACTCGCATTCTATATTTCCATGATTCATACATTACAATCCATGTATATGGTATATTTTACCAACATTTACCCTAAAAAATCAACCATAAATGTATAGATATACATATACCATATACATGGATTTTCATGGGTAAAGTCCTTCCGGTGAGATTTTTTGGGGGGAATCCTATGTTTGGCTCAGTTCCCCGGGAATGCGAAAAGGCTCATCCCACACTCTTCCGGAACATGGTCGGGGCAGCACTCAGAGCCATATGAGGGGGCTGGTGGTGCGGTTCGATGGATTCGATTCTATATATCAATGGAATTTCCTGGTTCCCTTAATAAGTGGTAGGTAGCATATAATCACCCAATTGGCAGTATATAAGTGGTATATAAGTGGTATATACTGATACTGCCAATTGGGTGATTATATATCAGATCACCTACCACCTATCAAGGGAACCAGAAACAGATATTGAATATAGTTTTGAATGGAGTTATATAAAGCCCCTGTAAATAACTAACCCCTATACATGGAGTGAAACAAACGTATACTTACAACGGGTTTTTTGTGCCGATCATTTTTAGAATCCAACCATTCGTACTTTGGGGGAGTTTTTTAAGCCATCTAGTAGGAGGTTTCAGATGTGTGCTACTTGGATGTCCCAGGAAGTTAGTAAATGGTTTGTAAGTGGGTTATAACCCCAATATACCCTATTCATAAGCAGGTTATAGCCCATTTACTAACCATTTACAAACATCCTGGGACATCCAAGTAGGGTCTTGATTTCCATACAATAATTAGGGGATGGTCATCAACCCAAGGGTTTTTAGAAAACACCCATCGTGAGGATTCCCCGTCATGAAAGGTGGGATGAGTTGACACCCCAAGATATGGATCATAGGGAAAATGGTGGGGGGGTTGTTGGGATGGCATGGGTCCCTTGATAATCAACTCATATACACCTTGTATCGCGGGTATTTATTGGCTATATAAAGCCACCTATTAAAAGGAGGTTCCATGAAGATGTTACAGTGATACCCTACCCCTGAAACTAGCATTTTCGCCTCTGAAAATGGATGATTGGAAGAGGTACACCTTCCTTTTTGGGGCCCGGCCTATTTTCAGGGGCGAAATTGTTAAAAGTGGGGAGTGTATCTGAAAAGCCTTGTTGATATATTCATCTACAATGACCTGGCGCTGATTTCCATAGTGTAGGTCCAGATGTATTGCATGTTCAAACCATGAATCATTTAGGAAATGGTACTTGGATGTCCATGGTACTTAGTAACTGGGTTATAACCCCTATATAAGTAGGTTATAAGTCCCATAAGTAGGTTATAAACCTTATAAACCAACTTACTAACTAGTTACTAACTTCCATGGGTCCACCCCAGTAAGGGATTAATGGATAACATACCCAACACTACTTGCCGCCCTGAGGCCGTGCAATGTGCTGAGTATCCCATTTTCGTGTCGCCAGCCACCACGGTGTGCCTCAGTTGACCGGACCCGTGGCTGTTTTTCGGTCGAAGGATTTCAACGCAAGGGATCGGGGGCAGTTCATTTCATGTATATCTCTGGAAAACATAGGGAATTCCCGTAGCCTGTTTTGTTGAAGGCAACTGGTCACCTGCGAAAGGTCTCGAAGTTGAAAACCAACATTTTTTTTTGCAACTTAGACAGCTGGAACTCCAGGTCTAGAGGTTATCGTTGATGTTTTCCCGGGATCGATGGTGGAAAAACCAACTGCCGTGGTCCCACGACCCCCAACAAAAAAAGCCACTAGAAAGATATGTTTCACATTTGCCCGTGTGGCAAATTGGCAAACACAACATACCACAACCGTCTCCTCGGGCCCCAACAAATGTTGGGGGCGAAGGTTGTGGGAAAGACATCGAGAAAAAAAAACGTGACGTGACCGTGTTTTTTTTTCCCCGGTTGAAAAGTTTAAACAACTCGAGTGGCAAATTTGACAAACCAACATTTTTGAAGAAACTTCCCGTGGTTGTCAAGTTCCGGTGGTTGATGACATTTCAAAACTCGAGTGGTTTGTGAGTGGCAAAATTCATCGTGACCAGTTCGTTGGTTTAGGGAAGAATCCACCAACATATGCTGATTGTAAGGGAATACCTTCAAAATCCCACATGCTCCATGTATTGTATATATATATATATATACATATGGAATATATACCAGCATTTTACCATAAGTTAAGCCAAAATGTAGTATGTAAATATTCCAGTCTCATTCGTCGCATGTGGGAATGCCTGAAGAATTCAGGCCCAGATATTGTTACCCCCAAAACAGTTGGATGATTGACAGTTTACTACCTTACTTAGGGGTCTGTTGGGATTCGGTCCCATTCAATTTTTGGTGGATTCTTAAAGTGGTGTTCATTAAGCCCTGTGGATCTACTGCAGCGAAGCAGGGTCAAGCCAACCATTAACAGCAGAGTGTTGTTGTTTGAATTCTTGAATTATATAACAACTAGGCTATGGTTTCAAGTATTTTTTATTTTCACCCCTATTTGGGGGAAGATTCCCATCTTGACTCATATTTTTCAGATGGGTTGAAACCACCAACTAGTAATGATATCCTTTCAATCCTAAAACAGTGATCTTCTATTTTTGATGGTTGACTTGGACTCCCAGGGATGGCATATTTTGAGTATGACTTCCATCCAAAATTGATGCACTTTGACAATGGTTTTTGTTGGCCAAGAGTCATCTAACAGGGAGTGTGGAAGGTTGTGGACATTACCAATGTGAAGTTGAATGGAAACTTAGGGACAAGCGTTGGAAAGTTGTTTGAGTTCAAATTATGTGAGTAAACCGCATTTTTTTGAGTAAATCAAAATACTTCAATTAATCCGAACACTTGAAGTTTGCATCCCAACTTTTTAAAGTAGAGTCAAGTTGTCTCCATGTGATGATGAATTTTGTCGCCTTCAGGATTTTATTTTTTTCTCCGGCCTTTCTGCTGTCCGGGTAGAAATTCACCCCTTCTTCAACTCATGGGAAATCTAAGGGTGCCCCACCCCCCCAATGCCAACCCCCGCCCGCCTTCGAGAAATGAGGCCGTTATTAAAGGATTATTAACCACCATCATCCAACCCTAGGGATCCTGGCTCACCTTCTGAGAATGGTAATGGCCTTGCTGAGGAGGTGATTACACACTCCAATCATCATCTGACAAGGTGATTGGATCCCTAGGGCAATAAGGCCTGAGTAAGGCCGGCTATTTCCTGCTTGGAGGAACATCCCAGTTAGTCGTAAGTGGTTACGTAACGATGTTGATCGTTGTTGTCCCCGTAAGGATCGGGCAATCTTCCCCTTCCTTTCATGGCCGAACGACTCATGGCTGAAATAAATGGGGGTGACTTACTAACCACTTACGTCTGTCCTGGGATGATCCATCCTCCAGGTACCAGATAACTTCTCTAAGTAGGGTTGTTTCACCGCAGTTACTCATTTACAAAGCCATTTATAGGGGTTATAACCCATTTATAACCCATTTGTAACCGTGACATTTTCGGTGGGTAACTCTGGCTACCTTCAGATTTCCCGCCTCCGCCAGCGTTGGCTCCCTTGGGGGGGTATAGATTTCCACGGTTTCGCCATGGCGACGGCGGCCAAGGTGGGATGGATCGTGGGATTTCTGAAGGATGGGATCTTTTTGGAACGAAAAACCTATGCTAAATGAGGGATTTCTCAAAAGAAATTCTAGAGATTTCTTGGGGTTTTAACAAAAAATTGAGTTTGTAGAACATGTGAATATATAGACTTTTGTTCAAATGACAGTTTTTTCAAGACTTGTCAGTTCAAATGATAGCTCTTTATATAATTTGTTTGGTGAACAGAAAGGGAAACTTCATTGCTTTTGTTTCATGCTTGAATCTTGAGGACTTGCCCCACTTCCAAATACATGGAGGGTCACCCCACCTAGTACTGGAAGTGGTTAGTTAAGGGCTTTACAAGTCATTTATAGCTAGACTAACCCTACTTGGGTGACTTACCAACCATGGTTGTTAACCACTTATGACTTATATAATATATAAATGGGGTGATTCTCCAAGTATTCCCCTCAAAAATTAACAGTAAAAGCCCCGGAAACATGATGGTTGGAAGAATACTGGGATGTCAATTGTACTGAGTAAATGGATTAGAACCCCTATAGCAGTAGGTTGGATACGTCCCCTAAATAGGTTATACACCAACTTACAAACAGGTTACGATCACTTCCATGAACACCCTAGTATATTAACTTTCCTTTTTGGGTCCAAATTCGTCCCTTTCCCAGAAGACAATGCCTCGCTGCGATGTTTTTTTAAAATAAAGAGAGGATGCAATGATACGCAGTTATGTCGGGATTATATCATAAGCCATGAATTCAGGATGCTGTCCTGAACCAACTAGTATTTCATGGAATGTCAGAAGGGTTTGATGGGCGCAAGTGAGCCCCCGCCCGGTTTGATTGCTACTCAGTTGTCCTTTTGTTAGAACTTTCCTTTTGGGGGGTACAGGTGTCGAAGGTGGTGGTGGATGTTGTTTTATACCTCAAAGAAGATATTGTAGTGTCCTCAATTGTTGAAACCATGTGAGGCAGTCTTTTATTTTTGAAGATCTGGTTTCTATGTGGCCAATTTGCAACTAAAACCAAGTATCATTGGCATAGGGATACACCCAATAAATACCCACTATATAAGGTGTATATAGGGTTGATTATGAAGGGTCCATCCCAAGGCTACTACCATTTTCCCTATGACATTGGCATTCAGAGTTTTCTGTTTTGAGGTACTTGTTGTTTTTTTTCTTCCCCCCTTAATCTCTCCTAGAATTGATTGAAGAGAATCCAAGTCACTCATCCTCGTTGTGTCCCAACAAAAGATCCAATTGAGCAATGAGAAAAACCTTGGTTGTGTATGGGATTGGGGATGATACAAACCCAGATAGATAGTGATTATAAAGAACCAGTGTAAGGAGCCCGTCATGAACCAATCAGTATTCAATGGAATGTCATAACTAGGTGGTGGTTTCAAATATTTTCTATTTTCACCCCTATTTGGGGAAGAGGAGCCCATTTTGACTAATATTTTTCAGATATGTTGAAACCACCAACCAGATATCCTTTCAATGCTAAAACAGTGATCTTCTATTTTTAATGGTTGACTTGGACTCCAAGGGCCTGGCTCTAAGGGCGTGTTGCAATTTTCTTGGAGTCATAAGTTTTTTTTTTCCGTGGCTCAATTCAAGCGTCCCCGGCGTTTCGCCTGTGCTAACCCTCGACTTCAGGCGGCACAACTCTTCATCGACTTTGTGAATGAAACTGGCTCACCGTTACCTGGTCGAAGTATTGGTCATGTTTACCCTCCCTAAAACTAACATAGCACCTGAAAATAGACCCCTGGAAAAGGAGATTCTTATTGGAAACCATCATTTTTAGGTGCTATGTTAGTTTCAGGGAGGGTAATGGTTTTTTATTTCCCATGATGGATCCATGGGATGAGTACGTATATTTGCCATTCATATCCCAGATGCTCACAATGGGACGATTGCCTATTTACCTACATGAAAACCCACCCCAAAACTACCCAGTTTTGTAGGTGAATATACCAGTCCCATTGAGTGTTTGGGATTCATATCTGATTTTTTTATGGTAAATTAGGAGGTACATATACCAGTCCCATGGATCCTAATGGGTTTCAGGGTGGTGGTTTCAAACATTTTTCATTTTCACCCCTACTTGGGGAAGATTCCCATTTTGACTAATATTTTTCAGATGGATTGAAACCACCAATCAGGTTTTATTCCTGAGCTTTTCGATGGCTTCCGAAAGACTTCTATAGCTTTCTTATGATGCCAAATGCCTCAGGACGAAGAACAAACCCACTTACACTCTTGTAATTTGAAATAGCAATGGAAGTCCCCCTGTTCCAACAGGAAATAGATCTACAAATGGTGGATTTTCCATGGCATATATAGATCGTTTATGATCCTATTCCACCCTCTCCAAATCACCGAAATTGTGTCAAGTTTGATAAGATATTACCTTCCCACAAATTGAACAGCTCAGAGGGGTTGTGGCAACATGTTTTTCCTTTTTTTCTAGGTGGCGCCGCTCTTGCGAAAGAAGGGATGGTTTAGTACCTTCCAAACCACTAACCTTTTTTCACTTGGGGAGAGCTGGAAAATCATGGACTCAAAAGTGCCGGACACGGTAGTGTAGGTAACCAGGTGATTCCTTAGTTGGAGGTCACCAATAACCTTTGAGTTCGGATCACATAAGACTTCGAGCATTCCAAAGAGGTCACCTTTGTATAGAGTTGCCCAGGAAAAAATGGACCTGGAACCCAGGAGGCTGCAATAATTTACGTCACCAACACCCATACATAGCATCCATGGGACTGGAACGGTATATTTACCTACATGAAAACCATAAAATTCAACTGTAAATGTATACGTAAATATACCAATCCCATGGATCCATATATAGGTAAACCCGTCACCAACGTTGATCGTTGACCTTGCGAAATTCCCGAGGTATCATTGCGTGACGGCCTGTACCAAGCTTTTGAAAACCTGCGGCTTCCAGGACAGCGGGTCGTAGTAAACGATGGAAGGCTTGATGTTGTTTAAAACGAAAATCTGAGTTGATTGATTTATGCTTGGTGCTGTGAGTTTCTAAGGTTGTTTCAACACACCTTTGGAACACACCCCTAAACCTTTATCAACAGGCTATAATGGGATTCCTTTCATAGTTGGTCAGGGGGATTGCCTGGGGTGTGCTCTAGGGGTGTGTTGTAATTTTCTTCGAGAGTTGTTGAGTTCAACAACCTTCAAAATGTTTGCTTACTGCTTGATTGATGAAACATTGGAAAATCTGAGAGAATCAGCTTTCGGCGAAAGGAGATGAAACGAATTTGGAACCCCCCTTCTTCTTGTAATTTTCTAGCCGTTAAACTTTTGGGGTGTGAAGATGATTGAAAGACATATGGATTTTCTAAGGTGTTTTTTTTGGGGGGTTGCTGGAAAGGTGCTGGAGACTTCTACACTCCAGAAAACCGACGAAGCATGAACCTTTGCAAAGCAAAGTCTTTCAGATGTAGATTCTCCATCCAACATGATTCTATAGTTGACTAGACAAGGTCATTCTGCAGGGTTCATCATATTTGTGTTTCCTTAAATGGTGGTACCCCCATTTCACACCCCAAGTGCTGATCATTTTCAGTAGGTTTTGACCCCATGGGTTTGTTGGGGAAACCCACCATTTTAGGAGTTGCCCCCATATAGGAAACTGAAAGATGTGGGTATACATTTTCCTCATATTGAGCTGGGTGGTGGTTTCAAATATTTTTTATTTTCACCCCGATCCCTGTATTTTATAACTGGGATTGAAACCACCAACTAGTGAGGATGATGACCCCAGAGTCAAAAGTGAACGGTCCCAATTTCCTGAAAATCTTGGCTCCCGGGGGTCCCTTTTTGGTGAATCTCCTAGAGGAGCTAGCTGAGAATGGACGATGGTCCTTGAGCAAGGGTGGCAAGTGCCCAAAAAAACCCGTGAAAAGTTCGGTGGCATGTGGAAGAAGGGGTTGATGCAATTATTAGTATTGGGCGGACAAGGTCACAGTGCAAATGTATATAGATGTATGATAATTTTTAGGGAGCTCTTATGGGTTGGAAAGCAAATATCCTGTTCGAAATTCAATTTAATGACAATACGTGTATATATTCATATCTATTGACAGATGAACGTTATCAATGATTTTCAATGATTTTTTCTGTTTTGATTATACTTAGCAATGTAAACCTCTATTTGCCATCATATGAACAGGCGAAAGCAAAGGATTTGGAATTTTGTCTACTTGCACCAGCACATATTGACAATATGTTGGTACACTATAGATATGACAACACATTGCACGTGCATGCACTATAATTAAAGACAGGCAACATGTCACACGTTTTTGTGTGTGTGCGTGCGTGCATGTGATCATAACACTTAGCGTGTATACAGATTCAATCTTCAATGTGTAAATGCTTCAATTATATCTTCTATCTACTTATCTTGAACTGCGCAGACTACACATCTAAAAGTACTATATTTTTGGTATCTCTACATATTTTGCTTCCATCCCAGACACTCAATGTATGTGCAAAAAAACCTGCATTTACCATATAAAATCAACCATTCATGTAGGTAAATAGGCCATACATTGAGTGTTTGGGATCTAGTTTTCTCCGGGAATTCCCACCGCGATGTCATCCTTACACGCACCGCCGGTGGTGGGTGGTGTTTGATCGAGGTACTTCGTGACGAAAGGTGGTGCAGATGTCATGGCCTTCGTGGTGGGCGGCAAGTTCTCCGTAGAGGAGTCGAAGCCGCCGTGGGGGGAGGATGGAAATCGATGAAAAGATGCTAACCCATATCTGTTGATGGTTCAGAAATCCGGTAAACTCACCAGTTGAGGTTGGTAGTTTTTTTCTCATTATTTACATGGTTTTGTACATCCCGGCTGGTGCAGGATTTCTGAACCATCGACAGTAGGATCCATGTATGGTATATGGATGTTTCCGAAAATAGTGGGTTTACCCCCAAATCATCCATGGATTAATAGGGTTTTCCATTATTTTCACCATCCATTTTGGGGGCCCACCCCTATTTTTGGAAACACCTATATCTGGGGACCTAGTATAGATATATGATGCTGTGAAATTATAGCAGATTATTACACCCTGGAAGATTAACATGGAACCTGCAAATCACCCATTTGGAAAGGAAAATGATCTTCCAAACCTCCATTATTATGTTCCATGTTACTCTTCAGGGGTGTATCTGGGTGGTGGCAACTCATTTTTTTTTAATTTTCACCCCGATCCCTGGGGAAAGGATCCACTTTGACTTGCGCATATTTTTCAAATGGGTTGATTAAAACCACCAACTGGTATATATGTATTTTGCTTTTGAAAGAATAGTTTTACCTGGATCTTCCAAATATGTAAAACATCTGCCTGGTGGTAGGTTTATTTTCGTCGGAAAACAATTTTTACACACTTGGAAGATCCAGGTAGTTGTACATGTAAACATCGTTTAAGTCAAGTCGACCTATTAAAACAATTGTCCGCAATTTTGGATGATGAACATTCCCTACTCAAAAAATCATTCCATGCAAAATATCTAATATGCAGCTGCTTCTGCTTTTGAGTGACCCTTTACGAGGGCATTATTTGGACCACGGGTCAAAATCATCACCTGACTGAATCATCAACTTTGGTCACTTGGAAGAACACTTGGGATTCCAAAAATAAGGGTGTTTCCAAAAATTAGGGGTGGGCCCCCAAAATGGATGGTGAAAATAATGGAAAACCCTATTAATCCATGGATGATTTGGGGTACCACTATTTTTGGAAACATTCATCCACCTGGCTTGCAAAACAACTTGGGAGTCCAGAATACCTTCTGAGACCTGGTTGTCTGGGGCTCACACATCTCACACAGAGACGAATGTTCTGTGTGGAATCCGCGGAGCTTTAGTATGTGTAATATTCCCATACCTTCCACCTGCCACTTCTTTGTGACCTTTTGGGGATGGTTAAGTGACCTTTTGAAAAGGTTAAGTGACCTCCAACTAGGGGTTAAAAAGGTCACTTTGAATCACCTGGCATGTATATATTTCCCTACATGAATGGTTGTTTTGTAGTGGTAGAATATGGTAAATGTAGGTAAGTATACCAGTCCCATGGATGCTATGGGATTGAGAATCCGTCCAAAATACCCTCCCTGAAAGTAACAGTAAAGGCACCTGAAAATGGATGGTTGGAAGACGATGGTTTCCTTTTGGGATTTTGCCTACGTATTTTCTGGGGCGAACTGTCGTTAGGATGACCCATGTAAAGGATTCCCGATCCCACCAAGGGGCAAAGTTTGGTCTTTGGACTTCCTGGGTATAGATTATTGTACTACCCATTTACAGTATTTTAAATATAGATGTACATCATAAGCTATTCTAACCCAAATGTTCCATGTATGCCATATTTACCTACATCATAAATTTTTGGTAAATGTAGGTAGATATTCCATACATCCATCAAAAATTGAGGGACCTTACCAACGGACCCTAAGAAGGTTACTAGAGCTATGAAATACCCAGGTTTAGGGGTCCGTTCAGTGGGTCCTGTTGGAAATTTCTTGGAAGGTATGAAGCATTTGTCTAAGGAAAACTCATTTTCACCAATCAGTTTTTTTCACCTCTTCATCGAGGAGTCAGGCTTCTCGATGATTGGGGCTCATACTGATTCGCTACCTGGCCGTGAGTGAGTTCTAGGGGTGGTTTCAGTGTGGTTTTTTGCGTGTAGCTACTGTAGAAATCTACTTAAGTTTAATGAACCCCTAAAGGTAGTTGGTATGTAGAAGTAGCCCAGCTGATGTTTTTATGTTAGTTATTTGGATAATTATGGGCCCTCAAATGTCCGAAGTTTTCCCAGAAAGGGTCCCGGTAGTTCAAGGGAACCTCCCCCGCCCCAAAAAGTGCCCAAGCAATAATGTATGAAATTTGAAATCTAATGCTGGGTGGTGGTTTCAGATATTTTTTATTTTCACCCCTACTTGGGGAAATGATCCAATTTGACCAATATTTTTCAAGTGGGTTGAAACCACCAACTAGAATGTCATTTACCTAGATCTAAATGAGATGAGTTTGTTTTTCTTCCAGGGGGAGCATTCTGGGGGCAAATTAAAGCGACCTTCAAAAACCGTGGGGTTTTCGTACAGGAAATCCCTCCAAAAGCGCCCTTTAATTTCAGCAAGGTTGCAGCTGTGTCACCGGAAAAACATTTTCGGAAACTGATACCGCCACGGATGGTACCAAGCCGGATTCTAAATATTGGTGCAACCCACCAGGGGTTTGGCGGCGATAAATTCACGGGCCAAATAATCTAGAATCCGGTTCAGGCTTAGGAAGTATATACCCTCCAGGAAACTAAGATATCCCCCAAAAATGGCATTTTGAGTCGATGATTTTCCTTTTCCCGTTTGGTGGGATATGTGAAAATCCCTGGAGGGTCGTTATTTGCTAAGGTTTTTTCTTAGATCTTATTGGGATGATCCTTGTTCTCAGGCCTTGTTTGCGATTGCGACCCAACAGCAAGATGTCCTCCGGAGGCATGTTGCAGGTGCTCCGGTGGTTCCAAGTCTCCGGGGGCCTTGCAAAGGAGCAAGGGAAAAATTCCCTGGGTTTTTTAGGGAATATATACCATCCTTGAAATCGTAACGGAAAAAGCACCTGAAAATGGATGAAATACTAGTTTCTTTTTGGGATTTTGCCAATTTTCAGGTGCGAACTGTTAGTTTCGGGGAGTGTAGGGGATGAAATCCTACCCAAATTACTGTGGGGATTACAATGCAATAGATCATGAAAGATGGATCCCGTGATGAACCAAACCAGGATTCCAGATGATCCGAGAGGAAGTAGGAGAAAAAATTCTACCACTAACGGCTGATTCCCACCGCAAAACGTATTATTTTTAAGCGTGGGGGATTGATTCAATCCTCTCCCAAAGGGTCCATGTATGGTAAATTTACCTACATTTACCATAGAAATCAACTAAATGTAGGTAAATATACCTTACATGGATCCTATGGGTCTTAAACATTTTTAAACTCAACTGCTGTGGTTTTTCATGTTCGTTCACCATGGGAATTTTGTGAGTTTCATGGAGCCCTAGGTATCATCCCCTTTTCCCCCCCGCGAACCACCATTGGTTCAAACAGATGACGCCCAAGAAGTTATGCTGAGCTTATTGTTTAAAAAATCAACAACAACAAGAACAAGAACAACAAGAACAAGAACAAGAACAAGAACAACACGAACAAGAACAAGAACAACAAGAACAAGAACAAGAACAAGAACAAGAACAAGAACAAGAACAAGAACAACAACAACAACAACAACAACAACAACAACAACAACAACAACAACAACACCAATACAACAACAACAAACCTTTGCCAAGCCTAACCGCATATGTCCACTCGTGGTTTTTCAGGAAATGCCAACCCAGAAAAATGTGCCCAAACACATTGGACCACCAAACTCAGTTCAGGTGGGTGTGCAAACCTATGGCGGTGGGTTCGGTGACCAAACACTGGGGTGGAGGCATTTTTGAGAATGAAAACCGTTCAGAAGGTTCTCAGTACTAAGGAGCTAAAGAGATGGGAGTGTGCATTTTGATGTATATACACAGCATATATATATATACTATATACAGTATATCTTATATACAAATATCTTCCAAAGGGTGCTGTTAGACCCCTAAGGGATGTTGTATAGGCACCCCTTACCATCCATTCAGCACCCCTTGGAAGATGCAGGTATATATATATATATACATCAAATTCCTTCATAATTAGGAGCTAAGGAACATTGTGCGAAGGTTCCTCAAGACATCTTCAGCTTTGTATATGCATTTTCTGTCTTGAAGTACAATATGTCACCGAGATCATTTTAGCCAGTTTCCCCCGACAAAAAGCCACCCGTTCGAAATGTCTCTTCTTTTTCCCTGATTGTTGACCGCTATTGTGTGCCTACTAAACCACCTTCTATTCAGTGTATATTTTATGAACATTTTCGATGAGTGGCAGAGTTGGCAGAGTGGCGAAAATCATGTGATTTCTGGATTTTGCCCAAACCCTGGCTATGCCAGCTGCATGTATTACGGGTGATGAAATA
This sequence comes from Breviolum minutum Mf 1.05b.01, assembly GCA_000507305.1. Classification (NCBI taxonomy): domain Eukaryota; class Dinophyceae; order Suessiales; family Symbiodiniaceae; genus Breviolum; species Breviolum minutum. The sequence goes on from DF239257.1 coordinate 198,701, forward strand.
CAAACGCCAGTTGTATACATCGGGATTATTCAAAACGCCGTGATTCTTGGATCCTGATTTCGAACCACTCAGAGGTCATGTGTGTGATCAGTGAGTTCACCCCGGTTTTCGTTGGGTAATTTGTGGGGATGAAATCCTGCCCAGTTATATATCTGTCGGGGGAAAATCTCATACGCCATGAATTTTTCGGATCCCGGAACCTGAACAAAGCCAGGATTTCATGATTCATGTCACTGTCGTTGTGGGTTGAAGGTTGCCGTGTAGCTAAGCTCCATTTGAGCCATGAAAAAAACAGCTTGTGGTTGTTTAGGGGATTCGTTGGGGACTATTACACAGTTACCGTGCGGATTATAATACACCAGTATCTATAAGGATCCCTTTTTTTCACAACCAGTATTTCATGGAAAGTAAGTAAGGTTGAAAAACCCCAGTCACCTATTTATTTATAAGGCCAATTTATAGGGGGCCCCCATACCTCATCATACCTCCATTTATAAATGGTAGGTGCTACCGCCATTCCTAAGGCTTTGGCATACCTGGTTTGATCGACCACTGGGATTTGCTGGCAAGGCGTGGGTGGAAGTTACACACCACCCCTCAGTCGTGTCGTAGCAGTTGAGGTTGTTTGGAGAAAAAAAGAGGTGTCTTTTTGGTATAGCTTCATGCTCGACTTCATTGTATGATATATATTCAAAAGGTATTGCATTTTATACATGGTTTCAATAGTTACATATGCTATAATGTATATATCTACATAACATATCAGCATATCTAGTGTGTATATATATATATATAACATAACGTATGATAGTTTCATGAAGCACTTCTTATTGAGTCCTCCAGTTCCTGAAGTAGTTCATGGAATGCTTGGAAACCGTGGCTTCCGGATGTCCCCGAATTCCCATGAGAATTTGATGCCATCCGTGATACTGAAAGTCTCCCAAGACCCAGCCATGTATCCTATGGTAGCACGAAAAAACCTCCAGTTTTTTGGGAAGGGGGGCGATTTCTGAAGTAAGTGGAGTCCGTGCTGGTAAATAGAAATGGAACAGATGAACAAAAAGAAAACAAACTAGTTAATCAAATTCCGAACTGGAGAGCAAACTACAATTATATATAAATGAATAAGTGAACTGCAAATAGATTGTTGATTTGTAGAGAAGAAGATACATTAGTACTTCAGAATGAACATTTTACACATTCAATAGAAAAGCCATGATATAAATACATATTAATTGGTATTCTTATGGATTATATAGATTTAGACATACGTAGAAAAGAAAAACATCTCAAGCGGTAGATACTGTTGATGCAAGGAATCCTGTACCACCTGGGATGTATTAAACTCGTACGTAATGGGATAATCCACATATTAACTGGTTAGCCGGATTTCCTTCATTCAAAGTATTTCCCTATTTTTCCCTATATTTTGGTCCACTTGGATGTCCCGCGCAGGAAGTTATGATCAATGGTGATCGGATCAATGGGTGACATAACCCATATATATATATATCCCATTTATAAGGAATTAGGTGACATCCATATATAACCCATATATACCCCATTTATAACCCATATATAACCCATATATAACCCATTGATCCGATCACATCCTTTCCGGGACATCCATCCACGTATCGTTTCTCCAACGGCCTTGGTTCCTTCGCCCTCATGAGACCCCCAACGTTGAAAGGTGGTGACGCGCTCCAGTGGCGGCAAGCTAACCGAAACCTTGGTACGTGTGACCGACCCGGTCTCTTGGGCTTCCGATAAAAAACATGGAGGGACTAGGTGGTGGTTTCAATCAAATATTTTTGGAATTTTCACCCCTAATTACTTGGGGAAGATGAACCCATTTTGACGAACATATGTTTCAACTGGGTTGGTGAAAAACCACCAACCAGATGAGGGATGTGTTTTCTGTGTTTTTTTCCCGGTTTAACATGGGGTGCGCAGCCATGTATCAGAATCTTGTCCCTTTTTTTGTTTCAGGAAAAATGTTCCAAAATGATTACAAGGTGGGCCATTTATAGGGGTTATAACCCCAGTTACCTAATTATAAGGCCATTTATAGGGGTTATAACTCCATTTATAACTGGCAGGGGCCCATCTTGTAGGAGGATTTGACAAACTAAAGCAGGCAGGTTGCCAGAAGTGGAGCTGGGACATAGGGTATGTGATATGTGATTGTTTCGCAGTCTGCTCGGTTGAAAATTTGTAGAAAAAAGAATCATGAGTCCTGAATGTTACGCAATGGGGTAGTTTGGTCTTTTTCCCCTACCTTACTGAGGGATGTATATATATATATATATAGACAGACTGACCCATATGTGAATATATAGATACAAAGATATATGAAAAATACAGATATGTAACCTGTAGATATATATATATATATGCTTCCATTTTCGATGGCTACCCAATATACTACAACGAGGCATGCTACAGAAACCCTTCAGAAACATCATCATCCTTCCGTCCCATGACCACATTTTCGTCTCAAAACGGGGCATTCCCAACTTTGAGGTACCGGGACACATGGTAAGGCGAATCTGCAAGTGTAAAACCTCAAAAAGTCCAAAACCAAAACCTTGTCAAGGGCCTTGTGGGCACCAGTTATACATATATATATATATAAATGGAGTTATGGGGCCCCTATTTTCACGGCCTTTTGAATGTATATAACTAGGGTTATGACTACCCTACAAGTGGAGTTAAACGGGCCCCTACCTAATACGTGTTTGTTTGGCCTTGCTCACGTTTCCTTGGAGGATCACCCCACTAAGAAAAAGCGTTCTGTACCCCCTATCTATAAGCCATGAAGTTCGGCCATTGATTCAAGGGGTCCCACAACCCCCCCGATCCTTAGGGGACTTTCCAACCAACGATCAGAAATGGTTGGTCCTAAGCACGTGACTCCAAGTACTGGGTTCCCATCCAGACAAGTATGTCTTGAGGTCATGATCATTCCCAACTTAGCCATTCACTTGCAAACTGCCGATGAAAGAAAGGCACCCAACATCTTCCCCCCCCCCCCAGTTGGTTGGGAAGGTTGGAAACGCTTGGGGGTTGGGAGTGAAAACCATATATATATGGCATATGGGGTGGGCCCCTACCAAGGTAGGCCCCGAAAAAAAGTTAGAAATGGAGTTGTACAAAAACCCTTCCACATGGACGGAAACAAATGAGTAACTGGGGTTATTTCACCCTATTTATAGGGGTTATAACTCCATTTATTACTAGTAGGGGCCCACCTTGTGTAGAATCGGTTGTTTATTCTTTAAAGGATTCGAAAGGTGCTGTTTGATTTGAAAAAATGGTTGATTCTATTGTTGGACATTCCAATGGAAATCATATTCTTTGAAGCTCTTAGCAGTTTGAGACACCCCTCCCCCAGAAAAAAAGGCTCAAAGAAGGGTGGTTAGTAAAACCCATTTATAAGAAGGTTATAACCCATATAATAGCCATTGATCCTAACTTCCTGGGACATCCAAGTGTGATTTTGAACACCTGTTGGGAACATAATCTATTATAAATATGGCTAGCTGTTACTAGCCCACAGCATTTTGCCGTTCAGATGATGTTTACGCGAGGAGTTTTGCAATGGCGCTACAAACAGGAGATAACTTATATATAATGGAAGGGATTTGTGTATGATTTGTGTAAATGTGACACGCAGATCATCCTGCTTCTTTGAAAAGTGAACTTGAAACACTGTAAGGTCTGAAGTACTGTATTGCTTGAGAAATTACACCGTAGTGGGAGTAGATGGCGCAACTCCCAAAAGGTGGCTTACGTGGGAGTTGCGCCACCTACTTTCCAGGCGGTATATCTATTCTACACAGTTTTGGATTCATTACTCAGTAGTTAGCAGTTTCTATAGTGATTCTAAAAATTTTGTTCCAAGTGACTTCACTTTTTTGACAGAACAAATGTTCGCTGCCTAAATTCACTTCTTTGCCAACGGGACACATGCTTTTTATGTATATGTTTCCGAAGAACAGGAAGTTCCCAATCACTACCCAGCTGAAAGTGAAGGGGGAGATGTGGGCAACACTTTCATTGTTTCCGGTTGCAGATATGAATGCAAACAAACATGTTTCTTTTGGATTCAAGGGAAAAAGAAGACGCGGATCACATGTTCCAAATGTGTTCCTCCACATTTTGTTTGGACATGTTTGTTAAGGATAAGCCTGACTTCATGAATGTGTTCTTTTTTGGGCGATATATACAAGTCAAATTTGTATGAATCTTCGTTGGGCTTCATCTTTCGGCCATTTGTTGGGGTCACGAATTCGATCGTTTGGAGCGGAACCCACGGTACGTCGGAAAAAAACACGCCTTCCGGATTTTGGGCTTCAGCGGCAGAACGGCTTTCTCTGATATGGAGAGATGGTATATATGACAGTGATGATAATCCATGGATTTGGATATATGACTATTTTTGTATGAATCAACACAAATGGGAAGGACACGTCTCATGAACACGTTTTGGATCTGGAAATGAAATGACTGAAAAATCGCACAGTTTTTTTGGCTGGCCTGACTAAATGTCATCAGAAACAAACACAAAGTTTGGAAAATCATTTTTACAAACAGTTCGAACGGTACACTTCCTAAAACGAATACATATAAACCCTGAAAAATCGTTGGAAGATGATGATATCTTTCCTTTTGGGGCAGCTCGGCCTATTTTCTCTATTAGTAAATTCGGGAGTGTAGATCCTTCGAACTGCTTCAGTTCACTGACCCTAATTTCAGCAACCCGTTTCCCCCTCCCCATCCGTTTTTTTGGAAGCGCAAGAGACGCTCCGGTTGGAGAATTTGGGGAAATTGTAGCCATGGGACAAGTCAGGGCCCCAAGTGATGGTGAAGAAATGTCAAGCGGCAAGGTTTTTGCTGTCAAACTGTCAATTTTGTTCAAGTTTCAGCCAACATATGGAAGAAACGGGTGGAAGTGATACTCCCAAAAATTAACATGGCTAGCTTGGAAAATCACCATGTTTTCATACGCATCCATAGATCTCCAAATTTCCATGTTCCATCCAGCTATGATCGAACTGGCAGAGTCATCTACAAGATGGGCCCAAAAGCTAGAAGTAGGGGCCTATAGATCCATTGATAGGGGTCACACCCCCGTTAGAAATTTATAAGGCCATTTATAGGGGCCCCATACAGTAACTCCATTTATTACGATCGTAGGGGCCAATTTTGTAGAAATATCTGAGATATCTCATAATAAAAGTTTTGATGGGTAGTTCCAAATGGAGCTCAGTCCAATTGTAAGGGAATCCTTTCAAAATGCTGTGATTTCATCTCAATTCAGCTGCAGGAATTAGTGTATATCAATTTGCCTAGATTTTAACTCTTATGATTACGGACTATAAAGAAAAACAGCACCATTTGGAAAAACAAATTAGGGATTGCGTTTGTTCTACGTCCGACAATGGTGTTTACATTAAATTGGGAGTTTGCTGAATGAAAACAGGGAGGCAAACAAGACCCAGCAAAGGTGTCTTGTTTTATTTCGACAACTTTTGCTAGTTTTTCTTGGGGGTTTAAGTTGGAGCATAAGACATTCGTGTTGGAAATGGCTTCCTAGTGTTTGTGTTTTTTTTGTTGGTGCTCAGATCAGATTGTCCTAAGGCACCTACATGAACATTTGTAAACAGCATCGCTGCTTTTTGTTTTTTTCGTCGTATCCCTTGCTCAAGGCTTCTGAAAGTCTGTTTAGGCACCATGTCGACATTGAATGCCTGGACAGGATTTTTGACAACCCTTTCATTTTTTTAGCAAACTTCTTGAATCAAATTCATCTGGCTCTGTGTCTTTTAGGTTCACCAGTGCTTCGGGAGAAAAGTGCTATCGTTCAATTCAAGGTTGTCCAAGTCGCTTACAAATGGATGACAAGAACATCTAAATCAAAGGACATAAAGGACATGACCCCACAAAGATGCAACAAAATTCATAGATGAACTTTGTGATGAATTGTGGTAGCTCAAGATCATTATTTTGTTCTAGGCGGTGGTTTCAGATATTTTTGTATTTTCACACCTGCTTGAGGAAGATCATCCAATTTGACCAGCATGTTCTTTTGAAATGGGTTGGTTCAACCGCCAACTGCTCCCCGCTGAAAGTACATCTTCTCTTGCTCAAAACGTTTGTTCATTTTCAACTCTTCCAAGAAATATCCCTCAAAAGTCACTCTCCAACATTTCAATCAAGCCTGACTGGCAGCCTCACTTTCTTCGTTTTTTTTTTGTGTGTGTCTTCAAACTTCGGAATTTCTCATCGCTCGCTGCTTGGACTGGTTGGATCTGGAGTGATGGGATCTGAAGTGGAGTCACGAAGGTGTGGTGTGGTGGAAAGTTGGGGGTCGCTTTGTAGGCGGCAAGTTTGGGGCTAGATATTCAAACCCATAGGATCCATGGGATTTGTATATTTACCATTATTACTTACCTATACATGAATGGTTGATGTGTTTGGTAAATTAGTAGGTACATATACCCATGGATCCTATGGGTAAGGTGAACTATAAGGGTGGAAATCCCAGAAGTACTTGGAGGATCATCCCAATCAGGAAAGTGGTTAATAACCATAGTTAGTAAGTCCCCTAAGTAGGGTTGTTCCCCTCCCAAATGGCCTAAATGGCATATAAATGGGGGTTACTACCCATACTTACTAACTGGGATGATCCTCGAAGTAGGGGCTGGTTTTCTCATACAGGCCTTTTAAGGTGGGCCATTGGAGGTGGAGTGACATGGGGCCCGCCCCTATAAATGGCCGACAATAAACGGGTAACTGAGGCTATTTTGTCCCTATCAAGGGAGTTATAACCTTACCCTAGGCTTCCAAACACCTTGTGAGGAGGTATTTGGACCCCCAAAACATACCTAAAACACCGAACCTCAGCAGGTATTTGGATGTCTAGGGTTACAACTGGTGACGCCCACCTTCTTAGTAGTTGGGTATATCTCCCCAAACTCACCAAAAAATGTGTCTTATGTAAAATCCTGGGATTGTCACGAACAATCTTGCATCCTAGGTGGGGGGTGAAGCCAAGTTATATCTTCATCAAAGGAATGAGACGTTTTGGTAAATCTCAACCCCGACTTTTGCCCAATGATACGCAAAAAATCCATTTTTTTTCCTTTTTTTTTGGGGATAATTTTTGCTATTTTCTTCTCTCATTTTTTTTCCCAGCCTAAGTATCCTAACATTTAAAAACGTGCTATTTTGAGGACCTTGAAGGGTCCAATCGCTGATTCTCTATGGCACCCCCGGGAAACTTCCGCTTAAAAAAAAAAACGCCGCGAAAAAAACACGTCACCTTTTTCCACGTTCCGGCCACGGGTTCCGCAGATCTTCAAGCAGTTCAGATGCTTCGAGCACTTCAACTTCAAGCACTTGGTCCCGTTGCAGTGGAGAATACCGAGTGAGTGTGGAGAAGGTGCTCCGTTGGCGAGTTTGGCGAGTGGAAAAAAAACCGGGGATTTTTTTTGTGGGGTGGTCCCTTTAAAAGCCACCAAAAAAGGATCCATGGGACTGGTGTACAGTATATTTATATATATTTACCAAAATTTACAATAAATTTATGGTAAATGTACTTAAATATTAAAACAGTCCCATGGATCCTATGGGATAGGGTTTTAGGCTATGTTGTTTTGAAATCTTAAGTGCTCACATCTTTGTAGTTTTTTTTGCCAAACATCCTTTGGGGAATATCGGTGATAACGTTCGCCCTTGCACGGCGTTTTTGTGCTCAAAATCTGCTTTATATTGTTTTATTAAATGAAGGTGGGTCAGTGGGATTTTCAGGTACCCCAATAATGGGAATAGTATGGGAAACTTCCCATAAAGGGGTCCCATTATTGGGGGTACCTGAAAATACCCTTGAGTGGGTGCTTGGGGAATGATTTGCGATTTTCGGCAGCGATTACCAAAATAGGCTGTCTAAAGGATGTGTTGGGTTAATTTGCAAGTTAGAATCCAAAGGGTTTTGGATCAATCATACGGCTTACTAAAACTTCGAACAATTTCAAAAATCTTGTAACCCACGAATATAGCTGGGGATATAATATATATATACCTGAATCTTCCAAGTGTTAGTAAAGCTTCTACCTTTTGGTAGGTCTTCTTTTTTTGTGTGAAAAGGCACACATGTCACAAAAGTTGGAAGATATCCAGGTATGCTTGTCGATTATCATTTTTCCCTAGGTAGGGTTAAACATAAACTAGGTGGTGGTTTGAAATATTTTTTATTTTCATCCCGAAACTTGGGGAAGGCTTCCAATTTGACGATCATATTTTTCAGATGGGTTGGTTCAACCACCAACTAGTAAAAGATGTTTTTCTGGTCATACAATTCAAAACGGTCTCCTTTGGCTGTTTCTGAGTAGTATTTGTTCTTTTTCTCACAATCATATCCCATAAGATCCATGGGACTTGTATATTTACCTGCATTTATATACCATAAAAATCAATTACATGTAGTCTAGGTAAATATACCATACATTGAGCATACTGTTGATGGTTCAGAAATCCCAAACAACCACGTTGGGATGTACTACCAGACCCTATAAATAACGGGAGTTCAACTACCTATCGCTCAACTGGTGAACGCCGGATTTCTGAACCATCAACAGTATGGGATATGGAAAATGACCCCCTTGAAGAACCTCATCAGCTTCCGGCAAAGCCAGGTGCCCACGATGAGACGCGCTTCAGGAGCTGAAGCTGTTGCTGCTTCATGGCAAGGTTTGGCCGTGGAGATTGCATACGGACTGGATGTCCCGGGAAGTGGATGGATCAATGGTTAGGATTAATGGGTTATGACCTATACTACATACTAAAATCCAAACCGGGGGTTGCGCAACTTTATTGACAGGGGGTTTATTAATCTGAACTTAACATTATGCAGTAACACTGTTGATGGAAGAAATCTGGTTAACCAGTTGATATGGGGCAAATATCCCATTATTTACATTGTTTCCATACAAATATCAGGTGGTTTGTTGGCCTTGTTGGGATTTCTTTCTGAACCCCCTCAACAGTAACAGACTTTTAGTCGGTTGGGTACTCTTTCAAAGGGCACCCACACCCATACCATCCATGTATTGTATATTTACCTACATGAGTGGTTGATTTTTATCATAAGTCAGTAGGTAAATATACGTACCGTTCGTCCCATCGATTGTGTCATGGGACCATTTTCCCCGCCCTGAATATCCGGGCCATGCCAACGCCGTGCATACAATGTTCAATCTCCAGGCATTGCTGCCTTCCCCTCACACTTCGAGAGAAGCACTTCAGCACCCACCGAGTCTATCGACTCTGTGCCCCCAGCACGGAGAGGTGCGGATGGATTGGTGATTTCCCTTGGGGAAAACGTCGAGGTTGCAGACTTGTCCCCCTGAAGATTAACGCTTTTGCACATAATTTATCCTGCGAGGTGGATGGAAGATGATCATTTTCCTTTCTTTTCATGGGTGATGGCTGTAGGTGAACCAGCCGTGAAAATCTTCCAGGGTGTATACATTTTCGGAAACAATCCGACACAGATGGTACCCTTTTGTGGATCTACATATTGGTTTCCACCAGGTTTTTTTTCGGCTTTGATGCAGGGCCAAATCTACAAACCAGATCAAGTGGGTGGGGGAAATGTGGCTTGAAACTTTCAATGAGTTGAATTTGGTTGGAGCCAACAAAACTAGGTGGTGGCAACTCAAATATGTTTTATTTTCACCCCTACCTACCTGGGGAAATGATCCAATTTGACGGTCCGCATATTTTTCAAATGGGTTGGTGAAAAACCACCAACTATAGTAGTTGCTTTGATAAAAGATAGGAATTCCACCCTCCAGGGAATGATCACAAATCCTGGTGAAAGCTGGAAAATCATGGAAAATCAAAAGTGGTTCCTTGTTTTAGGCTTCAGAAATGTATGTTTTTGGGGGTCCGGGGTCCAGTCATATCTCCTCAGCTCAGTTTCGGTCGTTTGGAAGTTTCGATTTTCCCACAGCTTGGATCACCGGCCGGTGAGGTGCTGACGGAAAGCTTCAAACCTTTGTGAAATGGCAGGTGAGGAAAAGAAATATCGCGGTTTTAGGGTTTGTTGTTGTTGTTGTTGTTGTTGTTGTTGTTGTTGTTGTTGTTGTTGTTGTTGTTGTTGTTGTTTGGATGGGGGTTCTGCAAAGAAAACCTTTAACATATTTTCAAACGAAGTTTCAAAAAAAAGAAAGTAGGATGTCATGTGCAGAATATACTAACAATGTGTTTGTGTTTGTTTTTATTCGTGGCATATTTCATGACCCCTGCGAAAATTTAAGTAAATCGCCCATGAAAAATGACTGGTTGGAAGACTATACCATGATCTTCTAGTTCCCGTTATATTTGGAACCAAGCTCCCAGGCGAGCCAATATACCAGGTAGCGATCGACACCTGGTTCCGAATATATGGGTGTTTCCTTAAATGGTGGTACCCCAAAAAAACCCCAAAATGATCATGTTTAGTAGGAAAACCCATGGCTGTTGGGTACCACCATTTTAGGAAACCCCTGTATATATATATATATACTGTATATATAGGAAACTGGAAGATGTGGGTATACATTTTCATACATTTTCATACATTTTCGTCATTTCAAATGGGAAACCTTTTCTCAGCTTCGAGCCGTCCAAGATTCGGGTCACATGTGTGGCCTGCTATGGATTTTTTCCCCGTTGAACGTGATCAATGGTGGGTCAGATCACTGGTTGAAAGAAACCGACCATTTTATCCAATCAATGGCTAGGCTCGGTGGTGGTTTCAATTTGTTGTTCATTTTCCCCCGATCCTTCGGAAAATGATCCAGTTTGACTTGCGCATACTTTTCAGATGGGTTGGTTCAACCACCAACTAGATGGTGTTGTTGAAGCAACAGAATCATCTACTAAGTTGGTCGTTACTGGGACATCCCGGTATGGAGGTAGGTTTCAAACACGTTTCCCCTCTCCAATTAAAAAACATGTAAGTTTAATCAGGATTTCCAACGCGTTTCTCTAATTCCATGTTGCTGATAGAAAAGGTTGCATATATTATGTCCCGGCAGAGGAAATGAATGTGGCCATTTTTTTACCTTTCATGTAGAAACTTGTCATGGGCTTGAAGCTTCCCCCAAATTGTTTCACACAAATGAATTCAACGGCGCGCAACGGAACTTTTGGGAAATGGCAAGCATCGTTTTTTTGCTTCCTGTCATTAAATGGAGGGGATCAAACTTCAAATGTATGTGTAATGTTGATGAATTTCCCCTTATGATAGGTGTCATATTTCATGACCCCTGCTGAAATTTCAATGAAAAATCGCCCTTGGAAAATATCCCCTAGACATCTAAACACCACCTGAGGTTCGGTACTTGGACCCCCCAAACATACCTAAAACACCAAACCTCAGGAGGTGTTTGGAGGACTAGGGGATAGTAACCCTTGTATCCAGACCCCTTCCCGGATCGAATAAGGATCGGGGTCCCGAGTCCCATCCCTTTCTTCGTTCGGACATACCGATCAGATCCTTGGGGCCTTGTACTTGGAGGATCATCCCACTTAGCAAGTAGTTAAGATCACCCCCATTTATAAGCCATTAGTTAGGATCACCCCCATTAAAAAAACGCCATGAAAAGGTCATTTGGAAGGGGAAAGCCACAACCCGAGGTCTTGGGGACTTATGACTTACAATCACCATGGTTAATAACCACTTAATTACAAGTCATGGGATGATCCTCCAAGTACCCCCCCGAAAACTAACATGGAACCTGAAAATGATGGTTTCTAATAGGAATCTCCTCTTCCAGGGGTTCATTTTCAGGTTCCATGTTAGTTTTCCAGGGTGTACTGGCAAAGGAGGGTCTTTTCCCAACCCCAAAAAAACCCAACCCCTCCAGGATGCTCATGGTCGTACGGGTGTAAGTCGACGGCCTGGAGTAGTCGGGGATCATAGATTTTTTTCAGATTTGGGGCAGTGGTTGCTGGAAGCATGTTACCCTAACCCATGACGGATCCATGGGATGAACGGGAGAGGTGTACCGATCCTAATTTACCATTAAAATCCAACCAGATCGAGGTACATATACGTACCATACATGGATCCTAAAATGTTATCACCAACATGTTCAGGTATCTAAAATGAAAGGTATGTTGAGAATCCTATTTTTCAGGCTATTTTGGGGGTGGGATTTCCCTTGCAGAAGCCGTATCCATACAGTCTATACAGCTGAGTACCCCCATTTTAGGTAGCTGAAATGTTTGGTGATGTTACCTAAGAATCCTTGGACCCTCGAATGGAAGGGGCCCTGAACCTGTTTTTTGCAGGGGAGGGGTCAGGATTCTTAGAGCACATGTTTTTTTCTACAGAACTATTGGACTTAGTAGGAATCAATATTATCATTTATGATGCATTTGTGTATATATTATATTATATATTATATTATAACATGTCAATCATTTATCGATAGTTTGTTTTGAACCCTTGGACTTATTAGGAATCAATATAACTACATAAACGTATACATAATAATTACATAATATGTATATGAAAAAATATACGCACTCACACACCAATCGTTCTTTTGAATATCCACAATGCATATTCTGACGCCACAGAAAACTTGAAGCTGAATTCTGAGTGATAGTGACAATAGCTAGTCAACCTACCCACCCCCATAAATACGGGTTGAATAAGGCTTTACTAAGGGAAACCAATGGTTAATGTATAAGCCCTAATCATAAGGCCTTATTTCTGATGGGACTGTGCTCGGCGTCCAGGGTTAGGTTGACCAGCCATAGCATGAAGAGCCTTGAGGAACTCTCTTCATCTGAACAAGAGCTCTTGAGAGATGCCGTGAAACAAAGGTTGGGCATTGGGTGTGTGTGGGAAGTACTGTTGATGGTTCAGAAATCCGAAATCTGAAAACCAGTTGATATGGTGAATATCCCAATTTGATACACGAAAATTAACGTGGAACCTAAAAATCACCTAATTGAAAAGGAAACTCATCTTCCAAACCTCCATTTTGGGGTTCCATGTTAATTTTCCAGGGTGTAATCTCTTGCCGGGTGTGGCATTAGGGGGCACCTTGGATTCCCATGAATATTATAGATTCCAATTTGAACGGGAGCTCGTTAATACTATTAGTTTATTAGGTTTAAATCCCAAACCAGGATACCAAATATATGTTGGGAATCTTAATGACAGGTTTGTAAATGATGGTTTGATTCCAAGAATGCCTTCTATTAAGAATGGCATTTATAATATACATGAATATTTGTAGCATACATATCATATATATATATATATTGAATATGTATTACTATTACAATAAAACGCGGCCAATTTTGTTGGTTTTCCAAGCGTCAAAGATGAGCAAACTCCCCCAACTAAAAGCACCACCTCTTTACCACCCCAACGTACGCCCCCCCCGAAATAAGGTTGAATAAGGCCTTATTAAGGGAAAGTAATGGGTTTTCATAAGCCCTGATCATAAGGCCTTACTTCTGAGGGGTGTGTACCTTAGGGAGGGGGTTGATTGGTTCACTAGCCATCCATTCTGGATTCGGTGGATGGACCCCTTTGAGGAGGTCATGCAGTTGGGAGGTCATTTCCTTCAAACCAAAAATCTCCACAGATCTCTGAGTCAAGATCCACAGGTGGATATCCCTAACATTTAGGATCAATGAATAGGATTCCAATGGGTTAGTTATTTCACCTACTTATGAATGAGGTATATTCCTTGGGGTTACATTTATCCTAACTTCCTAGGACATCCAAGCATGAAGCAGGGATTCAAAAAAAAACGAAAACAGTGATACATACCTGGACACCTTCAGTTTGGGTGCCAATTTTTGTTTCCGTATCACGGGTGTCAATTCACCAATCAATTTGGATCTAAGGTCTAATTGATCTAATTGGCACCTCTTGGAAGGTACAAGTACTGGCAGAAAATGTCACCAGTGCCCAGTATATGTGCCTGGGGTTCAAACTCCCATTGTTTTTTCCTATGGTAGGGATGCTCATCAACCATATAGTATAGGTTTATATAATACCTATCATAAGGAGTCCCCATTAAAAGGCGGGATGACCATCCCCAATATAAGGAGTTGATCGACCCTGGCGCATAAATTGCAGATGAGATTAGATGAGATAATTTTTGTCCTAGCTCACCTACCATGAATGAGGAAATAGTCCTAGTGTCATATCAATCAAGTTGCTGCGTAGACGTAGTATGAATCAACATGTGTCAGGACGCTACTTGTATATCCCATATCATCCATGTATGGTATATTTACCTACATTTATCATATTTTACCATTAAAAACAAGCAAACGTAGGTAAATATACCATACATGGATCCTATGGGTATAGTCACCACCCCTCCATCCCCAGCTGTACGCCTCTTGGGTGTCTTTTTTCCGCCAGGGCAAACCAGTTGTGCATGCCCATTTACACAGCCAGCCACTTTGCCAGCAAAAGTTCAGCAAGTGAAACTCCACTGCGTCACTAAGGAACTGAGCTCTTAATGCCGGCAGATATTTCACAAAGATTTCTCAAAATTGAATCAATCTTGAAATCTTCCCACAACTTTATAAAACATTCAATTTCAGAATCTTTTTTTTCACAAAACATGGTTCTACAGTTCTACATGTGGAAACAAGCAACTTCAGTATATATAGTTTCAGTCTCAGTAGGTTTCAGTAGGAGTGTTTTTAGATTTTGAAGCATTTCTCGAGAATCGACCTCGTCAAATCTCACAATAGTTTCTTCATCTGACAGCATCGAGACCCACAACAACAACACCCCCAAAATTCCACCAAACCAGTATCCAGCTTAAAACCAAGATGTATATACGTATATATATATATATTAGATAGGGAATATCTTGACATAATTTTTCAAGCCGACAAGAACAAATCAGGATCCGATATGTTGGTCTCTGAACCATCCCCAATGTTTAAAAACCCGAGGTTTCCAGCGACGTCAAGTGCTGCGGTGTGGCGGCTATGCTGCTGACCCTGCTGCTGATGCTGATCCGAATGCCGCGTGCCTGGCAAGCCGTCGCGCCTGCGTACCTCGGAACGGCAGGATGAAAAACCCTTCCCTTCTTCCAGTGGTGTCATTCATTTGTACCACCCTGGAAGATTAACGGCTGGAACCTACAAATCAACCCATTTAGAAAGGAAAATGATCTTCCAAACCTCCATTATTATGTTCCATGTTAATCTTCCGGGGTGTAGTTTTCAGATTTTGGATGGATTTTTTTGCTAAAAAGAAATTGACGGACTGCATTGTTTGGGTTGGTGTGTCAATGACCCCGTGGAAGATGGAACAATTCTCCGTGCATGAGTAAAATTAAAAGGAAGGTTCTTGATATTATGTTCATTTATGATTGGACCTTCCCATGTTGTATTGAGTGCAAGGTGGGCCCCTACCAGTTCTACATGGGGTTGAAACTTCTATTATAAGTAGGGTTACAACATGTTACAACCCCAGTTAAAGCCATTTACTTTTCGGCCATCTAGAAGGGGCCTACAGTAACTCCATTTGTAAGTGGTTTTTTGGGCCCCCCTTGTACCAGGTATCAAAAAGGTTAGATAAGTTGAATTGCATGACCCCAAAGTTCTTTTATGTTTGACATTGTTTAGCCCTACTTGGGGAAATGATGATCCAATTTGACGGTCGCATATTTTTCAAATGGGTTGGTTCAACCACCAACTAGATGGTGTTGTTGAAGCAACTAAATCATTTATATCCAGTTGGTCGTTGCTGGGACATCCCGGTAGGGAGGTAGCTTTGAAACAAGTTTCCCTCCCCATTTTTTTGTAAGTTCAATCAGGATTTCCAACGTGTTTCTTACATTCCATGTTGCTGAGAGAAAAGCTTGCTACGGTTCCCTGATAAACCCAACCGGGTTCCCAGTTACCCCCCCCCTCCCTTAGGAAGCCTACAGGAAGTGCATTGTCTGGGTCGGTGTTTTCCACATTTTATGGGCAACTCTAACGACCCGTCGTTCCCGCCGGGTTTCCGGTCACCCCAAATGGTGGTGCTTTTCTAAGGGACCCCCCTCCCAAAACGACCGAAACATTCAGGTCTAGGAATTACCCTAAGTATCCTGACCTCTCAACTGCATGGCGTCATTTTGAGGACCTATATACAAACACCCCTGCGTCATACGTACGGGTTTTTAAGGGCCTAACAACTCCATTGGAGGGTCCTTTCTTGCTGATCCTTACTTGGAGGATCATCCCAGTTAGTAAGTGGTTAATAACCTCCATTTATAAGCCATGAAGTTCGGCCATTTGCAAGGGGTCCCACAACCCGATCCTTAGGGGATTTACGATCACCATGGGTTATTAACCATTTACAAGTCATGGGATGATCCTCCAAGTAGGTAAATATACCATACCCTAAGGATCCAATCACCTTCTCAGATGATGATTGGGGTGTATCACCTCCTTAGAAAGGTATTTAGGTTCCATGCTCCCATTCTCAGAAGGCTATAGTCTCCTCGACCCCCCCAAAAAAAACCATCTGCAGGTGGCCGACGAAGCGAAGCGCTTTAATACGCTCTATGCCTTAGCACAGGCCGTTGGTTGATATCCCGCATAGGATTCCCATGGGATGAGACGGTATATTTAACCTACATATTTACCACATGAATTTAAGGCAAAATGTAGGTAAATATATACCGTGGGACCACTACCATGGATTTCTATGGGAATCAAAGTGACCTGCTAAAATATATCCAAGTAGATCTAGTTGGAGGGTTACGTGAATTCACAACCTTTGAGGTTTTTATTGGGTCACTTGTTTTTACTATCCCAGAAAGGTCCCGTTTGCAGAATTGCCAGGGAAAGTTTTATTGAACAAGAGAAAAGGGGGGGGCTAAATGAGACAAAAGGAAGAGTTTTTGGCCAGAAATGAACCAAGCACAGACACAAACGCACATTTTTCCTAAGAGAAAAAGGCCTTGAAATGAAAGCCTATAAATGTTTTGCACCTAGTGTGATTGGCTTCCAAAGGGTGTTTTTTTGAGTACCTTTTTTTGTCAGAAAAAAGGAAGTCACAACACTGAAATCAAATAAAACCTCCCTCAATACTGTTGATGGACAAAATCCTGCACCACCAAGGATGATGATTATCCCATTATTTATAGGGTTTCAACCGTCCCAGATGGTGCAGGATTTCTTCCATCAACAGTATTTCGGACTCCGAAACATCTGGGGAAATCTTTTTTTTTGAGAAGCCTCTTGGATTTGAATGGGTCATTTTGAGACACATTGTGTATGTGATATATTTGTATATTGGCATAAATCTAAGCCATCAAAATCTAACAAACATGCAGGTAAAAAGGTATACATATATACAACCCCATAGCAATTAGTGAAATAGCGCAACTCCATGCCCCAACTAAATTTTTTAAACAATCTTGGCCCTTTTTTTCCCCGCGAAGAATATTTCTGTAAACACAACAACATTCCAAGAACATTTTGGAGAACAAATTACCCATAGGATCCATGGGACTGATATAGTTACCTGCTAATTTGCCATCAAATTCACGCCCTTCTACCGTCGTCCCATAGATCAGTCCATAGGGAAAGTGGATCACCATCCAACCAACCATCAGCCATCCAACCCTTTTGGATGATGATAAACTTAACCTTAGGTGATTAAACATGATGAAACTCGTTACCAATTAACCTACTAAACATGGTGGGTTGGACTTGGACTTCCAGGGGATCACCAGAAACCAACCATTGAGCAGCATTTTTGGCTTTCACCCCGAAAATTGTGGAAGATTCCCATTTTGACCAAACATTTTTTCACATGGGTTTAGTCAACCACTATGTAGAAACTCATTGGATGACCAAAACCATCCTCAAAACACCCACCCTAAGAATCATGGGATCTCAAAACTAGTGGTTTGGAGATCCCAGAACCCTGCTATACAGATCCAAACCCCTCTATAGCAGGGTCCAGTGATTGTTAGGGCAAGAAATTTCCACCAAAAAATCTCATCGCCTCCAGGCTTCCATCGAAGGTCGTTTATCCTTTGATCCGCCTCAAAGAGCCAACTCGGTCTCCTTGGGACAGGCGGTGCATGACCGGGTGGGTTGGGGCGGACGGTGGTTGTTTGGCGCGCCCTGAAAAGAAGCCAAACAAAAAGGACTGGGAAAAGGTACCCCGTACTTGGAGGGTCATCCCATTAAGTAAATAGTTAGTAACCACCCCCATTTATAGGGTATTTGCCTCATTTGGAAGGGAACAAAAACCGCACTTACGGGACTTACGATCACCATGGGTTATTTGCCACTTAGCTGGGATGATCCTCCAAGTAGACATCCAGCCATACCTGCTGAGGTGAACGGTGTTTGATCGGTATGTTGTTTGGGGTTTAGTTATAGCGGGCCTCAGGAGGTGGCCGGCTTCTGGAAGTACATGAAATTATGATATCTAGTTGCTTCACCAATCCTTATTTTTTGTATAGGGAGATCATGGCAATTTGTTATATAAAGTTTTGTTTTTTTCGCAAATCAGGGGTGGTTTTGAATGTAAATCTCTACTAAATCAAGCAAGAGGAACAGGAATTGATCCCGGTTTGCTTTGCAAATTGTGATTATTTGGTTGGTTTCATCAAGTATATATATAGGGAAACCCGAAACTCACATGTAAAATCTCATGGTGAAATGAGTCTTTTTTTGGTTGCTTGAATTATAGGCCACTTTCCACGACGTGACTTTTCACGTCAACGATCCATCAATTTTTTCCGAAGCAACTCACCGTGTACTTGGAGGATGGGCCCCCACTTAAGTGTTCGTAGTTAAGATAACAGCCATTTTATAAGGCCATGAGGTTCGGCCATTTGGAAGGGGCAAGCATTTATAAGGCCATGAAAAAGAAGGCCATTTGGAAGGGGAAAGCCACAACCCCAGGTCTTAGGGACAACAACGATCACCATGGTTGCTAACTACTAGCTACTTGCTAAATGGGATGATCCCACAAGTAGATCGATGAATTTTGGTGACACCAAAAGTCACTGCCAGTAACTCTCACCCACTTGCCGAGGCATGTTCTCACCCCCCTAACCCACCCCACATCGTTGCCCATTGAAAGTTGGGTTAGTCGATTTCTTTTTCGAAACGTGCTTGGTGGACATACCTGGTACCCGGAAACAACCCAATCATCGTTTTAAATGGATGGATATTTGCCGATAAAACATGGGGTACAAAGGTGGGCCCCTAGCAGTTATAAATGGAGTCATAACCCCTATAAATGGAGGTTCTTTCACCTCTGGAGTGAAATGGGCGCTGGTTTTTTGGGGGCCACCTTGTACCAGGTAGGGTTATTGAAGGCAATGACCCTGCAAAACTCAGAGCATGTGCCGGCCGCAAAACGAACACGTTTTTTTTTTTTCGACCTGTAGAAGTTAGGCTTGAATGTTCATTGTTTATGGAAATTTTGTGCAACTATAGCTAGTATATAGGGTTGTAAGATAAGTCTTGTAGGGGACTTATATACTAATCTTGTTCTTCAGAGATCGTGATTGACAATAGTTGTGTAGAACTTATACTTATACTAGCCCCAGTTCATAATCTGGTCTACAGCCCGTAACTAGAGAGTTTATGAGTCAGACATATTCAACACGATACCACCAAAGATCGAGGATGTTTCAAAATTTGACAGTGAACTCGTTGCAGAAGGGATGTGTATTGAAACCTATCCCAAACAGATTCATGAGTTTTTTTTGTATAGATTGGTACCTATACCTGAAAATGGATGTTTTTGTTAAAAGAAAAAGGTTTTGTATGTGTTACGGTAAATATTTCATACTTGTGCCATGGGTTTCGAATGTTTTTTTTTCAATCGTGGGATTATAAATAGACAACCTAAAATTTGCCACGTCAACTTCGGAATTGCCATGGAGCATTTTTCAAAAACATGTATATAAAACACAACAAGAAACCTGCTGGAATTGAACCCATAGCATCATGGGACTGGTATATTTAACTACATTTGGTACATTTGAGTGGTAAAAAAACATGTAAATGTAGGTAAATATACCATACGTGGATGCTATGGGTAAGAAATGCACACAATTTCTTGGATAGGTTTTAGCTGGGTGTTCCTTTGCTGCCATATTGATATTTCAAGTGCACAATTTATTGTCCAAGTGCTCGAAATCTCAAATCGTGGAACACAGGTGGTGCGTTGCATGCAGGAGGTGCGCGACAGCTTGGGGTGGTGTCATATATGGGTGTTTCCAAAAATAGGGGTACCCTAAAATGGATGGTTTATAATGGAAAAACCCTATTGAAATGGATGATTTGGGGGTACCACTATTTTCGGAAACATCCATATAATGACCCCTTGGAACGTGGAACAATTCTCCATGAATTCTGAACATGATTTCCATCAACTACCATTTTTTTCCCTGAAGATTGGACCTTTAATAAATTTAATAAAAATTCTTAGAGCTATACCTATGGTTTCAACTTTTTTTCCTGTTTACCAACAAACATGGGGAAATGATCTAATTTCACAAACATGGGTAGCAACAAAAAGCAGCAGCTACCTGTTTAACCTTCTCCCTCACCAACAAAAACTCGAGTTTTTCTTTGTGACCAAAACACCAAGGCTTCCAAACACCTCGTGAAGAGGTATCTGGACCCCAGAAAACAGTTAAACATGTTCTGAAACACCCCTAGGGATCCAATGACTAGCAAGCGGTGTTAATAATCACCTTCCCAAAACGCAAGGTGTTTTTTGGTTCCATGCTCCCACTCTCAGTTTCGGTGATCGGATTTTGTAGGGAGAGTGTTTCTATTTTTTTGGGGGCCCTAAGGATGATTGGACCCTCAAAACTGGCTATTTTGAGGACCCTACCCCTGCTATACAGGTTCAAACCCTTCCATTGGAGGGTCCAAGATCCTTAGGGGGGGGAAGCAAATCATTCTTTCTGGTCAAATTATAGCGACCTCACACGACCGATTTTCCCCCAAATGGTGGTTTAGTTTAAGGAAATCCCCTTATTTCAGGAAACCTAGGTTGGTGAAATATCATAATTTGGCCAGAAATTCTTTGCAACCGCTTTCCCAACAACTGATGACGTGATGACGCCGACGCAGACTGCCTTACCACCACGGCCTGGGCATCTACGTTGTACTTCTGGTTATGCCTAACTTGAACGACCTTGGGGGAGGAGAACCTGGGTTTAACTTAATGGTCTGGGTGGGGCCCGGGGATTGGAATCGGGATACCCCTATAGATAAGAAGCAGGAATCCCTTTCATTTTCGGGGATCCAGTCAGAATCCAAACCACCGGGCCCCAAACCACCAACCCGAACCATTAGTTGATGGGTTTCATGGTGAAGATGGTTGATAGTTGGCTGTGTTTTTTTTTTGCAGGAAGGTGTTTTGACCGGAGATCTGTTTTTGCATTTTCGGTGTTTTCTCGGGAGGATGTGCTATTTTGCTTGTGTATCTCATGGGACTTGTGTATATTTACCTAGTAATTTACCATCAGAATCAACTATAAATGTAGGTAAATATACCGTTCGTCCCATGGATCCTCTGTGTTTTTTGTTGCTTACATTCGAATTGATTAATTGGCCAAGCGAAAAACACAAGGCGGAATCCAAGATGGAAAACTTACCCGAAAATTCGGAAGCTCCGAAGATCTTGATTTTCACGGGAATGAGAAACCATGGCGCCCTATGGATCCAAGTACTTTCTAAGAAGATACTTTAGCCCCCAAATTGTACCCTAAGTGCATTCAGAGCAGCCACTTGGATCCATAGGGGTGATTCAAAGTGACCTTTTTATCTCCGGGTTGGAGGTCACTTACTGTAACCATTTTTAATCCCAGAAGAGGTCACCAGCAGAATTGCCAGGAGGTGGTGGCAACTCAAATATTTTGTTTTAATCTTCATCTCTACATGGAGAAATGATCCAATTTGACGAGCATATTTTTGAAATGGGTTGAAACCACCAACTAGGAAACACCATCAACTTCAACCAGGTTTATTCGAGCATATGAAACTTTTTTGGGAGTTTTAAATAGTGACCAGGGGTGATTTCCCTGACCTCCATTTGGGTGATCAGTTTTGGGTCATGGACGGAAGAAGCTGGAACAAAACTTTCGGAAGTGTTTTTGCTTTTCTTTCCTTCCCATAGGATCCATGGGACGGACGGTATATCTACCTACTAATTTACCACAAAAATCAACGGCATTCGAGTGGATCGGTAAATGTACCGGTCGTCCCATGGATCCGTCACGGGCTTTTGATCCTTGTCTTGTGCAACATCCAGGACTTTCAGCTTCTGGACTCTGGATGTTGGCAGAATCGTTTTTTTTGCTTCCAAAAAAACTGAACCTGCTGGTGGGTGTCCGGCTGGAAGTGACGTTTTCGTTAATGTTGGTTTAGTTTATTTCGCCTAATTAGGGGACGTTTTTACAACCTACTTATAGCGGTGAAAGGACATCCATTGATCCTCAGTACTTTTGCAGGGACATCCCAGTGCCCTGTACAGATTTGGGCTCTCGACTTTCAAACCAGGTTGTCGATCCAACGATTGAAGGCTTCGAAACGATTGAAAGGTCCCTTCCATTTTGAGGATCCAAGCATTCTTACTGGGATGTCCATGGTACTTAGTAAATTGGTTACAACCCCTATATAAGTCGGTTATAAGTCCCTTAAGTGGATTATAAACCAACTTACTAACCATTTACTAACTTCCATGGACACCCCAGTAGGGTAACCAGATATTTTCAATTAGTGACTTGTGGTAGAAATTTCTGGATCTGGAGGGATCTTCCCTGCATTTCAGCGTTTGGGATTATTTTAGGGATCATGATTTCCATTTTTTTGGTGGGATCAAATTTATGCAGCAAATCTACGTATGGTAATTTTTGAAGGATGATTTCCCCAGAAAAATGACGTGCATTGTTTGGGTTGGTGTCATACAATGACCCCCGATGTGGTGGCCGGAAGAATGACGGTTTGTCGGATTCCATGTGGTTTTGTTGCCCTCACGTTGGGTCGGTCACGAGTCTGCAACTCCAAGACGTCGGAATCAAACACTGGCGGCGTGGATGGTTCAAAATGTAACTTGAGAGAAAATGATATGATTGAAGTTTGAAATCAATTTCCAGAAGATAGAACTTTGATGTGATAATTTGATGATGATGATAAATTTGAGGATGATGGTGCGTGATTGAGATTTAATACAGTTTAACCATGTTTAACCTGCTTCAGAATGGTTTGCAGTATCACATTCTGTGATTCTTTTTCTGGCCTTGTGCAGCCCTTTTTCAACTTTTACATTCGAAAGAAAGCACTTGAGAAGCACCTGTGGACGATCTGTATTAAACAAATATCTCAGGGCATTCGACCTTTTTCCGCCGGTTGGTCACCCCAAAATGGTGGTGAACAGTAATGGATTCCACCAAAAATGGCCGAAACATTCAGGTTTTTTGGTAAATAGGATTTATTTCATAAATTGCCCAGACATATACATAAGGTGATTCAATCTACGTGACCTTGAATGATTCCGGGAATCGTTGGAGGTCATTAACTACGTTTGAATAGGGTCACTTAAAGATATCTCCCAAAAAGGTCACCAGCAGAATTGCCAGGCAATATATGACTGCATCTACTTATGTCAAATGTCTGCTATTTTTGGAGAATTGTTTTGGTGAAATTTCACACATTTTACACACAAAAAGGAAGATCCAATGATCCAGGTAAAAATATATGTATATATATACATATTGTATAACAAGTTTAGCCACAAGCACGTTTGTTTTTACGCTACTCTCCAAAGACAAAAAAAATGAGTTGCTGGGTGTATCACGGAGCTACAATGAGTCGGTTTAGGGACAGGGATCCCCGGTCACCTAAAACATAGTACTGTAATTGTCCTGGTAGTGATGATTGCTTCCTGGATGGGGGGTATGGATCCCCAAGGTATTTTTCTTATGAACATTTTGTCTCTGGTGAGTTTTTGAGATATGACGACCGCATCAAAATAACTTCAAGTACCGCTCAATTTTCGCTCAGTGACATGTGTTTTTTTTTTTGGGGGGGGAAACAAGAGAAATACACTCCAAGAATTTATGATCCCAGACACTGAATCTATGGTCTATAAGCCTACAAAACTGGGTAGTTTAGGGGGTTTTCATGTAGGTAAATATATACCAGTCCCATTGAGCATCTGGGGGGTTTAGGAGAGAAACATCCATCACTTTTTTATCGATGCACCTTTTGTTTCTTGGCAAACCGGGGGAGGTTTAACCATTGCACGCTATTTCTTTCGTGTAATTATTTCCGAAAGGTCCCCCAAACAACCATTTTTTTTTAAAATGGATGTTTGGTGAAACAACAATTTGTCATGTAAAGATTTGGAATTTGGAATCATCAAATTGAAACATCCGTGGATGTTTAGGGTTCCAGGTTGACCTGTTTGTCTACCATTAGCTCTTTCTTCACAGCTGGCTATTTTTCAACACATGAGCGACTTGAACCATCTCACATTTTTCCAATTCAGTGACTTCTGGGCAAATTATGGCAAATTATGCTTGAGAATCCCAGCATGACTAGACATGTCTCGGTATATCCTCTGGTACACCAACATAGCTGGAAAACCCCGATCTTTTGCTGGTAAAATATCATCAGAAATGGTGGATTTTCCAGCTAGTTATGTTTACCGGAGTGGAATTTGATGAAATAATTGACCCAGAGAATTCGTTGCAGAGGCTTTTGTTCGAGCAGAGTTTTGCTTTCGTTTTGGCATCCCGAGCATGCACTGTTCGGAAATCTTCTTCGCAGAAGTTCCAGGCATTTCCAGTATCCAAGTGTGTTAGATCAGTTTATTTATATATGAAGTGAGGGGACTTTATAGTTTAAACATGTTTGTTTCATGGTCTTTTGGCTGAGTAGTGAATATTATTGGAAACAACCTGGCAATTCTTTGTGACCCTTTTTGGAACTTTTCTGTGACCCCTTCAATGGTTGTTGGTGACCTCCAACGATCGGGGATAAAGACCGTCACGAAATGCATCCACTGGTTTTTTTACACCCCTGAAAACTAACCTAACAATAAAAATCAACTATTTGAGGATCTATCTCCTATTAAGAAATTCAATGAAATTCCTGCGTAATTTTATTGGAGGTTAATGAAATTCAATGAAATTCGCCCCTGCCGAATGACTGCAACAAAAATCTCTTTGCAAGGTCCTTTGGGGTAACTTCCTTGGAAGTTGATGATATTTCCCTAGGAAGTTATTCAACCACCATTAAGACAAAACTAGTCGGTGGTTTCAAATATTTTTTATTTTCACCCCTTCCTTGGGAAAGGTTCCCATTTTGACTAATATTTTTTTCAAATGGGTTGAAACCACGAACTAGTTTTTCTTTGGGGCCAATTATTCAACCCCAATGTATTGGTCATACCCTCCCGGAATTGTGGAATTGAAGTATCTCCAAAATCCATGAAAAGGATGACGGTGGACAATGAAAATCAGATGTATTTTAGCCATCCTGTTGATCATTGGGCTTGGGTTTGTTTTTTGTTGCTGATTTTTGTTACGGATTGGGATCCCATAAAATTCATCACCATCAAAAGCACCACTCGAAAATTTAAGTGAGAATATGTTTGGTTTTACTTGGGTGTTTCCCTAAAATGCTCGGTTTCCCCAACAAACCCATGGGGTTTTCCTACTAAAAATGATCAGCACTTGGAGAGTTTAGATTGGGGGGGTACTGTACTACCATCTTAGGAACCCCCTCACTTGTTTAAACTCCCAGCTGATTCCCTGGGATTCCAACCACCATTAAAAGAATGGGTGTTAATATAACCACCATTGCTGAACCCTAAGGGTTGAAAAATCATCGAAATTGGGGGAAAAAACCATTATTTTAATGGTGGTTTTTCAGCCCAGCTGATTTTTTGTTTGCTCATATTCTTCCACAAGGGCCTTGGAGCTTCATTTTGCGGTTTTGCCCCTTCCGCGAAGCCGGCAACAAACATTTTTAATGCCGGAAGAGCGGCGGGAGCCTCGCTTTTTGCGGCGCACATATGCGCAGAAAGTATTTTTTGAAGTCGCAGCGAAGAGCAAAGTGATGATCCATGTACCCCTAGGATCCATGTATGGTAATATATTTACCTCCTAATTTACCATCAAAAAATGCAACCATTCATGTAGGTAAATCTACAAGTCACATTGATCTTATTCGGGGAAAAAAAAGCGTTGAAATTATCACATCTTTGCGATAACCCTTCGCCTCCGCGGCGTATTTTGAAAATTCAATGCGGTTCAGAGCAGTTGGAGAATCATTGAAACCGGGACTACTGCGGCTGAACCTCGCAATTCCTTTCCATGGTGCTTTTTAGTACGCTTTCCTTAAATTGTGGCCAATTCAACAAGTCAAATCTTCAACTCTGAATTGGAATACTTTTTTTGACCATCAAAATGGTCAAGTAAAAAATTACTGACCTTTTGGAGAGTTTGTGGGCCAAGTTGGCCAAAAAAATTGGCGGATATGATTTGTATCACACGCAAAATCATATGATGTTACATTAAAGGACAGATGATAAAGGTACATTTTCTTAATAAAGTCATGTGTCTCCTTTGGCTGAATACACCCCGGTAATCTAACATAGCAATGGAAAATGGACCCTTTGAAGATGTATTTCCTATTAAAAATGGGGATATTCCATTGCTATGTTACTTTACCAGAGGGTAATAATATTTGTAGCAGTGTCTCTTTTGTTGCAGCAATGTTGCCGGAGAAGTTGATGGATATTCCAATTCCTACAAGGTGGACCCAAAAACCAGGAAAATAAGTGGGGTGAAATGACCCCAGTTACCCATTTTATTTTTGGCCATTGATAGGGGTTAGTTATAAAACTCCATTTTTTCCCTATAGTCTATAGTCACTAGTCTTCCAGTCATACCTCCTGAGGTTCGGTGTTTTAGGTATGTTTTTGGGGTCCAAATACCTCCTCACTAGGTGTTTGGAAGCCTAGGGATTATAACTGGTTTTTGGGCACATCATTGTAAAATCAATTTAAGGCCCTTAGAAACCACCAGTAAGCGCGGGACGCAACTGCAACGTCCAAGCATGAACCGCTCCGTCATTGATTTCCGCCACGAAGATCCGATCAGATCTCTCTATAGGGCGGTCTTCAGAAGTTTCAAACAGCCTCCTTTTGCAGACAAACAAAAAGATCCGGAGACTGCAACACGTTCCTGCCGTCGATGGAAGAAATCCTGCACCACCTGAGATGTACTACCTATCCTCTGGCGCAACATTTCTTCCATCGACAGTATGACAGGATCATATGGGTTTATTTTTTACAAAACTGATTCAAGATTCAAGATTGAAACAAAAAATCAACCATTCCTGTTTAAAAAAACACAAAATCAACCATTCCTGTTGGTAAAAATACACCCCCGAAAACTAACTGTTAGATCAACCCTGAAAAATGGCATGTTTGGAAGACTTGGACTCGCCTTTGAATCCTTTTCTCCCTTTTCAGGGAGAAATTTTGGGTGAATTTTTGGGGTTTGATGGGATTGGTCTTCAAGGTGAGGATCGCCGGGTTTTCAAACCCTTAGGCCCTGACCCCTGAACATTTTCACGGGCGGAAGTTCACCTTAAAGGTTTCACCCTTCATGGAAAAATCCGGACCATCATTAAAAAAAACCATCCACGAAAGGAACATGACTTTCTGTTCAAAATTTCAATTTTGCAGGGCTTTTTCTAGTTAGCCAATGCTACGTCTTAACGATGCAAAAATCCTCCTTCCTATTCGATGTACCCTAAGGATCCAATCACCGAACCTCAGATGATGATTGGGGTGTACAATCACCTCCGAAACGAAAGGTATTTAGGTTCCATGCTCCCATTCTCAGTTTCGGAAAGCCAGGATCCCTATAGGGATACATGGAGTATGGGATTGTAAAATTTCCTGGGCTGGAAAATCTCCCTCTGACCTTTCAAACCCTCCCTGGTTTTCAGCTGGAACTCTCCGAGGCTCATACCAGCCGAATCAAGTCCAAGGTGATGATTTTTACCACGGGGGAAATCTGTTTTGGTAATGGCGCTGTAAGATGGGAGGGCCCGTATACCAACCAGGTTATAAGTAGGGCCAGGGGCCCTATATTTCACTCCATTTAAATAGGGGTTTAACAAAAAACACCTGCAGTGAAGCTCATTTATTTGTAAGGCCATTTATAAAGGTGTTGAAATGTTATTGACTTCTGCGAGGGAAATCAGAATGATTTCACCAACTGTTTGAATTCAAGAAACAATCTCTGTAAAACAATCTCTGTAAACTTTACAGAGACTTCCTCATTGCATATCCCTCACCCTCAATTTGTCACACAAAAGAATATCTTGAGTAGGTGGTGGTTTCAAACATTTTTTATGTTCACCCCTACCTGTAAAGTTTTTCATGATTTAAGACATGCTGTTTTTCTTCAAAATCTCTAGGTGGTACTGTGGTTTCATTTTTTCCTGCGAATTTTGTACCCAATCACACATGGGGAAGATGATTACTAATGTTGACTTGCACGCAGTGTTTTAGATGTTGAAACCATCAACAGAAGAACCACCTGGAACCCCAAACAACCAGTTTAAGATGGATGTTAGGTGAAACAACCATTTCTTATGTACAGATTTGGTTCATCATCCACCAATTGAAACACTCATTTATAAACTGGTTGGTTGTTTAAGGTGTTCCCTTCAACGAATCCCCATTCGTTGCACCCCTGAAGCACGGGTAGTAGCCCTGTCTTCCTTGGATCGCTCCACGTGGTTTTTTTGTTGGCCCAAACGAAAGGAGGCTGGACATGATCAAGTAGTAGAAGTGGATGAGGTGTGGCGGAACGGATGGCTTGAATTGAAGGGATCAGGGCGGCCGAAAAAATGAGGGTGGTTGATTCTTGGATTGAGGGGTCAGGATTCTTAGGGTAGATAATAAAGAAAGGCTGGTGAAAGGTTGTAAGTTGATGGTCATGGAACTTTTTGAGGAGAAGGGCCCAAACTTTAATGTCTTTTTTTGAAGGTAAATTATTTTTTTTTCTTTTCGGACCTCGATTTGTCGATTTTTGAGCTCCCAAATTTATAGGAATTTCAGAAAGTCGCAGAGTCGAATCGGGCTATTAAAGGATTTTCAGGAATTCTTCTGAGAAGCACCTGGAACCCTAAAGATTCAATTGGATGATGAACCAACTCTTTACCATAGAAAAATTGGTAAAACTCACCATTTCCATCCATTAAAAAACATGGTTGTTTGGGGTTCCAGGCAGGTGTTGTTGACCAGCATCCGTTTTCTTGGTCGATTTCTTTGTTTCCAAAACGCACCCCAGAACTGTTGAAATTATTTGGCGTTGAAGCAGGCTTTCCAAGGGGTATTCTTTCAACTTGTAGGTCCAGACGGTGATTTACGAATCGGAAGTCCAAAGTTGGTTTCGATGTTTTTTTTGAAAACTTGCCCTAGGCTTCCAAACAAAGAATCTTTAGGAGGTATGAGAGGACCCCCCCAAAACATACCTAGATCAAACACCGAACCTGAGGAGGTGTGACTGGAAGACTATAGGGTTGTTGTCACTCTGCACACAAGGATCGTGTCTTTCGTTTCCTGATTTGGGTGTGTCTTCTCAACAACCCTTTTTTTTCGGGGGGATCTACACCCCTGAAGTTAACAGCTCGCCCCTGAAAAAATGGAGGTTGGAAAACGATCCTTTCCTACTGGGAAGGTAACTTTTTCAGGGACTATGTTAAATCGGGAGCCCCTCAGGCAATCGGCCGAGCTTGCCAACAAAAAAGAGCAGCCGCCGTTTAAGTTTCATTTTTTTAAGGGACTTTTAGCTGTTAGTTTTTGGAATTGTACCCTTGGATATTTCAAAGGGTTTTTTAGCTGTTAGTTTTCCGAGATTCAAAAGTTTCTTCAAGGGTTTTAGCTGTTGTTGAGTGGATTTTTCTTCTCTTCTCTTCCAAAGTAATCCTCTGGACGTCAAGCCGTGTATTCCGCAATTTTTGGATGATAGAAATTCCCATAGGATCCATGTATGGTATAGTTACATATAGTTACGTGGCATAGATCTATAGTTTTTATAGTAAATGATATGTAAATCTGCCGTTCATCCCATGTTTGCTAGGAGATTCCCTACAAGCAAGATTCGTCGACTTGGTTTTTGGATCATCATGGCATCCACGTCAGGTATCCGTGGATACTGCAAGATGGGCCCCTACTTGGAGGATCATCCCCCCAATAACCATGGTTAATAAGTCCCCTAGCTGAGGTTATTCCTTAACTGGCTTGTAAATGGGGGTTACTTCTTACTAAATGGGATGATCCTCCGAGTACCAACCAGTTTTTTTTTGTAGGGGGCCCCAATTTCACTCCACTTATTTCGGGTGAAACAAAACCCCAGTTATCCATTTTCTGGGGCCATTTTTTGGGGGTGGCCCATAACTTCCATTTTTATAACATATCCCGGGGCCCATCTTGTGGGAGCCTCCCTGCAAAGCAAGGTCTTAACACGTCGTGGCAATCGAGCACTTATTACAGGGCGTTATACCAGTAGCAGGCGGTGGTGGGAAGGAGGTGTTTTTTTGGGTGAAGGATGCTTGTTGGGGAAATTGAAGGTTGCAAATCAAACAAAACGGTGTAAATAAGAGCGTGAGATGAACGATTTTTGGTGCTTCAAAATTACAGTATCCCATACCGTCTATGTATTGTATATTTACCTACATTTGGTTGATATTTATATACTAAGTTAGTAGGTACATAAACCGTTCGTCCCATGGATGCTTTATGGGTATATGTGGGGAATTGTTTGAGTTTATTGTAAGGGTTCCCGA
This sequence comes from Breviolum minutum Mf 1.05b.01, assembly GCA_000507305.1. NCBI lineage: Eukaryota > Dinophyceae > Suessiales > Symbiodiniaceae > Breviolum > Breviolum minutum. The sequence continues at coordinate 229,604 of DF239257.1, forward strand.
TTCACTGCCTTTCCAAAGGAAGTTCACAACTCAGGTCTGCAAAATGAGGCAGCGCAAATGTACACAATTCATTGGGCAAAATTGAGGCAACAACCCCCGGACAAACAGAGGGATCACCAAAATCTAGTCAAGTCTAGGTGGTGGTTTCAAATATTTTTTATTTTCACCCCTTACTTCGGGAAGATGAACCCAATTTGACGAGCATCTTTTTCAATTGGGTTGGTTCAACCACCAACTAGAAAATCTAGTTAATGTCTGCGTGGTGGATTTATTTTTTCGGATTTTGTTACCTCGAAACCGTGTGGGTCACATGATCCAATCAGGGTTCAAAAGCCTCCCACTACTATGGAGTTCTCATGAGTTTTCCGGGCTAGTGAACTACTACTCACTACTGAAATGCGTTTTCATGACCATTCAAAAGATAGGTTTTCACCAAAGACTATGTTTTGAAGTAGGGAATCTTAGTCATCCAAAAATGGGGCATCTATCATTTTAAATAGTCTTTGACTTCCAGGGATACTGTTGATGGAAGAAATCCCAAACAACCACCTGACTTGTTTGCAATCCTGTAAATAATAGGTTATTTACCACATAAATCCTGGTTAGCCGGATTTCTGAACCATCAACAGTATGACACAAAATCTAGTCGATGAAGTGAATCGAGTCTGGGGGCACTGGGGTGATATAGAAGGATCCTAGGATCGCAAAATTTAAACACATTTCTCTGTCCCATAGGATCCATGTAGGGAACATCTACCAAGCCTACCAAGCCATTCCCCCTTTGTTCATGTGGCCATGTTTCACCTTTCATGTATAGGTAAATAATCCATACATAGATCCTATGGGTATTGAGGAGCTACAAACCTCAGAATCCCCGGGAAAAAAAGCACATCAAACACCACAGAGTTCTAGATGGTAGTAGAGATATTTCGCGCATGGCTTTGATATGATATATATATATATATTGTTCAAACGGGGGTTGTTCAACTACCTACTGTAGATACCCTGGAAGTCCCAACCACCATTTTTGAATAGGTTGGTTTGGGAGTATAAACCATTTTTTTGTTGGGGTAAGGTTCTTTATCAACCAAAAGGAAACACCAAATCTTTACTGGTCGCAACGACTTCCAGGGTATATATGGAACCTGTTGATGCCGGATTTCTGGCAGGCATTTGGAGCATGACTACCATTTCGATGGCACGGGTCCCGGGGAAGTTTTGCACGGCAGCCAGGCAGCCATTGGCCAAACTTAGAAGGTTTTTTTTTTTCAGTCTACTTGGATGTCCTTGGAAGGTAGTAAAGGGGTTACATCCCCAATATACCCCATTTATAAGTGGGTTGTAACCCCTTTACTAACCATTTACTAACTTCCTGGGACATCCAAGTACCCCCCCAATGCTCCATATATGGATTATTTACCTATGGCCTTATTGGTGAAAACTTGCTAAATTTTTTAAGGGAAAATGGCGGCCTGGTAAATATTCCCTACTCCCATGGAGCATCATCTGGGCTAGGGATGTCACCGAAACTGAGAATGGACACCCATGGAACCGAGTCCATGCTGTTGATGGTTCAGAAATCCCAAGGCCAACCACCTGGACTGGTGCTAAAACCTTGTAAATGATGGTAGATAAACTATATCAACCTCAACTGGTGAGTTTTCCGGATTTCAGAACCATCAACAGTATGGACTGGGTTTTCGTTTCGGTGGTGAGACGGACACCTTTTTTTATCCTCACCTTGAGAATATGATTGGATTCCTAGGTCAGATGCTGCTACTCTTGAATCAATTTAATGAACCTAAAAGATAATCCAGTTTGATCATGAACATCTGGATTTTTCACACGCCTAAAAACGATGATTTGTTTGCAAACACATCTCGATTTTTTGTGTGTATCAAAGAAATTGGATTTCTGAGTGTTTTTGCCCTCCTCGGTGTTTTCTGTTTTTTTTGTTTTTCGTTTCTGTCGAAAACTGTCGATTTGTTCCAGGTTTTTTTATTCGGATACCCTCCCTGAAAGGTTGGAAGATGACATCTCCTTTTGTGATGGCCTATTTTCAGAGGCTATGTTAGTTTCAAGGAGTGTAATCATCCATTTTTTTCGAAGAATAGCTCGTTTCAAATGTAAGATTTTCTGGAAAACATCATTCAAACTAATTATATACTCGGAAAACCATGCCATGGCCTTCTCAAGCATCACTACTACGCGGACCCCTTTGCAGGTACAGTCACAAAAAAATTCAGAACCACATCTCAATCGGTCAGCGTCTAATTCACAGGAGTCAAGATTGGTAGATAGACCTGGAACCCCAAACAAACCGTTTTTTTATGGATGGAAATGGTGAAATATTCATTTTTCCATGGTAAAGATTTGGTTCATCATCCAATTGATTTCCAACCATTTTAAAAAGTGGATGTTTAAAACATTCCAGGCAGTGATGATTTTGGTGTTGTACACCAACCTGCACTCGAAACTCACACTACACCATGCAACTGAAGTTGAAGGTGGTCTGACAATGTTCAAAAATCCTGCCCACATTTTAGTTGTAAGACCATCCTTTGGTTTGAACGTGGCATGTTTTCAGATGTGATGTTTCATTGTACCTTGTTCTTGTTTTTTCTCCCACAGTTTTTGAAAAAAGAGCACGTTTTAAATGTCATACCCTCCCTGCAACTAACATAGCAGCTGAAAATGGATGGTTGGAAGATTAATTTCCGTCTGGGGCCCGGCCTATTTTCAGGGGCTATGTTAGTTTAAGGGGTTGTATCTTTTTTTACGAAGAAAATAGAACAGGCTGAGGCTGTGCAGGACGTGTCCACGGCTTTATTCTCCTGTTTGATGTTTCAAGGTGGGCTAAACAAACACCAGGGTGTGAAATAACTTCTGGAAGGTAACCCGAGTGAAACCCATTTATTTGTCGGCCATTTACCCTAGGCTTCCATACACCTTATGAGTAGGTATTTGGACCCCCAAAAACATACCTAAAACACCGTTCACCTCAGGAGGTATGACTGGAAGACTAGGGTTATAGGTTATAGGGGTTGTATATCTCCATTTATAACTATACCCTAAGGATCCAATCACCTTCTCAGAGGATGATTGGGGTGTATAATCACCTCCTCAAACGAAAGGTATTTAGGTTCCATGCTCCCATTCTCAGTTTCGGTGAGCCAGGATCCCTAGGGTATAGTAGGTTTTTGGGTGGCCCACCCCGGTCGATTTTTTTTTTGACGAACCGCTGTCACTTTTTCTGAGGGAAAGTCATCGGCAGCGGCCTCTCTGGCCCGGTGCGATTGGCCACTGGCAAGGTGCCACCAGCTGGGAAGAAAACCCATCCCAAAGGGAGCCAAAAGGAAAGGCTTAGACAAGCCAACCCCTAAGAACCCCTAAGGCTTTGGTGTTTTTAGGTATAGGGAACCAGTCTGTTTTGCGGTTTTGGTGAGGAAAATCAAGAGTGACTATACCCTAAGAATCCGGATATTAGTCCTAAGAATCTGGGATGGGACCCCCGAACTAATCGTAGTCTTTTTGGATGGGTCCTACTCGATCAGGAAGGGTCTGGATTCTTAGGGAACCATCATTTTTCAGGGGTGAGCTGCTAAACTTCAGTGTAAATGGAGATTTGTTCTTTTTGCAATTTCCCTAAGAATCAGCGATTGGACCCTCCAATTAGGAGGGGGTTGAACCTGTATAGCAGGGGTGTATAGGTCCTCAAAATAGCCATTGATGGGTCAGGATTTAAGGGGTTGCTGCCTCATAGAAGGAAGTTGTTGTTGTTTTTTTTTCAATTGATAAAACAAAAGTATTGTTGGTTAGATTTCATTACTTTTTTGATTTTTGATATCCCTGGAAGTCAACCACCATCAAAAAAAGAGTTGGATGGAAGATAACCCATGACGGCCTCCATGGGACGAAGGGTATATTTACCTACCAGCATCTTCCAAGGGGTTCTGTTTGGAACCAAGGGATGGTGTATAGGCACCCCTTATCATCCATTCAGCACCCTTTGGAAGATCCAGGTATACATGATATTTTTTGTTTTAAATGGTTTTCATGTAGGTAAAAATACACCATTTGTCCATGGATCCGTCCTGGGTAAGGGTGAAACATAGTGAAACTTTCAAAGTTCAGAACATCCTCCCCTCCGCTGACTTTGTGATGATTCAGCTGCTGAATCACCGTGCGGAAAAGACGATTCCCATTGGGTTTTGTTGTGGGCTACAAGGTGTGCCCCTATTAGTTATAAGTTATAGATGGAGTGGCATGGAGCCCTTATAGATTTATGGCCTTAATATGGGGAACTTGGGTTATTTTACTCTACTTATAGGAGATATTTCATACCATGTGTATCTGTTTTTTGTGCCCATCTTGTAAGAATCAACGATTTTTTTTCCGCGAGAACGTGTCTTCGAATGATTTTGGACTTTTATGAGGGTCACTTTCCCAATTGACATGGGATTCAGCTATTTAACAGTAGTGGTAGTGGAAGCATCATCCTATCATCATCATCATCATCATCATCATCATCATCATCATCATCATCATCCTCATCACCAATATCATCACAACCATCAGAACCAACAACACATTCTTGTCATCTTGCCGTCCTGTCATCATCTCAAGTCCTTTAACTTCATCTCATCACCCTGGAAAGTCGTTGCCACCATTCACAAAACATGTTGGTTCCTTTTGGATGATGAGAAACCTTAGCTATTTAAAACAAAAACAACGCGTTACCACCAACCTCTACAAACCATGCTGGCCAATTTGGACTTCCAGGGGATCATCCCCATCATCCCATTGGGTTTTTGTTTGGGAGGCAGATGGCTTAAAATATGCCATCAAGAGCTTCAAGTGTGGAATCTCAATCCGGTAAAGTGGCCTTGGCCTCGAAAAACGCCAGCTTTTTTTTGGCGACCCTTTTTTTCATAACAAATCATGATGACATATCCAGAAGAATCCTATTTCTTAATGTAGCTGGTATACAGTTTTTGGTAACATACAAGCATCTGATATTAATATAATAGATATATTTAGACAGTAAGATACGTTTTTTTTTTGACGTCAATGATTCAATGTGAAGTTGAGCATATCCGTCAGCCAACAAAAAAAAACAGTCCTTCACCATGGACCGTGGACCCTGGGGGTCCAAGGAAAAAAGGCATGTCCTCCCGGAAACGCTCAGAACTGAAGAGCGAGGTCCCGATGATGGATACATGGGAATGGTACCTGGAAAGGGGTGCCAAACTGGAAACATTAAGGGGGTGTTATTTTGAGAAACTGCCATAGGGGTTTTTTCACACCCCAACCCTTGGAGGGGTGCTGTTATATTTACCTGCATGAATGGCTTTAAATTTATGGTAAATTAGTAGGTAAATATACCATGTTTGTCATAGATCGTATGGGATATATGGGAAGTTTCAACAAAAACTGCTCGCCTTGGATTTAGTTTTTCAGGTTGATAAGCCTCACTCAGGTTGTTAAAGGTTGATAAGTTCATCAACTCCTAGTGTTTCACTGAGCAAATTCTAAAATAATTACTTCCCATTGGATCCATGGAGGTGGCAAAATACAGCGAAATCAGCCGAGGTTACCTGAAATAGTGGCAAAAAGTAAGGGAATCCACCCAGAATCCCCTTAGTTCAGGTTTAGGATTCTTAGGGCTTAGGTTTGAACGTTTTGATGGAACAATAAGAAACTTCAGGAGGTTTTTTCCAGCATTTATACAATGTTCCTTGGCAAATCTTTGGTAATTAGTCCCTTGTACACAGGCCCTTTAAATTTGCAGGGGTTTTAAATGCAACTCACTAAACTGTGCTACATAGCACGCACAGGGAGAGATGCAACTCACTAAAAGTTAAACCTTTAGCGGGCGGGGGCAGTTGTGGAAGAAACAGAAAAAACATGTCCTGAGCCTTTTCCCTAGTTATCCAAAATCCTCCAGATATCTGCTATTAAATAGGTGTTTGGCACTCCTACTAGCCTTACCTCAGGAGATGTGTTTTTGGGGTTCATTTCTTGCCAATGACCTTTGGTCAAACCTCCTTGCTTCAAAAACTTTGGGGCAAACCTGCTTGAACTTCGTATGAATCCCTGTAGTCTTCCAGGCGAATACCGAAACTGAGGCGAACGGTGTTTTAGTAAGGTATGTCATAGGCATAGGGGTCCCCCCGTCATGCCGAACCTCACGTTTGGTCTGGGGTTTGGCGGACATCCACCGGCACTTTGGAAGGCTGAAGTCTATCTTACCTTGGATCATCCTCATGTGGCCAAGTTGGGGAATGCTCAGTTGGGGGTGAAGGATTCTTAGTTTCTTTGAGCAATGGCTGTCTATAGGGTATATACACCCTGGAAAATGAGGAACTTGGAAACTTGGAACCCCCAAAAATGGAAGGTGGATGGAAGATCATGTTCCTTTTCAATTGGGTGATTTTTTGGGTTCCATGTTAATTTTAGGGGTGTGTACTACCCAGTTATATGGGGATTGTTTCATAAAGTTGGTTTATTTCACCCATTTAGGGGACGTACCAACCTTCCCTAAGAAAATGTAGGCTTCCCAGTTAACCCCCTCCCGAAAAAAAGACCACCCTTCGGAAGCCTATAACCTATAGTACGTCATCCAGGATAGGGGAAACATCTCTTTAAAAAAAATGACCTTGTTTGTTGAGACCACATTGACTCTTAGAATTTTAGGGAAAAATAATAATGATAACAATTTTCCCGAAGATGAGGTGAAAACAAAGTCAAACACTGCTTGAAATATAATCATGTATATAATATGTATATATATATATATATATATGTAGATTGCCAGCGCCGGGCCCAAATGGTTCTATAACTCCATTTACACAACTGGATCCTAAAGGGCCCACCATCTGCATGGAAAACTAACCCACATTTTCTCAACCCTTTCTACCACCGAGGCTTGAGATGATCTACGAAACCGACGAGGCGGGGGGCGGGGGCCGTTTTGACCTTTCGACGAATTTCCATTTGGTGGTTCAAGGGGAAACGACATGAAACAGGGGAGGAGTTTGGAATGCACAAAAAAACAGATGAATTTCGATATTATGATGTTTCTGCTGGAAGTCAACCACCATCAACAAAAATGGTGGGAAACCTTTTGGATGATGATAAATCTTACTAATATACTAATAAGAAATGGTGAAACTCAACAACCCAACCGGACTAAAAGATGGTGGCCGGTTGGACTTCCAGGGGTTCGAACGCCATATGTCCACAAATATCATATTTGTTTTGAAACGCTGGATAAGATAGGCACAAATACCCTCCGGGGAACTAACATATTCCCCTTTTAAAGGCATATTTGAAGATGATTTTCCTTTTCCCCAGGTGGGATATGTTAGTTTTGTGGAGGTTATAATTCATAAATGAGTGGAGTCCGCATGCTGGACTCCAAAACTCAGCTGCACATTTTGGAACATCCAAATTCCCATACCCAGCAACTCAATGTATGGTATATTTACCTACATGAATGGTTGAATTTGTATGGTAAATGTAGGTAAATATACCATACATTGAGTTGCTGGGCATATGAAGGGATCTAACAAAAACCCTGTAACTAACCCTTGGGACCTATGATGTGCAGCTAAGATTTAAGAATCATCCAAAAGCCGAACCACCCATGACCCATCCACATGACCTGTTTTTGAAGGAGTTGCACTTTGTCATGGAATACATGTCGGGTGGAGAACTCTACAAACGGCTCTCGAGTCGGAAGCGCTACTCCGAGGAGTCGCAGAAACATGCGGAAACGACGTTGGGAGGTTTTTGGGGAGTCATTCATCAGTCGACCTGCTGCGGGGAAGTTCCTAAAGTACAACCATTTGTTGTTGAACCCTAAGGATCAGCGATGGGACCCTCCAATCGAGCCCTGAACCCTGTTTTTTGCAGGGGTGTTTCTGGGGTCCTCAAAATAACCAGTTTTAAGGGGAGAAGATACTTAGGCTACGTCAAATTGGATCATTTTCCCCAAAAGCATCGGAACAAAAACATTACCCTAAGAATCATGGGATCTCAAAACTGTTTTTTTTTTGGGGTCCAAATATCGAACCTCAGGAGGTGTTTCGCTGTCTATAGGGTAGTACCAGGATGATGAATCAATTCTTGAAGTATGAAGCTGACGTCCAAGTGTCCAAGTCAGCATGGGTTTTCACGAGATGGACCAAGCTGAGATCTTCCAAGAAAGTCTATGAGTTGACTGACAAGAGGCAATTCATGAACAATTTTCTAGGTGGTGGTTTCAAACATTGTTGATTTTCACCCCGAAAATTGGGGAAGATTTCCATTTTGACTGATATTTTTCAGATGGGTTGAAACCACCAACCAGATTTGGAGTTACAAGAAACCAACAACAACTACATTGAATTTCCCAGGTCACCTCAAGGGAGCTGGTCGAGCTTTACCGTGGCTAAAACTGGGTAGTTTTGAGGGTCTTTTCATGGATAGGTAAATATACAATCGTCCCACTTGAGCATTTGGGTTTGGTATGAAGACAACGAAATCATGGTTGAAAGACGTTGCAAGGTATACCGGTATACCTGATGTTAGGAAAGATTTCATCAAATTCTGATGTGATGTCCAGATATCTCAGCCACAACATGACTGGAACTGGACCTTGAAGTAAACCTTGGATTCGCCTGGTGGTAAGTTTTCTTTTGTTTAGTTGGTGATATTTTACGGATTCTAGCCATGGTAAAGCACCATTTAACCACCATTTGGGGATTTGTTTTTTTTTCCAACCACCTTAAGCATTTTTTTTGTATACTGTATAAGTATAGTTTTCCGCGTTTTTTCAAATTTTGCCGAGGGTTCAAACCCATAGAGATCCATGGAATATTTAGCTACATGAATGGTTGATTTTTATGGTTTTCATGTAGGGAAGTTATACCAGCCCCATGTATCCTATGGGAAACAAACCTTTCCCTTCAACAAAGGCTGTTGCTTCAAAAAGATCAAAACATCTCTCCGCAGGAAGCTGCCGCACTCTGCATCAGACAGGCCCAAAAAGCTGGAATCTGCCGGGTTCAGATGTTTGATCGCCACTTCCGTCCTCAGTGGAAGGGGTAGACATATTTTCCTTTAAACATTTGGAGCTGCCAAGCAGTTTCCTGGGGGGTAGATCTAAGTTGATCTATGTTTCTATACCTGCCTGAAGTTTAACCACAGAGTTTACAGTTTGAAATGTTCGACCCACATTTCGGAAAGGCTTATTTTTCCAATATTTAGTTCGTTTTTCAGGGAGTTATGCTGGAGTATTTTTCGGGGTGGTGTATATTTTTTGTTGGCCGCTGGTTCCCAAATGGAGTGTTTTTTCCATGTTTTTTTTTGGGGTGCACTTTTTTTGGGCCATAGGAGGGGACGAGGTGACCCTTAAAAAGACTTAAATGATTGGATCTACCTTCCAGGATTCAGGATGCAAGTCGTGATCACCAGGATGACATGAGATTTTTTGTGGTTCGGGAATCTTTATAAACCCTTCATTTATTGATTGGCATCCTGGGGGGTTTAGACCAAACTTAAAATCACCTATGCCTATAACACAAAAGTCCAGCCTTTTCAGAGGAAAACGGCCGGTAGTTTCGAGAAAGCCTCGAGGTTCTTTTGGCCGTAGCCTATTTGCATGCTCGTCAGGCAACCGGGGTGTTTGGATGGTTTGACCTCTTGGTGTTTAAATTGCCAGGGTGGGTGTGGTGGTAATTCAAGTTTTTTCGGACTCAACTGATTTTTTTCCATGTCCAGATGCTCAATGTATGGTATATTTACCTACATTTACCCCTTAAACTATCCAAATGTAGGTAAATATACCATACAGTGAGCGTCTGGATATTTTTACAATTGGGATCCTATGGGATGTAAATTACCATTTTCACCACCATTTGGGAGAATAATTTCCATGTTTTCCAACCACCTAAGAAGCAAATCTAAGTTCATGCAACTGAGAAATTGACTTGGTTGAACTATGATCCATAACATCTATAGTCTATAATGATAATCTATTTGGTATACGGTATAGTATATGGGTGATCCCGATGAAAAACCATATCCCCAGAAATAAGTACATTTAAAAAGCAGCCTTCAAGGGACAATTCTGCTCAAATTTAGCTCGCCACCCTCACAGTTCCCCCAAAAGGTAGCAAATTGGATGGGAAATCCTCGGCTATTTCAGGGAAATCTACCCTCCTTCGAAAACTAACATGGCCATGGAAAATCATCATTTTGTGTAGGACATACATCTTCAAATGGTTGTCTTTCCATTGTCAAATGTTAGTTTTTCGGGGTGTAGATTGGTGAACTATTATGATTTGGCCAGATAATTTTTGTTTTTGTTGCTTCCTCCAACTTGCAACCTCCACCATGCCCCCACAAGAAAAACAACTCAACAGAATGACTTGGAGATACAATACAAGAATTTCATGGAATTTCCTTGTTCCTAAACTTACACACCTATCATTTGGATCTACCCACTTCCTACTAAAAGTGAAGAACCAGGATAGCTAACAAACCTTGGGGGTACTGACATCCTCGGGGGGTCCGACTCCACAAGGATCCGGGTGCGTCCCGGGCCATTATAAGGTAGGGAAATAACCACAGGCCCCACCCTATGAAAAAGCCATGGGTTTGTAAATTTAAATGGGTATAACTAGGGATAATACATCCACGAAAATAGTAGTTGCCATTGTAATTAACACAAATTCCCCTTCAGCATATGCAGATTGGACCCTCATAAAACACCACGGCGTTCTGTTTTTCGCCGTGGTCCTTAGTAGTTAGGGGGGCCCCATCTTGCAGGCAGTGCCCTGCTGGGGGCCCCACTGATGCTTGAGCTTTGCCATCCTCAGGTGGTGCATCGTGACTTGAAATTGGAGAATTTCCTCTATGAGAGCGAGGCCGGTGGATCCCAGAGTCAGGGAGTTTTTAGGCCTTTATTTTTATTGGAAGACAAACATAACAGACGACAACAGCAGCAACAACAACAACAACAACAACAACAACAACAACAACAACAACAACAACAACAACAACAACAACAACAACAACAACAACCAACAACAACAGGCAACAACAACGACGGACGACGACATCGATATGCTTTCCTTAAGATGGATGTTGGTTGACGTTGGATGTAGCTACAAAAGTGTGTCATTTATTCAGGATGCATATAAAAAATGAAGGATCCCTAGGAATGCCTTGGGCCAATTTTTTTTGAGGATTTTACCATGGTAGCAAATCTTGGGGGTTAAGTTGTCTTGAAGGTGGGGCGTTGCGGAGATCTATATATTACCTAAGTGTTGCCTGGTTTTTCTCGATCAGACATTGGGTTCCAGATTGGAGGATCTAAGAGTTAGGATTTAACCCCCATTTAGAACATGGAACCTGAAAATCACCCGTTAGGAAAGGAGAATCATCTTCAAAACCTGCACTTTTTGGGTTCCATGTTAAATTTTCGGGGGTGTAAGCCATATATGGGCCCCAAACAGTTATACATGGCGTGAAATAACTTCGATATTGTAGAGCTATTTCACCCCAGTTACCCATATTATATTTTCGGCCATTTATAGGGGCTCCCCATGGACTTGACCATAAAAATAACTCCCATGTCGGATCCATTGGACTGGACTCCATTGGCCCACCTTGGTTGATTAGCCAAACACACATTTTCGTCCCCACGAAAAAAAAGGAATGCCTTATTGTCCATTGATTTCCTGGTTGGTTAAGAACGGGAGCCTTATACCGTTATAATATTTATATAATACTGTTGATGGAAGAAATCCCAAACAAGCACCTGGGATCTAAAAAACCCTGTAAATAATGGTAGATAAACTACCGTTCCCTCAACTGGTGAACGCCGGATTTCTTCCATCAGTAGGTGGGAACCTCGTAGTCAACCTGACTTTTCATCAACTTTTGAAGGCTTCGGAGCACCTGAAGATTATTGACTTTGGTTTCGCCAAGTGTCTTGGGACGGCCGTTTGGGGGATGGGCAGGAACAGGCCCTTTTTGCAAAAAAAAAGGTAAAAATAACGGGATTCTGTTGGTAGAAATCGAGAAAAGGAAGATTTCAACTTTTTTTGAGGGTGGAACATTTATATGTATAAATTAGTTAAATGATTAGGAAGGGGTGGGAATTGTCAAGTGCTTGGTAGATCCTCAAGCCAAAATAGTCATGTGACTGGAAAAAGCCATGGAAAATTGAGACTTTGCAAGTCATCTTGAATCATGTGAGATTTGTGGATGTGATGTGTCATTTTTTTTGAAACCAAAAATCAGGTGGATAAATCACAGTCTGCGTTTTTAAAAGCAACATGATCAACATGGCAATGGAACAACTCTCCCTAAGGATCCAATCACCTTCTCAGATGATGATTGGGGTGTATAATCACCTCCTTAGAAAGGTATTTAGGTTCCATTACCATTCTCAGAACGTGATTGGATCCCTAGGGTCTCCTATTATTCCAAAAAAGTATCAGATTTGACGTTGCAATCCGCGGATCAGCTTTTTTAATACAAGTTGATGCACTCAGATTCAGAGATTTTTTTGGCGAAGATTTCTTACCAAAAACATCTGTCAGATTAGCTTCCCTATAGGGATCCTGGCTCACCGAAACTGAGAATGGGAGCATTGAAGCTGAAGCTAAATACGGACTGCGTTTTTGTTTCGGCGATTGGACCTCCCAAGCATCATCATCGAATATGACGTTTCAGATGCCTAGGGCTTCTTCATGGCTGCTTCACCCCATGTGATCTCTTTGATGTTCCCAGCCATGGATGAATTTCTTGCCATTAGATCTACAACCCCTAGACATCCAGGGCCACCTCCTGCAAAGATCTTTGAGCCCCCCAAACCTACCTAAAACACCAAACCTCAGGAGGTATTTATGGATGTCTAGGGGCAAGAGGGTTGACTGAGAGAAGGATGTTTGTCTTGCATGTAGGACTCGTAACTCCGAAATGACGATCTGATGAAATAGATGTTGATGGGACACCTTTTCCACCTTGAAAAGGTCTGGTATACTCATAGCAGCAAAGAAATGAGAATAAACAGAGTAAACCTGAAACAACCAGGAATGATTTACGGAAAGTTTGCTACTTTTTGTTTACAACTTTCTGCTTAAATGGCTGAAAGTTTTGGCAAATTTTATTAAGCAGGGTGTTTCCCCCTCGGTGGATCCATTTACTGAATGATATGTCAAGGATTTGGGACATGAAATTTCCCACCCATTTTTTTACCCGAAAAGTACCACAGGTTCTGGAACCGGGATACAAAGATGTCCCAGGCGGCGTTTTCCCGGGGGAAAGGTGTCGTGAAGTAATCTGCCGTGTTTTGTTGGAGGTTTTGTTGAGTGTTACCTTCCCTGAAACTGGTGGAAAAAAGCACCTGACATATTGTCAGGGGGCGAGCTTTTAGTCTCGTTACAGTAAGTTTTTTGGGATTTGAGATTCCTTTGGGATGACGACTTCATGTAGTTCTTTGTGTTTAGTTATCATTGGGCAGTTGGAAGTCTTGGTCTTGTCAAAGGGTGTATTATAATATATGTATACATCAAATTCTCAAAATTGATATAGATATGTATAATGCCATAATACATGTTTATATGATATAATATATATATATATATGTGTATTCACAGATACCACACCTGGTAGCCATTTGTTTTTCCTGGTTTGTAATGGACCTCAGAGTCCCCATTGTAGCTCAAGAGTAGTGATGTCTGGTGGTTTTCCTCCAAGACCTAAAGGCAAAGAAAAGTCAGTGACTGAAAAATATAGGAAAGTACCATTTTTTGGTTGGCAGTTGTGGCTGGTGTTGGGGGGTTTCAAGTTGATGGAAAGTATATAGTTATATATATATACTGTATATCTATATATATATATATATCAGCAGTTTGTTTTCCAGGATATTCATTTAGAGTTGTAGAGATTCAACAGGGATTGGACTTTATGGTGCATATTCCGCCCAAAATCAGGAGTGAGCTCAAGATTATTGTGGAAGACATCGTCATGACTCAATGGTTATTCTCAATTACGGGGCTGGAACGAAGGATGGCTCACATTCTCACTTGTCCACTTGTCCACCCTAACGTTTTGCGAACCTTTTTGGAAATATGAGATGATTTCCGGTTTTCCGTTTAAACAAATGACTTGTTTGATCTTTTGTTTGTAGTCAGAAAAAGACTTGCACAAGTGAAACAATATATACCGATAGTCTTTTTGATTCTTCTTGTTGCCAGCCAGTTGCAATTGCTGAACATACACAGATGGCCCGGATGTCTTGCAGCAATTTTTGCCCTTCGAGTTCGCTGTCATTTGCGGGTCACGCATCGTGTCGGCCGGATCGTGCTGAGCACCTTGGGGATAACTCCGCTTTCGACCAAGATGACGGCGCCACGCAACGATTTGAAATTTACAAGGATGTGCAGGCAAGGCTCGAGCTTGATGTTGGCAATTTGAGGGGAAAAGAAACCAGGATTTAACCCCGCTGAAAACTGACTGGCTGGAAAATCCCATGTTCAATAGGACATACATCTTCAAATGGTCAATTTTCTATTGTCATGTTAGTTTTTTTGGGGGGGGTAGGTGGTGGTTTTAAGTTCCCAGCATTTGTTTCTTGAATATGTTTCCTATACCCCATGCTTGGGGGGGAAATTCAATCATCCAATTTTTGTGACAATGGAGCATCTGTTTTGTTTTTCAACTGCTTGGGGTGGAATCAAACAACCCTAAGTATCCCGACCGCTTAAAACTGGCTATTTTGAGGACCTGTACACCCCTGCTATACAAGTTCAAACCCAATTCCATTGGAAGGTCCAATCGCTGGTCCTTAAGGGAACCTGAAAAAAACAATACACATTTTGGATGGAAGTTTCTTCTTGCAGCCTTGAGTCATATGGGGTCTACGATACAAAGTCACAAGCACAACAGAACACCTCCCCCCAAAACAAAGACGAGCTGAAGAAAGGAACCAGGTTACCACACTTACCCTAGTCTTCCAATCATACCTCCAGAGGCCCGGTGTTTGTTTTTAGGTAATGTCACTTTTGGGGGTCCGGGTCCCCTCCTCATACCGAAGCTCAGAGTGGTTTCGGTGTTTAGTTTTGAGATGTATAGGTCAGACTTGAAAGGAAACATTCCACCCTGGACCTTCCAGTGTTGGGTGCCGGTGCCACACATGGTTCATATAGCTACGAAATCCCTATAAATATTTGGAACCAAGCTTTCAGGCAAGCCAATATATCAGGTATATAACTAGACACCCGGTTCCCAAATAAATAGAGGAACTGGAAGATGAGGGTTGAAAGAATTTACACCCCTAGGCTTCCAAACACCTGGGGGTTGGAGGTATGACTGGACCCCAAAAACATACCGATCAAACACCGAACCTCAGGAGGTATGCTGGAAGACTAGGGCATTCGAGAAAATTGCCCCCCGCCACGGGCTGTGACAGGCACTTCCGTGCCGGAAAATGCCTCATGGGCGAGAAATGTAACTTTGCACATTCAGCGCCTCGGCAATTTATAGCGACCTGTTCCCGCCTGTTGGTCACCTTAAATTGTGGTGCTTGAAAGGGAATCCTACCAAAAATTGGCCTTACTTCAGGGGCAGCAGGGGGTGGGCTCTCAAAAGACACAAAGGCACAAAGGCCTTACTTCAGGTTGAGGATTTGTTATAAATTGCCCAAATAACAGTTCAGCAGCCATGGAATTGGCTTAGGAATAGGTGAGAGGAAATTTGAATGTGCAGGTTTTTCTCGTGAAATTCTGGCAAAGCTCAACTCTATAGGTGATTGGTTAATACGGCCCTTTAGAAGGGGCTACCTATATGTCAATCCATTTACAACTCCCATGATGGATCCATGGATGACTGGTATATTTACCTACCAATTGACCATAAAAATCAACGAAAACTTCATGGAGCGGTAAATATACCACCTACCCTTCCAGTCCCATGGGAATCCTATGGGTGCGACTGCTTGGAGGATCATCCCAGATAGTAAGTGGTTAGTAACTATATGTTTAGTAAGTTCCCCAGGTAGGGTTCTTCCTCTTCCAAATGGCCTAAATAGCTTACAAATGGGGGTTACTAACCACTTACAAGTCCTGGGATGATCCTCCAAGTGGTAGGTGCCCTTCACCTTAGGGACGGGGTGATCGATCGAATTGAGGATCTGGAGTTGAGAGAGCAACCAGACTTGATGGCCACACGACTCTGCTTTCGTTTCGCCGCCAAAGGACGCTTGGCATGATTTTCGTCGATGTCGGCATCGCCAGTCGAAAAAAAAGGTCGGAAAACCCTCTCAGAAAATGGCGATTTTTAGGACCTACTATAGCCTATACACCCCGGCAAAAAACATCCCTCCTATGTATAGGAGGGTGCTTGGGGATTCCCGTTTACAGCCATGGTTTTTTCAACCACTTATATCCGTCAGTCATGTGATCCTTTTCTCCAAGGATTCCTTTGAATGATCCCTTGCTAAGGACGGTGTAACAAGGGAGCTGCCTGCACCTTTGCTCATGGAAAAGATGAACTGCGCAGCCTTCAACCTCTGACGAATGATGTGCTCACACACCCCAGGCGCGGTTGGAGATATATTTTTTTCCTAAAAAGATGGTCTAGCAGGTGGTGTTTTCTCATTTTTGTTTTTGATTGAATCAACTCTTACCATGGGGAAATTGGACGATTTTTTTTTGACTTGAGCATATTTTTCAAATGGGTTATATAGTTCAACCACGTTAACTATACAATAGTGGTCTAGGTGGTGGTTTCAAATCTGTTTTATTCTCACCCCGAAAATTGGGGAAGATGAACCCATTTTTGACTCTAATATTTTTTCAGATGGGTTGGTTCAGCCACCAACTAGCTAATGATTCTGGGCAAATTATTTAAAGCTCATTTTGGGGGTCGCCTTAAATTGTGGTGAAAAGTTAAAGGAATTCCCCTTCAAAATCCAGATAATGCAGGTTTTGGAATTATTTTTCCAGACTTGTAACTGGTTTTTTGGGGCCACATTTTGTAGGCGTGGATTGAAGAAAGAAGGCGAGTTTTTGCTTTGTTTTAGTTTGTAAGTTTCTACATCCCAGGCGCAACATTTTGTTCCAGCAACAGTATTGAAGCATGAGTTATGGTTGCCGGACCCATGTTAGCTCTACTTGAGGGGCCCAAAGCAGCGTTGATTTGCAGTCACATTGATGTGAAGTGGAGAGTTCAATTCTGTTCATGGAAATTTAAGGATACCTGCCCAATGCCAACCCCCGGGGAAATAAATTTGCGACACAAATCACACCTCCACACATTGCAGATGGGAAAGAATCATGACAACTCTCTGATAATTCGTGCTAGCAATAGCAAAACTAGCTCGTGGTTTTCAAGCATTTTTTATTGTCACCCCTATTTCCCATAGGATCCATGTATGGTATATTTACCCACATTTACCATAAAAATCAACCAAATGTAGGTAAATATACCAGTCCCATGGATGGTATGGGTTTGGGGAAGATTCACATGTTGACTTGTGAATATTTTTTCAATTCTGGGTTGGTGAAAAACCACCAAAAAAAGGTCCAAAAACGGTGAAAGTCGAGGAGATTTGGATGGAACGTGTTTTTTGATCTTCCAAAAATGTTGTGTTTCTATATCTCCCCCCAAAAAAATTGAACATATCCCCTGAATCCCCTCGAAAAATGCTTGGAAGACTATATACTGGGTGGTGGTTTCAAATAGTTTTTATTTTCACCCCTACCTGGGGAAATGATCCAATTTGACGAATATTTTTCAGGTGGGTTGAAACCACCAACCAGTATATGTTCCTTTTGAAATGGTCTCTTTTCAATTGACATTCGTTCATCTTCTGTGGGATACACTCCCTAAAACTAACACTTCGCCCCTGAAAATGACCGGGACCCAAGAAGAAACAATCGTCTTCCAACCGTCCATTTTCAGGTGACATTGAATTTTCTGATTCTGGGGAGGCAGATATTAAAAATGGTGGTTTGTAAACAGATAGCTCCTTTAAAAATCTGGTAACTCCCTAAAACTAGCAGTTCGTCACTGAAATACTGTTGACGGTTCAGAAATCCCATTCCCAACCACCGTTTGGATGGTGCTAAAAACCTTGTAAATAATGGGATTTCAACATACCGTTCCCTCAACTGGTGAGTTAGCCAGATTTCTGAACCATCAACACTAGGTCGGCATTGACATCCCAGACATCTTTTAGTTGTTGGGAGTGGTACATCATGGCTAGTCAACCAACCAACCCCCCCTAAGGTACCCCCTGAGAAATGGAGGTTTCCTAAAAAGGTGGTACCGTGGTACCCAACAACCATGGGTTTTTCCTACTAAAAATGATCATGATCATTGGGTGTTTTGGGGGTACCACCATTTAAGGAAACATCCAAATAACGGAGTTTCATAGCCAGCTTTTATTGAAACGACCCATGGGGGTTCCTGAGCAAATCCATCAGGAATCGCGGTATCAACTTGGAGCCCATCAAGGTCAAGGTGCAGGCGAGTTTTCGGCGAAGAAAACCTGGTTGGTTGGTTCATATAGGCTCTATGGATCCAATCACCTTCTGAGAATGGTAATGGAACCTAAATACCTGTCTGAGGAGGTGATTATACATCCCAATCATCATCTGAGAAGGTGATTGGATCCTTAGGGAGGGGATGAATATGGTGAATTTATCCTGAATCACCAATCAAAAAATAGGTGATCCTATTCTCAAACCCTGGTTGTTTAGGGTATATAGGAGATTACATACCTCCCCGCAACTAACAGCCGGAGTCACCCAAAATGATGGGCCTTGGAAAATGTATCTCCGGCTTCAAATATGGTCATTTTTTGGTATCTATGTTAAAATTCTGGGATAAAATGCTACCCAGTTATAGCCAGTTATATAGGGATTATAATAACCATTAGGGATCCTTATAATTACAAGGATCCCTATCAAACATCCAAACATCCGATAATGGAAAGTTATGAGGGTCCTTGTTAAACAACCAGGATTCAATTCAAAGTAAGGCCGGGATTTTTTTCGTGGCTCATTTGGGTTTGGTGGGATAGTGAAGGGATTGGATACAAAGTGGGCCTCGTCACCAGATATTTTATACGCGGTATGGGCCCACGTTGTATATATAAACATAACTATGAAAATATACCCTGCAAGTCAACCAGCACTGTAAAGATGGTTCCTTTTTGGATGATGATAAACCTAAATAAAAAACATGGGTGAAACTCCTTACCACCACCCTGCGAAAACTTGTGGTTGGACTTCCAGGGTATATAAATATATCCCAGATGCTCGATGGGACTGGAATGTTTTACCTACATTTACCATAAGTTCAAGCCAAAATGTGAGGTAAATCTACCATACATAGAGCGTATTCAAAATCATGGAAGCGGATTTATTTTTTTTTTTCGAGGGTAGTTTTCCAATGAGCATGATTATGGGAGGGTAAACATCCGATGATGTGAAACACAATGATGTGTACAGGCGGTGAAACATGCTATGCTGTGACATGTGGATATACACCATGGTCAGCGGCCTCCCCATGGCAGAAAGCCACGTGATTTCAAGCACTCCTATCCATGTTGGATAGCTACTTTAGTTTTAGTGTAGCAGAGGTGCTGCGGCTATGACTATAGGATTCTGACATCAACTCTGACTTGCTGAAGTGCGTTTTCATGACCATTGAAAAGATAGGGTTTTCACCAAAGACTATGTTTTGACGTAGGGAATTTTAATCATCCAAAACTGGGGGTTTCTATCATGTTTGATAGTCTTTGACTTCCAGGGACACTGTTGATAGAAGAAATCCTGCACCAGCTGGGATGTATAAAACCCTGTAAATGGGATATTTACCATGTCAACTGGTGCAGGATTTCTTCCATCAACAGTATATACACTCCTGTAAACTAACATGGCACCTGAAAATAGACCCCTGGAAAAGGAGATTCCTATTGGAAACCACCATTTTTAGGTGCTATGTTAGTTTCAGGGAGGGTACATTGTAACCCCTAGAGGTAGGGACATCTACACACAGCCAGCAACGTCGCTTGTCACAAGGATCCAGACCTCTTTGAGGAATCGCGTGTTGAAGTCGAGGAGTGACAAAGAATCGCATTCCCAGGTGATGATTTGGGGATGTAACAAATGGGTTATAAATGGGTGAAATAACCCTTATAAATGGCTTGATAAATGAGTAACTCGGGGTGAAATAACCCTACTTAGAGCTTAGAGAAGTTATTTGCTACTAGGAGGATCATCCCATTTTAGTAAGTGGTTAGCATCGCTCCCATTGATAAGCCATGAAGGAAACGGCCATTTGGAAGGGGGTCCCACAACCCTTAGGGGACTTACGATAGTCATGGCTATTAACATGCTATAAACCACTTACGAGTCCTGGCATGATCCTCCAAGTACCCCCTGAAAACTGAGAAGTCTCCTGCAAAATGATGGTTAGAAGACTGTTTTTCATTTGCAAATTTGCCCTTTTTTCAGGGGGCAAGCCGCCATTTGTTAGTTTCGGGGGAGCTGCCAAGTTGGATAAAAGGATTTATATTCCAAACAAGAGAAACATCCAAGTCTCCAACTGTGGGGTTTAGAGGAGTGAAATATGACTTTTTACTACTAGGCAGGGAAACGCCTTTTTTCAGGATGTTCCGGCTACATGCGGAAAATCTCCCAGGATGACCTGCTGAGATGTTTTTTTTGGTGACCGCGTTGAATTCCCAACGCAAAAGCTTCACTTTTCCAACTACTTTGGCGGTGTTTCGCCTCCAAAGAATTGATAGACGCGAAAAGAATCCCCAAGGACCCTCCAAATGGAAGGGGCCAAGAAAAACCTGTATGACGCAGGGGTGTTTTTGGGTCCTCAAAAAAGCCACTGGATTGAGGGGGTAGGATGCCTAGGGGATATCTTACAAACTATGTCAGGAGTCGGTTCCTAAGAAAAACACGTTGCATTGTTTTTTTCGCCAGGAAAACGACTCCTTCAGAAGGACAACAAACAAGTTGGGTTGATGAATGATTATGTCGTCTGCTAAAAGATACCTGGACCTTCCAAAGGGTGCCAAAGCGTTCCTAAAGGGTGTCAATTCACCATCCCTTAGGGTGTAATTGGCACCCCTTGGAAGGTGCTGGTAGATGAACCCCTAAGAACCCAGGTGGTTCCCATAATTTGCACCCCAACCATATGTTTTTTTACACCTGCTTTTTGGTGGCCCGAAATCAAATCGTTCCTAAGAAAAACCCTCCTGAATCAGGTGAAGGTGATTTTGTTGAAATCTCCAATTGGTATTTTTGTGTTGTTTTGTTTAATTTTAAAGCCACCCGAACAAAATCCGAACAAATTCCAACCAACTTCCAAACAATCTCACATCACATCCCCCCCAAAAAAACGCAGCAATAAAAAAAACTTCCCAAAATCATATAGGAAGAAAGGTGTGTTGTTTTTTTGTTCCCAAATTTTGGTGTTCACAACTTTCCTTTGGACCAAACAAAAACATCGACCCCCAACTGTTGCCCGACCGGATCCGCAATCCCCGAAACATCCCCAGGAGCTACAGCCACAGCAGATTCTTCCTATGGCGACGGGTTGGACGTATCTCTCGCCACCACCGGGCTTGGAACATCTTGTGACTGAGAAAAGAGGGGAAGTTCTACTTCTCAGTGCATTGATTCCCAAGGAGAAAATTCGAGATGGATGGATGGATGGATGGAATTTTCCATCAAAAATTGAGTGGGACCTTACCAATGGACCCCTAAGGAAGTTGCTAGAGCTATTAGATACTCAGGTTTAGGGGTCCGTTCAGTGGGTCCTGTTGGAGATTTCTTGGAAATTTGGTTGGGTCCCAGAATTTTTTTTTCAGGAACTTCAATTTGACCATGAAGACTTGGATTTGTCCACTTGCGTTTTTTTGGATGGATTTTTTTGCTGATTTGGAATTCCCATGGGATTGATTCATCACCATCTTTCACCCACCATTAAAGGGAGAATACGTGTTTGAACTTTTTCCAAACATGGAAGGGTCGCAAGTCCACGTTGCACTCCGGTAAACTAACATAGCTGGCTGGGAAATCCACCATTTGAGTCGATGTATCTCCTCTTTAAAAATGGTGGTGTTCCAGCCAGCTATGTTAGTTTACTAGAGGGTATTCGTTTTTTTTTCATGTCAAAGTTGAGTGGCTCAGACTTCACAAATGGCGAATCTCTGAAAAGGCAGAAAACTGCTGTTTTGATGGCAACCAGAAATCTGGTAAACTCACCAGTTGAGGGAACGCTAGTTGAAATCCTCATTATTTACAACGGGTTTGGATGCACCATCCCAGGTGGTTGTAATCATCAACCGTGACTCACAGGAGTGTGAATCTGCAAGCATGGCCTCTACATCTTGTCCCTCTCCACGTCCCTTGATGAATTTTCAAGATGTCTTGGCTGGTGGTGTTTGAGGTCCCCCTACCCCCCTGACAGAAACACGGGGTTGAAATAGCTGGCCGAATTAAGGGAATACCAATGGTTAAGCCTAAGTCCTTAATAAGTAAGGCGATTTTTTGACGGGGGGAAGTTAGGGGGGGACAGGTTGACTAGCCATTAGTGTTCATGTTCTTTACGATAAACTGGTGTGTTTTTTGTTTCATTGTTCAGGTTAAAAG
Source organism: Breviolum minutum Mf 1.05b.01 (assembly GCA_000507305.1). Lineage (NCBI taxonomy): Eukaryota > Dinophyceae > Suessiales > Symbiodiniaceae > Breviolum > Breviolum minutum. The sequence goes on from DF239257.1 coordinate 252,280, forward strand.
ACTTCTTTAAGGCCACATGCCTTCATTTTTTAAGAATAACAACATCAAGGTTTCATACCCGCATCTTCTAGATATGTAAAATTTCTGCCTTTTGGTAGGTTTCTTTGGTGAAAAGGCACAAATTTCAAACACTTGGAAGATCCAGGTATATAGTTAGTTTCTTCCACTCTTTGTCCAACGACTAATTGACGTTAACGCAACGTTGGCTGATTTTTTTGAAAGCAACCAATGACCCAATCCCGCATGAACGAAATCTAACCCTAGGGATCCAGGCTTACCTTCTGAGAGTGCCGAGCCATCATCCTCTCACGTTTTGGTGGACCAGGATCCCTAAGGGCCATGACTTCATGGCGAATTCCAAGGTTTTTGGTTGGGTTTTCACTGCCATATAAACCTGCCTGCCAAATGAACCACCTCTGACTTTCGACCTTCACTCACCAAAAGATCTGCAAAAAACACCCGGCACTTAAGGGGACTAAATCGGCAGCACGGGCAACGAGAAAGTGATGTGGCCCTGACTTGGTTTTGTTGTTTTTTTCGTGGGAGCCATGGGACTGGATTATTTACCTACATTTTATCATAAGAAATCAACCAGATGTACGTAGGTAAATAAACCATATATGGATCCGAACTGGGATGTCCATGGAAGTTAGTAAGTGGTTAGTAAGTTGGTTTATAACCTATTTAGAGGACTTACTTACAACCTACTTATATAGGGGTTATAATCCAGTTGCTAAGTACCGTGGACACCCTAGTATGGAATGGTTGGCATTTGGCTGGTGTTTAAATGGAAGGGAAGGGATTCCCCGGTTTCTCTTAGCCCCCCAAAAAAGGGCTCCAGTCGACCATTTGCCCTCAAAATAAAATAGGACATGTCCACCAAGTTTTCCCTGTTTACATATAACAGGTATAGGAACATATAACATATTCTAGTTTCTCATCCCAAAAAAAGTAGGGGTTGACTAAGACTATGACTATGACTTTAATGAATCGGCGCTTGACCTGACCAACCAGCCCCAAAACCTATACCCACATCTTTGCCCCTTCAAAAAACCCTGCGGACCGGAGACTTTGGGGTTGATTAATCAGGGTGCGACTTGGGAATCAGCCGTGTAGAAGGTGGGCCCAGTCACCAGTTATGACTGGGCAAATCTTTTAGGACCAGGTTCCCATCGGTTGGTGACGTCAAATGGTGACTGACAAGTAAGGGAATCCCCTCCCAAAATCCACCCCGAAAAAATCAGGTTTAGGAGTTACAGTATAGCAATTTAAAGCCTAGAGTCACAAATTGGCACCCCCTTATTTCCTCCGCTTATAGGTGTTGAAATTAAAGGCCAGTGAAACCGGAAACCCAATGTATTTTCGGGCTTTTCGGGGGTCCCGGAACTGGATTTTTTTTTCGTAAAGGGGCCCACTTTGAAGAACGTTTAACTGGAGGACAGAAAATCCATTTAAGACAACTTTTTTGGGGACATCTTCTCCAAACTGATGGTTTCTGGGGATTTACTGTATCATTGATTTTTGTTTGGAATACTGACAATCCGAAAATCCTTCTTTGAGATTTTTGGGGGTAGGGGGGAGCGTGCTGTGTGCAGCTTTTGGGAAGTGTAATTTGGATTGGTGAACTATTATAACACCAATATGTTGTACACCCTGGAAAATTAACATGTCCCTTGAAAAGGGACCATTTCAAAAGGAAAGTAGTTTTCCAAACATGATGATACTGTTGATGGAAGAAATCTTGCAGCATCTGGGATGTATAAAACCCTGTAAATAATGGCATGAACTACTTATCAAGTGGTGCAGGATTTCTTCCATCAACAGTAGTTTAGTTTTCGGGGCAGTTATATACATGAAGTATATACCCCAGCATTGACAGACGACCGAGTCGAGGGCGCGATTTTAGGGGATTTTTTTTTTACTTCTGAGAAACGATTATGAAAAACTGCCGTAAAAAATAGTGCAATGGATGCTTCCATGAAGATCATACCTTCATGAAGGTATGATCGTTTTTTTTTGGCCTTTTGTGGTTGTGTTTTTTTTGCAAGCGCAAATAGGCCATCCCAAAAGGAAATTTCAGCTCCCAACCATTGATTTTCAGATATGTTGGTTTCAGGGAGTGTACAGATTACCACATACCCCTCCCTGAATAGGATTGAGGGTTCCAATCCCATCCTTAGAACAGGATTGTAGGAGTAATCCCGGATTCTTAGGACTCCAACACCCTGGAAAATTAACCGTTAGAACCTGGGGTTAATCACCTTTTTGAAAAGGGAAATCATCTTCCAAACCTCCATTTTTGGGTTCCATCCCTAAGAATCCTGACCCCTCAAAAGTAGCTATTTTGAGGACCCGGACCCCTGCTATGTAGGTTCAAACCCTTCCATCCGAGGGTGCAAGGATTCTTAGGGAATGTCAATTTTCAGTGGTGTTCCTGGATCCACAATTCCATAATTCGTTATTCTCAGCCGCTGGATTTTGAAAACCCACAGCCGCCAGGCCCAGCAATGGGACACAAAAATCCACTGCCATGGTGGAGGAGTTCGGTGCCGCCGAAAAATCTCAACAGAAACCAGGAAGAGCCCAATTCCCTCCGGTGAAAAGAATCTGAACAAAATAAAGAGGAGTTGATTCTGAAGATGCCGCCAGGCAAGACTTTTGCCATGTTTTCTTTGCACTCCTTTGAGAAATGATGATGTTGGTTGGCATGCGCTTGAATATTTTGGATAGGGAGGGCAAACTGGACATTTCTTGGTAATCCCGGCGTTTTCTGGATGTTTATTCATCCGTTACTAGGGTTTTGACGTATAGTTGCAACGTTTCAAAATTGGTCAAAAAGCTGCGTTTTGTGTCAGCTTGGGAAGTATCTAACTCCCATGTCACCCACTTGTACAGCTGCGACATGTACAGAACTCCTTGTCGAGGACAAAATTGACAAATGTGAATCGTTTGCACGTTAGGTCTAGCAACCCCTCGACGGTGTCACAGTACTTCCCCCCTGGGAAAAACTCCCACAAATCCAAGTGCCTTTTGATACAGTTTATATAATGACATCATGTGACAGATTTCCCAATACCCACGGGATCCATGTATGATAAGTATGACAATACATTGATCCTATTGGATATATTGTTCCTATCCACAAAATTAACAGTAGGGTATATGTTTGGGCTTTTCCAAAACCCTGCAAAAGTGGATAAATAATCTATTCATTTTTTTTTAAATGAAGGCAACCCTATTAACCTTCAATGTCCACTGTGAATCAGTGTTTAGGTTTTTGCTGGTGGTCCTATCCAAATGTAGTCGTCCTGGTGGTGTTTTACATTTCTGGAGCTTTGATTATTGTATGGTCATACCTATGATTCTTTGGCGATCAATTAAACTCTATATACAGTACACGCCTGAAATTTAACATAGATTCATGATACATCTTCTAAACCATCATGATCGGGATCTATGTTAGATTTCGGGGGTGTACCCATAGCATCATGAGACTGGTATATTTTCCTACATTTACTATTAAGAATCAACCATTCATGATCCTCACATGGATCCTGCGGGATATGATATTTCTGCGGGATGTTTGTTGATTTGTTCAGTCTGAAAACACCCCTGAAAACTAATTAATATATCCACTTAAAATTGATGGTTGGAAGATGAAATTGCCATTTAAAAATGATTTCTTTTCAGGGGACATGTTAAATTTCGGGGGTGGGGTGGGCGGGGGTATACTTCGAGATCCTTTCCTTTTGAGATGTTCACACAAGGGGGTTCAGAGGGGAATTATTGTGCAGCGTCGAGGCTTCTGAGTTTCTATTTATCACCGAGCCGCCCCAACTCAATCTGTTCATCGGCACTGAAGCGGTGGCTGTACTAAAACCCTCCAAACGGAATCGCTTGGGAAACATCCCTAAGAATCCAGGTTTCCTCCCGGATCGAATAGAATGGGAGGATTTCAATCCCATCCTTAGAATAGGAATGGATCGGGGTAATCCCGTTCTTAGGACATACCTGGATTCTTGAAAAAAAATATTATCATACGTTGAAAAGACTGAGTAGTAGTTGAAGTTTTAACGCTTTTGACATTTCCTGCGGTTCAAATGCACCAACTTACGTGACTTTTTCACAAAAAGCTTGCTGCATCTGAGTCACAAATTCTTCACATGTATATTTTTGAGGATTGATTCACAAGGAACACTTTTGGAGGATGGCAATAGCTGAAGTAGCCTCATGTCCTGGGTTGGGTTGGGATCAAGTGGATTCTTCATGAAGGACCCAGCAAATAGCCACAAGCTGCGACAGTTGTACAGCATAGCAGCACACATTCGGGCAGACTTTGAAAATTCTTGATGAGAAGTGCATGTGATCTCTTCATGCTGCAAAAAAAAAGAAACGTGAATGAAGGAGTGTCGTTTCTCAATTTTGGGTGGTTTAAGTCAAGAAATCCCTCCAAACAAATTGTTTTATGCAGATCAATATTGACTATTGATTCAGGCAGCTAATCGATAATCAAACACTGACTTGGTGGGAAACGTGTGAAGTTGTGACGTTGAACGCATTTTACATAAAACATAGTATCATCCCCAAAATGTAGCCAAGAGTAACGAAAATCCCATGAAATCACCATATTGCAGAGAAATCTAGGATGGGTGAAATATGATCAGCACTTTTATTTTAGGGTCCCTTAGATGGCTCTGAATGGCAATGTGTTGGGACCAAACTGCTGATTTTTGTTTCTGCAGGTCTACGAAGGGAATCTCTTCCCCTTAAAAAAAGTGACCTTAATTTGGTTTAAATTATAATGATACATTGACCAGACTGAATGTTCAGAATGATATATACGTTTTTTTGAATTGAAACTTCATAAAAAAAATGATTCATTCCTTTCATGACCAGGTGATGGTTTCAATTATGTTTAAATTTTCACCCCGAAAATTGGGGAAGATTTCCCATTTGACGATCATATTTTTCCAGATGGGTTGGTTCAACCACCAACCAGAATGAGAAAAAATGTGGGACCACAACCAACAAACCTATGGGGTTGGAGGGTCACTTTAAAAGGGTGGATGATGACGACAGAAGCCACTGGACGGGTATTTTTTTTGGGTGTGTGAATTCCAAAAACCCAAAAATGCTCCACGGAACTGGAATCTTTACCTACATGAAAAAACCATGAATTTTAAGCCATTCATGGAGGTAAAGGTAAATATATTCCACCCTAAGGATCCAATCACCTTCTCAGATGATGATTGGGGTGTATAATCACCTCCTTAGAAAGGTATTTAGCTTCCATGCTCCCATTCTCAGTTTCGGTGATCGGATCCCTTGGGCCAGTTGCATGGAGCTTTTGGGATATTCTGATGACACGAGAGATGTGAAAAAATTCTTCGCTGAAATTTCTTCGTCTCAAAGGCTATCCCAACTGATCACAGCTCCATGGATTATGTGCCTCCACGGTTAAGCCCCGCAAAGCGAGTTATAAATGGATCGAGTTATTCCACTCTTATAAAGGGCCTCAAATTAAATGGGTTTCAGCAGGGTTACAACCCTGCTTGTGGAAGTTGTACTCCCATTTATTATCTTGTCCAATCTTTGGTAGTCCCTTTAGCGGCGCCCTTTGAGTTTAGTGGGCTCCCGGACACTATAGCTGTCGAGTTGGCAAGCCCTGTTTGGTTTGATGGTGGGTGTTTTTTGTTTGTTTTTTCGGATGGTTGACCCACTAAAAGTCGTCAACTTTTGAGACGTTTTTTCAAGTGGCCTAACTTTTGCCTAGACCACCTGGATCTTCCAAAGGGTGCTGAATGGATGATAAGGGGTGCCCATACACCATCCCTTGGATCCAAACAGAACCCCTTGGAAGATGCTGGCATGATGTCGTTTTGTTGACCGTTCGACCCGCAGCCGTCAAAAACTTGTTCCAGCTGTATCCAATCGTGTTTGTCAACGGATCGACCTGTGTGTAGACCCTGCTCGGACGAAGTTCAACATGAGCACAGTCACCATTGAAACACGAAGGACATTGAAGTTCACCAAGATGTGCAAGCAACCGGGTGGCTAACTTAGTGAGGGGACAACAGAAAAAACAGTGTACAAGTTGTGGGCCCAAACAACAGTTATACGTATAATTACGTATATATATATATATATACATATAGCCATAGCTTGTAAGTCCATTTATAAGGGTGAACAAAAACCCAGTGAAACCCATTTGCAAATTTTACAAGGCCGTTTATATTAGGTGTCCCATAACTCCATCTATGACTAGTAGGGGCCCATGTTGTAGAGTTGGCCAGCGGCTGAAATCTGAGAAGCTAAGACGGGAAGTGGTTATTATATATATTTATTGCCAGGTGGTGGTTCAAATATTTTTTGTTTTGACCCCTACCTGGGGAAATGGTTAAATTTATCTCTAATATTTGTCCAAATGGGTAGAACTCACCACCTAGATTGTGGTTGGGAAAGGTTTCAGAAATGGAGGTGGTTTCAACAACGATTTTTCTTAATTTTGAGGGGAAAAAACACCTTTGATCCTTTGGGTGGAGAGAGAGGGAGAGAGAGAGAGAGAGAGAGAGAGAGAGTGAGANCCAGAGAGAGAGGAGAGAGAGAGAGAGAGAGAGAGAGAGAGTGAGAACGGGAGAGAGACGGGAAGATGTTCTTCAAGTGGGTCCTGGTAATCAACTGAAGTTACCTTTTGGTTTGTCTACTTGGAACTATCAGAGCCAACAAACAAATAAGGGAAGATGAAATCATTTCTCGACTTGGCTGGATGGGCCATCAATTTGGATAAAGGATCCATGTATGGTATTTGTACCTACACTTACCTACATTTACCATACAAAATCACCCAAATGTAGGTAAATACACCAGTTCCATGGATCCTACCGCATTCACGAACAACCGTTAGTAACCCTCATTTATAAGCCATTTAGACCATTTGGAAGGAGAACAACCCCAGTTAGGCGAACTTACGAACCATGGTTGCTACCTATTTACAAGTCATTGGATGATCCTCCAAGTAGTTATGCCTTAAACTAGGCTGTGATATTTTGGGAGCTAAGGAGCTAGGGGTGATCTATTTCCCTATTTCCCTACTAATTGGGGAGCTAAAGAGCCCCAGAATCTTCCAAATCACAGGGTAGTAAATTCCCATGATGGCTTCGATTCAAACCTTTTGGATTGCGGAGAGATTCGGACTGCCTGCCGAAAGATTCGCTGTGAGATTTTTTTTCGAAAGCTGAGGCATTTCAGCACCAAAAAATGCTTTATGGGTTTCTTGGCAAAACATAAAAAAACGGGGTCCAATGGGTGGAGACATTTGGGTTACTCCCCTGAAATTTAGCATGGAACCTGAAAATGATGGTTTCCAAGATGAACTTCCTTTCTGGGGACTTCTTTTCAGGTTCCATGTTAAATTTCGGGGGTGTACATTTAAATGCATCAAAAAGTGGGTTTCAAAAGGGCAATACTGGAGCTGAAACTGAATTTGAAAACAAAAAACCCTCCCCTGAAAAAGGGACCATTTTTTTTAAAGGAATTTTCATCTGAAGCAAGAAAGGGATCATGTGCAAAATCCATTTTGGAAGGTCATCAGAACCAAATATCAATTTTCAGGGGATATATCAATTTTCAGGGGGGGGGGGTAAGTAGAAAATGGAGACTTTTTTTTTTATCCGCCAAAAAAGAAGCTGCATTGAGAGTCAGTAGCTCTAGAATACTCTTCTTGGTGGCCTCAGTTTTGTATTGCTGGGGTTTTTGCACCTTTGGTGTTTGGTAGTTTCTCACACGTAAAATATTCATATTATTGGCTACATTACAGTTTTTTTTTCCTGATTTGCCTCTCTCCAAAGAAATGTTTCCAGTATTGTTGTCATTTCTTGAAACTTGCATAAAGGTAATGGCAAATGAACCCAACGTCTGTAACACGTACAAAGACATACATCTCACATACGCCATGTGAAAGCCCACATATACCATATTAAAAGCCTGTGTGGGCCTAGAGGTATACATCACAGAAACTTCACATGGAAAAAACACTAAACATGCCCTAGACATCTAAACGCAGAACCTGAGAAGGTATTTTTGGACCCCAAAAACATACCGAAAACACCTTTCACCTCAGGAAATATTTTGATGTCTAGGGATGGATGGTCCTATGTTCATGTAACTCATTTTTCATGTGAAGATTTGGTTCATCATCCAATTGATTTCCACCCATTTTTCTAAGTGGATGTTTAGGGTTCCAGGCATGGATGGTCTGTTCTCAGGTAACGAATGCAACTTCGCTCATTCCCAGGAGGAGCACAGCGAAGGGTCCGTGTTTTTTTTGCCATGGAAGTGTGGATTCGTTGGTTTTTTGGTGAAAATGTAGGGATATTTTGGGATGTGATTTTTGGGGGAAGATGCATGTTGTTGGGGTGTTGGAATTTGGAATTGTGTATTTTCTTTGAGTGGAATTCTTCATCTCTAAGTGGATTTGATGACAAAATGTTGAAGATCTTTGTTCATAGATGTGTTGTTCCCATGGCTTTCTTTTTACCCTAAGACTCCAGGTATGTCTTGGATTGAGCTTGACGGCCCATTCTAAAAGTCCAACTCGTACTGTCCAACTGAAAAGACCACAAAAAGTCACGAAGTTGAACGGTCAATTTCTGAAAGGACCATTGAATTTTGGAAGTAAGAATTTTACTCCCCTGAAATTTAACATGGAACCTGAAAATGGAGTTTTGGAAGATGATTTTCCTTTTCAGTTGGGTGCTTTTTAGGTTCCATGTTAAATTTCAGAGGTGTAGATTTTATGAAAACAACAATTCCACAGGGTAAACTATTCCTTCTGTTTTGATTGATGTGTGTTTTTTTTGTTGACTTACAGGCCTTTCCCATATCTAAGGATAATTCGAGACCCATGACGGATCCATGGGACGAACGGTATATGTGCCTACATTCATAGTTGATTTGTTATGGTAGATTAGTAGGTAAATATACCCCCTGAAAACTAAGAACCAGAACCTGAAAATACACCCGAAATTCCAAAGGAGAGTCACATCTACGTTTACAAACCACCAGTTTTTGGGTCTCCACTGGGCAGTTTTCGGGGGAAAGCCAGTCCCATGGATCCTAATGGGAGATGGCAAATCCCTGAAGGAGTTGAGAACACGTCCGGACTTGGCGGCCACTGGCTTGTGCTATCAGTTTATGTCCAAAGGTGGGGTAAAAAACTATTTACCTTTCAAAACTCGGGTAGTTTGGGGGTGTGAATGTAGGCAAATATGCCATACATTGAGCGTTTCGGATGGGAATTGACTTGGATTTGTTGATGGGAATTTCATGTGGGAGATGAGATTACGATATCTTTAGTAGGTTGGAGGTTGCCCAAACCCTGTAAGAGTGGGTAAATCATTTAGGATGTTTTTTCGGTGATTCTATGACGGATTGAGATCCCATGGGATTGGGATGTAAATCACCATTTTTCACCACCAATTTGGGAGAATATTTGTTGCCTCTTTCCAAGCATCTTAAGCCAATTCAAGTAGTTGTTGGAGATGCTGTTTTTTTTTTTAGTGGCTGGACAACCTATATCCCCTCGACGTACCCTCTTCAGAAATACGGGTTTAATACCTGGCCTCATGAAGGGAAACCCATGGTTAATAAGGCCTTCATAAGGTCTTATTTCTGCGAAGGGTCCGTTAGGGGAGGTAGGTTGACTAGCCATTGTTTTTGTTTGTCTTGGAAGACCCTGGCAGTAAGCAGGGTTGTTCATGGTCCCTTTTTTGGGGTGAACTAAACATCAGCATCCAAGAAGGATTGCTAACGTTGTGTGAAGAAGTTTTGCAACTAAAAAAATACGGAAATTGAGTGTGATTGTTTAACTTCACCCAAACACAATGAAAGGGATATTGTTTTTTTGGAAACTATATAACATATCTCCTCCATATCGGTGGATTTTGGGAAGATGATGTTTTCTTTTCCAAAGGTGGGATATGTGATCGTTTTTCTGGAGGGTACCCTCCCTGAAACTAACATGGCACCTGAAAATAAACCCCTGGAAAAGGAGATTCCTATTCGAAACCATCATTTTTAGGTGCTATGTTAGTTTCAGGGAGTGTAGGCATCCAGATCATCTAGGCAGTCAAGTTGCCAAATTGGGGTGTATTGGAGCAGTACTTATGACTGAGAGTCGTCCTGACTGACTGGTCATGGAGTCATGCATGGGGGAGCATCGCGGGGAAAAACAGCCCTGAAATTGGACGTAGATACCAAAGATGATGGGCCTTGGAAGATTGGAAGATGTATCTCCTTTTAAGTAAGGCTAGATTGGATATCAATGTTAAATTTCAGGGGGGAATCATGGATTGCAGTTTTGCTCAATGTTAGGTGAGTAGGGGCAAACATCATCCCTAATCCAGCGAAAAAAGCAACAGAAAAATTCACTTCTGATTTTCTCCAAGATACTGGTTCCAACAGATAACACAGGCCTTACTAAGAGGTCCAACTATGATAATCAGTCACTATCCGATCCTTTTTTTTTCGCTGGAATATGACAGAATTCTGGGTGATGGCCGCCAGGCACATGCAAACGAGGTGCTGCATGTACCTTTGCGCATGGTAGAAAGGAGCTACGTCACTTGGGTTTCGCGAAAATGGTAGCAGTTAGCATTGCTAGCACTTGTGCGAAGTTAAACTCTTGGATACCCAAACACTCAATGGCACTGGTATATTTGCCTGCCCATACCAATGCATTGTTTGGGTTGGTGTCATATTTTTTGACCCTTGATAATGGAAAGTATCCGAGTATCTAGGGGATAATACTACCCAGTTATACAAAGATTATGAAAAACAGTTTATAAGGATCTATATGAAACAGCCAGCATAATGGAAAGAATCCTGCAACAATTGATAGGTAGTTTATCCCATTATTTACGAGGGGTTTTAGCACCGTCCAAAAAAGATGGTTGTTTGGGATTTCTGAACCATCAAGAGTATTGACATTCCATTGAATCTTGGTTGATGAAAAGGTATCCTGAATTCATGGCTTCTGAAATAATCCGGAAATTTGGGCATTTCCCCAGCTTTTTTTGAAACCATACATGGATCTTTCATGGGTAATGGAAAGTATAATCAGTGGTCAGTAAATTACCCATATTAGGGGAATCAAACAATACAAATGTTAGTGGGTTCCCATGGTATAAGTATGGATAATGGAAAGTATCCTATCCCATAGCATCCATGTAAATTATATGTATATACATATACATGTACCATAAAAATCAAGAACATCAAATACATGTAGGTAAATATTTCAGTCCCACGGACCCAAGGGCATTCACGTTTTCAACCCTGCATTATGGTCGGAAAGGCCAGCTATTTTCTGGAAGTCCCGGTAGCAGCCAGGACAGGCTTACTTGAAGAATCACCCCACTTAGTAAGCAGTCAGTAACCCCCATTTATAAACCATTTAGGCCATGTGGAAGGAGGAACAACCCCAGTTAGGGGACTTACGATCACCATTGGGACCATATGTTAGCTACTTACAAGTCATGGGAAATGGAAAGTATCCTATGACGTGCAATTCTTTGTGACCTTTTTGGGATTGTGAGTTCACGTGACCCCTTCAAATGTTAAGTGACCAACCCAACGATCGGGGATAAAAAGGTCACGAACCGAATCATTTGGTGGGTATTTTTCCCAGACACTCAATGCATAATATATTTACCTATATTTACCCCCTAAACTACCCAGTTTTGTAGGTAAATAGACCATACCTGGTATACAACATGACAATATCCGGGATACATAATTAGATATAATTAGCATTTTCATGGTACAATGTAGGTAAATAGACCAGCTCCAGTTTAGGTACTGGTACCTGAAATGTTTGGTGAAACCTTCCAGTAAATTGCAGATCCAACCAATTTGGGAATTAGATGTTCAGGTGGCTATTTTGTTTGTCCCCTAAGAATCATGGGATCTCAAAACTGGTGGTTTGGAGATCCCCGACCCCTGCTATACACATCCAAAACCCCTGCTAGTCCAGTGATTCTTAGGGTCGTCTATTTTTTGCTGGAGGTGAAATGCCCGACTCAGCGGTGAAGAGTCAACAGCTGGATGCTTCGGAGCTCCGTGCCGTTGAGTCTTTGGATGCCAGGCGGTCAGTTCGGTTCGTTGGGAGGAGCAGTTGGTACCGTAGGGTGGAGAGGTTGCCCTTATGTTACGAGTAAAAACCATGGGAACCCACAACCTTCATTTTTAGGGGTTATAACTGGGGCGGTATAACTAACTTTTCTAGGTGGTGGTTTCACATATTTTTTATTTTCAACCCTAGGTGGGGAAGATGCACCCGATTTGACTAATATTTTCCAAATGGGTTGGTTCAACCACCAACTAGGAAATAGACATCCCAAAAACGGCCAGGCTAGACTCATCTTCGCCAACGCCAGTCGCGCCTCTTCAGCAGATGTTCATTCCACCGCTGGCGCCCGTGCTGCCAGCGTTGCCACTCCTTCCTATTGATGATCTGCTGTTGAGCGCAGGCCAGCTGTTGATACCAGCTGACGTTTTTTTGGAGGTTTTTGATGTTTTTTGCTTGCATTTTCCATGCCCAAAATCAGAAATCATTGGAAGTTTGAATCACTACCAACCTGTTTTGTGGAACAGGTAGCACTTTCTCTTTCAATGCATTTTGAGATATTTGAGTAGGCCAGTCTTCCAAATGTGATGGTGCCAGTTTGTCAATTTGGTTGAAGCCTTGCAGGGCTGTTCAACCGTTTGTGGTTGACATACACCCCTGAAAATTTATCATGGAATAATGGAGGTTTGGAATTTGATATTCCTTTCAGTAAATAGGTGATTTTTGGGTTCTATCCCAGACACCCACTGTATACCTGCATTATTTACCCCCTAAAACTATATACCCAAGTGTAGGTAAATAGACCATACTTTGAGTGTCTGGGTATGTTAATTTGCCAGGGTGTATTCTTGGCTTCCCGATTGTTTCAACGGGGCTGGCAACAAAACTCATTTGTTTCCCGACAGAAACCCGACTGATCGGAAATTCGGAAAGTGTAAAAATCAAGTGAGCATTGAACAAAAACCTGGTTGTTTAGGGATGTTTAGGGTATATGGATGGGATATGATGGGATCATACTACACAGCTACGCCCTGTAAATGGCCAAAAGAAACGAGGCACTCACTGGGCTTACTAGGGCACCGCTACTTATAGAAGTTATTTCACAAACTTTCTAACTGGTATTGAGGGATGTCCTGCTGGTACTTAGTAAATGGATTATCAAGTAGAACCACTCTATAAGTAGGTTGGATATTTTCCCCCTAAATAGGCGAAAAAAATAAACCAACTGTAACTGACTGGTTACTGACTGTGGGTCCTGGGAGTTCAAGGGTAAATATACAAAAAAGGTGGGCGCCCGTACCAGGTATAAATGGAGTTTCTAACAATTTCTAACATGTTATGACCCCTATAAATGGCCGAAGAATACATGTGTTTCACTCGCCCGGCCCCACCTCGTTGGATCCTGGAAGTACCACCAAAAAAAACACCGGTTTTCAACCCACTTCAACAATTTTGTAGGATTCTTAAGCAGTTCGGGGTGGTGATTTCCCTAATCTTTCCCTAAGGTTCCCCCAATCTTCCCTAAGGTTCCCAAATCTTCCCTAGGAATCCTTAGGGTTCCCCCAGTTACCCCCCTCCACCACCGAGGCGGTTTGGGTATGCCATGCCTTCGTCCTCCACCGGGACTTCCACCACCTATGGGACTGGCGGCAGCATTGGGTATCCCACCACCGGTCGAAGAGTTGAGGCTTGGGCGTTGTTTTCTTGGAGGACCCTGTTTGGAAGTTAGGATCAATGGGTTGTAACCCCAATATACCCCAATGGTAGAATAAGTCACCATTCAAAAAATACCACCAAATTTGGTTTTGAATGGCCCTCTCTGAATCAAAGAACAGTTCGCCCTGAAAATTGGCGGTTTGGGACGCCTTTTCTTTGAGGATATGGGTGCTTCCAAAAATAGGGGTACCCCAAAATGGATGGTTTATAATGGAAAACCTATTAAAATTGATGATTTGGGGGTAACACTATTTTTGGAAACACCCATATATTACCCATTTTCAGGGGCGAACTTGCTGTTGGTTTCAAGGAGGTGATTTTTTTAACCTTTTTTTTCCCAAGCGCGTGAACGATCAAGCAAATCTCAAATCTCCATTCAAAAACCACCAGCAATTTGGTAGCGTTCGATGTGTTTCAGATTTGTTTTCTCCAAAGCACCTACATCAAACATGTCGCAAAAATCGAAGTGAACAAAAACTGCCATTTCTGACGGGTTTTTTCACCCACCGCGACCAGTCAAACCAACCTTCCTACCCCGTCCCCTCATCCTCCAAGGAAGGTGCCGTCGGATCCAAATTCACCGACTACCGTGGGATCAGATCATGTGGGATGGGGTGACTTCTCTTGCTCTTCCTCAGAAGTTGGTGATCAAGTTTTTGTTGGGATGCCCAAGAGGTGGTTTTGTGGGCTCCCATACCATGTATGGTATATATATATATATTTACCTACATGAATGGTTGGTTTTTCATGGTAAAAATATGGTAAATGTAGGTATATACCATACATGGATGCTATGGGATTGGATGGTTGTGTTGGTTGGTTGGTTTTGCGAAGGATCAACATGACTCCTTACACCACAGTTGGCAAACAGTTGATTTTTACGGGTTTTGTTGACGCAAAGAAAAAAGGGAAACATTGTTGTTTTTTCTTGGTTTGATTGTGATGTGTGTGTTTTTTTTTAAACACCTGATTGTGATGATAAAAAACATCTCGGACTTTGTTTGGGTGATTCATGTGTTTTTGTTTGCCACTTTGCCATTTTTAGTGTTGATTCATGTGGTATTTGTTTTTGCCACTTTGCCATGTCTTCTGTTGATTCGAATTGAAAACAACTTCCCAGCCATTCAACATAAGGATCCCGAAACAAACAGCGACTGATGTATATATCCATGTATATATATATATATGTACATGGTGGTATAAGGGATGATATGTATACCTCGTATTAGATGCTTCATATACTGACAGCCATTTTTTGATTGGGCTTTTGTTGCAAAGCAGTTGACCTCAGCTTCGTGATGAGGGGTGCCCTTTGGAAGGGGTACCCTAGCAGTTTGTTTCCTGTACCTGGATCTTCCAGATATGTGTGTCAAATTGTCTGCCCAAATTGGTCTTAGTTTTTTTTTGGTGAATTTTAGGCACCAAATTTTACACACAATTTCGGAAGATCTATGGGTATAAGATGATCCTAACTTCTTTTGAGAACATCCCTAGAGTATGTCCTATACCTTATTGATCATCTAATATACCTATATATTAGTTATAGAGAATAAAATTATCCATTTAAACCTAACCCATACGTCTACCAAAACTGATATCCATGGGATTTTAAGGGGGCCGCCCTTGATGCCACCCTCTCCCCCAGAAAATAAGGCCTTATTAAGAACGATATTAGATTAGATATAGTAACCACCATGATCCCTTAATAATCCACTAATAAGGCCTTTAGTTCCTGAAAGTATTTCCTGGGGGAGAGGTGGCATTTGGGGGGTGTAGCACTTTAGATTCTCATTTTATCTCCCATTATTTACAGGGTTTTCTACATCCCAGGTGGTGCAGGGGTTATTCCATCAACAGTAGCTGTGTTTAACAGCCCTTTTTCATCCTTTTTCCTCATTCAAAGACCAAAAAAAATAATACTTCCCAATTTCGGATGATGAAAAATCCCCTTCAAAAAGATGTCATTTGTGAAAACCAATGTTTTACTGTAATTGGTCTTTGCACTTCCAGAGTATATACACACATCTTGTTTCGTATACTACGTACATCCTTTGATCGTGGTGATTTTTGAATGAACAGCGTGGGGTATGTCCTCTCACTGTCCGTGATTTCTTTGGAAAAAAACAAGGATCTGAAGGACGATGCCCTGAAGCTTTCGAACATCTTGCGTGTCTTGGATTGAGTTTTCACCACTGAAATTTTCAACATATCCCCGAAAACAATGACTAGGTGGTGGTTTCAAATATTTTTTTATGTTCACCCCTATTTGCGGAAGATTTCCAATTTGACTAATACTTTTCATATGGGTTGAAACCACCAACCAGATGACTATTTCAATACCCAGACACGCATGTTTTTGGTCTATTTACCTAGAATACTGGATAGTTTAGGGGGTAAATGTAGGTAAGTATACATTGAGCATCTGGGATAGGAAAATACATCTGTCAACCATTGATTTCTAGGGGACATGTTAGTTTTCGGTGGGCTAGATACACAAAACATCTAGGCGTTTCGCAGGAAGGAAGTGTGAAAACCACTCCGCCTAGAATTCAAATAGTCAGCTTATTCCGTCCTTTTTCCCCGCACTGATCATCCAAATGGAGGTCACATTTTACCTCTAAAAAGGTCACTCGGAATAATCATCGAGTGTATCTTTTTGAAATACCCTCCAGTAAACTAACATAGCAATGGAAAATCCACCATTTGAAGATGTATTCCCTATTGAAAATGGGGACTTTCCATTGCTATGTTAGTTTACTGAAGGGTACTGTTGATGGTTCAGAAATCCCAAGGCCGGTCCCACCTTTTGGATATATGTAAAAAACCGTTTCAACCAGAAACCTCAACTGACTGGTGAGTTTGCCGGATTTCTGGTTGCCATCGTCAGCTATGTTGGATGCTTTCTCTAGGCATCAATCGTCATATTCTCAGATGATGAGCAAAGGGTGTCCAATCACCTCCTCAACATTTTATTTAGGTTCCATGCTCCCATTCTCAGTTTCGCTGATTGGATCCCTACTTAGATGTCCATGGTACTTAGTAACTAGTTAGTAAGTTGGTTTATAACCCACTTAAGGGACTTATAACCTACTTATATAGGAGTTATACACAATTGACTAACTTCCATGGACATCCCAGTAGGGTTTTTCTTCATTTTCAAAAATATCACTCCCTTTCTTGGATTTGCTTTTTCGACAGTTGGAGCTCGGTCAGAAAGTGTTTCGGGGGTAAGTTATTCGACTGCAATGAGTTCCACAGGTACAAGCGGTCGGTTTAAGTCGTATCGCTCGGGGAGAAGTCGTATCATTCTGCGTGCCCGCAGTGTTTCCATGACTTTTTTCCTATCCGGCAATAGTTCATGCATCATTTTTGCTGTTGTGCGCAGTACTTTGTTGCTTTTGGATTTTTCGTTGGAATACTTTGTGCTTTCGTAATTAGCTTGTGTGCCCACAATATTTTGATGACTTTTGCTTGTATGCAGCACTAGTTCATGTATCATTTTTTGCTGTTGTGCGCAGTACTTTGTTGATTTTGACCTTTCATTTGCAGTCTTTGTGCCTTCGTATTCAGCCTGTGTGCCCACAGTGTTTTGATGACTTTTTTCATATCCGGCAACAGTTCATGTAGCATTTTCGCTTTGTGTGTAGTAACATTGTTGGTTTTGCACTTGTGTTAGTACTTAGTTTGTGTCCCTGCAACATTTTGATGGTTTTTTCCTATCCGGCAATAGTTCATGCATCATTTTTGCTGTTGTGCGCAGTACTTTGTTGGTTTTGGANTGGTTACTTTTCGGTTTTCTGTTGAATGCCGCTGTGCCATTGGGATTGTCGCAAAATGATGTGACTTCCCGCCGTGTGATGTGACTTTCCTCCATCTCGCAATTCCTTTGGGTGATGTGACTTTCCTCCGCGCGATGTGACTTAAGCCCGGCGCTCGTAGATATAATTTGGGGTTTCAGCGAAAAAACCATGATGCATCCATGGGACGAACGGTATATTTAGCTGCAATGAATCGTTGTTTTTTAAATGGTGAATGTGGGGAAATATATACCACGCATTGAGCATCTGGGCTTAGGTTTTGGGGGAATTTCCATTGTCACAAAAATTGAGCCCATTGATTTCTTGGGGAAATATTCTATCAACGCACCGTCCTCTGAAATGCTACAGCATAGGTAATATCAACCCCGGATTAATAAACCCCCTGTTTGTTTAATTAGGGGGTACCCCCAAAAGTGATGATTTGCTACTAAAAGGGGACCCCCCAATTAAACAGCCAGGGGGGGTTTGTAATCCGGGGTAAACATTATACAACAGTGTCGGGTGCCGTCACTACGTCCGTCCTCAAATGATGCGCTATTGGATTTGAGTGAGCCGTCATCAACACACATCAAACATATCGTCCCTCATCCCAAACCCTGGGATTCCAACCAACCACCATTAAAACAATGGGTGGATTTGTATAACCACCATTGCTGAACCCTAAAGGTTGAAAAATCATCGAAATTGGGGAAAAGCCATGATTTTAATGGTGGTGGAAGCCCAGGGCAAACATTTGTTTGTAACATATCCGATAGCAACGATCTCTGAATCTCTGGGCCTTTAGGGTCAGTGAGAACATGTCTTATTCACATTCTGGTCAAAAAAAACATATCTGACCGTGGACCCATCCCAAGCAGTTACAAATGGAAATGTATATCTTTTATACATATGGCCATAGGGTTATTTTCACTTCAGTTTCCCCATTTCAATTTCGGCCATTTATAAGGTTTATATAATATAATACCTCCATTTCTTTCACCACTGTGGCTCGGGTATAGCCCGCCCGCCTGTTTTGTAAAACGTGGGCCACGGGTTTTGTTTTTTCCTGTCAGGTGAATGTCAAACAGAGCTCTTCTGGCTATAAGAGGTGGATAAGATGCTTAGCTTAACTCTTACTGTTGATTCCAAGAAAGTTACAACACACCCCTGGAGCACACCCCAGGCAATCCCCCTGAGCCCCAACTATGAAAGGATTCCCTTTACAACCTGTTGGTAAAGGTTTAGGGGTGTGTTCCAAAGGTGTGTCGAAACAACCTTCGATTGATGGTTCAGAAATCCCAAGGCCAACCACCGTTTGGATGGTGCTAAAACCCTTGTAAATCATGGGATTTCAACTACCAACTACCGTTCCCTCAACTGGTGAACGCTGGAGTTCTTCCATAATAAAATGGATGGGAAAATAGTTGTTGTTTATCGGGTATGTATAGGGGACTGTTGGTTTCAGGGAGTGTAACATGGGGTTCTTGAATTTTATTGCTAGTCAACCTATCCCGCACCTAACATACTAATAGCCGGCCTTATTAAGGACTTATTCATCATCATGAAGGTTTCCCTCAATAAGCCCGTATTTCGGGGGGGATACGTTGCGGGGGTTGGTTGATTAGCCAGAATTGAAATGAATTCAAATGTTTACTCCTTCGAGCCATCATAATTCAAATTGCTGAAACGTCGCCATAGAGTTTATTTCCGCATTCATCCCGAGTTTTTATCCATAAGATCCATGCAGTTGGTATATATCTACCTATAGATATATAAGAAAAAAACATTCAACACAATGAATCATCATGTTTACATTATTAATTCCCAGCCCCATGGATCCTATGGGTCCAGGTTGCATTTCCTTTCAAAGATTCTTCGCCCCATTGAGCATCTAGGATTCCTTCCCTTCCTGGTTTTCCTCCTGATGCCTTATAACAATCCTGGGTGGTGGTTTCAAATATTTTTTATCTTCACCTCTAGTTGGGGAAATGATCCAAATTGACTAATATTTTTCAAATGGGTTGGTTCAACCACCAACTAGTTTTTTTCTTCCTGATGCCCTATAATAATCAGTGATTTGGACCCTCCAATTAGGAAAGGGACCCTTTGGTTTTTCCTGTATGTATAGCAGCTGTGTTTTTTGGATCCTCAAAATGGGTCCCGCCAGTGGATTGAGGGGTTTTTGGATACTGCAACTGGAATCCTCCCAGCAGAACAACCCATGAGACATAAAAACTGGGCTAGGTGGTGGTTTCATTTTCTTATTGATTTTCACCCCTATTTGGGGAAGATGAACCCAATTTGACGAGCATATTTTTCAAATGGGTTGGTTCAACCACCACCTAGTGGGACAAAATCGTGAGGCTTGAAGAGCGCTTGCGACACTGCCTGCCACGCTGTGTGCAGCAGTACCACGGGGCTCCCCCGGAAGAAACCCCCTACGTGGGTTTTTGGTTATCGAGTTTTTCTGTACTTGGCAGAGGCTCTTCGAGAACAACCCCACGAGACTGGGGGAATTCTCGGAATCCCTTCCGGGCAGTTCCACGTGGAAAAGACTCGTTGGATGTTTTTTTAAAGCCCTCCTTTAAAAGGGGCCCAACAAAAATCATCATCAAACCGAGTCGGTTGGAGCTTTGTAGTTGGAACTTTTTCACAGTTTTTCTAGGTGGTGGTTTCCAACTCAAATATTTTTTATGTTCATCCATAGCGGGTGGAAGATGAACCCAATTTGACGAGCATATGTTTCAAATGTGTTGGTTCAACCACCAACTAGTTTTTTTGTTCGATCAGCTTCATAGTGTAAAGTGCTGATGTTTTGGCTTAATTCACGGATGCATCCGATGGCACCAGCAGAGCTTGGCATGGGCTTTTAAAGCTCAGCACCACTGGTGTCATCGAAAACCTCAGAGAGCTTCTCTTAGAAGGGGGTTTTGAGAAGGTGAGGCTACTAGATATGGGATAAGTTTGGGTGTCCATGGAAATGATTGTAAGCATAGTTAGTAAAAGTGATCCTATAGTTAGTAAGTTGGTTTATTTTGTTCACCTGTTTAGTTGATTACTATCCAACCAACCTACTGTAAGTAGGGGTGAAAGGACATCCATAAGTGTTTTAGCAGGACATCCCAGATATGGATATGGATATCTAGAGTGGTGGTTTGATATTGAAGCAGGCCATCCTTAAGTTGGGGGTCTCAACCTCGACCTGCTCGGACTCCAGTTTATGGGATGAGTTTGGCCAACGGGCCAAATGGAGATCCAAGCAACCAACAAAAAGATGTGTACCTATTAATGGTGGTTTCCGAAAATGGTGGGTTTTACCCCCAAATCATCCATTTTAAGAGGGATTTCCATTATAAATCATCCATTTTGGGGTACCCCTATTTTTGGAAACACCCATATACCTGGGGAAACCATGGGAAATGATCCAATTCGACAGGCGCATGAGGTGCTGAAGCCAAAGTTTGACAGGAATGAACACCTGGTTTCCAACAAAGGAATCTCCTTTGTTTTGCATGGTCGACTTTATTTATCTTTATGTTATTCCATGTTGATTTTTTCAAGGGTGTAAAATTGAAAAAAGGTGTTTGCTTTTGATTATATATCTTCTACAACCAGAGCTGGGTGCTAAAAACCTTGGTGCTTCGATACCAATCATTTTTTGATTCCCAGTTAGAAGATGAACATGATCCGAAGCCGGAGATTGTCAACCAGTTTCTATCTGATTCAACAAATCTGAGCAACTTCCTTCTTTGGAGCTTTTTGAGCACAGCTGAACAATTTTCAAGCAGAAGTTTCAAACAAATCCTTCCGATCACATAATTCGCTCTCGGAATCGGATTTTGCATGACTGAAATTTCGCACATCATTTGCTTGGTTGATCACTGGAATCTGTAAATGGTTGGTAGCCGTGGCGGACGTATTTATAAATATATCATATATTGTATTTGTGTATATTTGTAATTATGTATATCTTTATCTCCGGATCTCTGCTGTCAACGTGGGATTCAATAGATCAACCCCATGTGAAATCTTTGTTTTAAAACAATGACAACCTCTGTCATTTTTTTTTGTACAACAGTATGTTTTAACCTTCTTTGCATCCCAGATTGTAGAAGATTAGACTTATGTACATATATTATATAACATTATAATTAGGGGGCTAATACATATTATATACAGACATTATTCATATATTACACCATTATTATCATTAGGGATACTCATGTAATCATTATACTTAGTCATACTGTTGATGGAAGAAATCCTGCACCACCTGAGATACATAAAACCCTGTAAATAATGGGATAGTTACCATATATCAACTGGTGCAGGATTTCTTCCATCAACAGTATTAAAATACTCATCTAGCATCTTCATGGATGAATTGGGTCGAAGTATGTCACAGATTTTGCCTCCCCACAAAAAAAATCGCACAAAAGGAGCCCTTGGAGTGACCTTTGTTTTGATTGGAGGTTGGTTCCCTTGTTTTGGAGGGTGGAAAAAGTTTCAAAAGAGGGGACAAACAGGTTGCAGGTACTCGTATGTATAATATAATATTATATATATGGAATACACCGAACATGCATGATGAATTTACAAAATCATCACAGTTTATTCTTGCTGTATTTTTTTGCTTTTAAGTCCGCATGGCCCCCAACCTCCAGCGATTCATTTCCAAGTGAAATTTTTGGATCATCTCAGTTCAACAACTTCCAAAACCCAAGGTCTCCACCGAAGAAGCGTAGAAATGTCGCGCTGACCCGGAAACAACCCTGCACTTGTACGACGCCTTGGTCGCGGTGCAGGGTGGTATCGATTTCATTTCTTCGTTAAATCACCCGGTGTGAGACGTTGAAGGTTGGCCAAAAAAGAAGCTGGCTCCACTTGGAGGATCATCCCACTTGGTGGTATACTGTTTTTTTTTTAAACCATGGTGATCGTTTTTCTCCCCAAGGACCATGGGGTTGTGGGAAATGGCATTTAACATGGCGTTTTTCAAAAATGGGGGTGATCCTATCACTACTTACGTGGACCCGTCCTGGGATGATCCTCCAAAGCATTGGGTCGTTGCTGTGAAGGTGTGGTGTCCAAGGTCTTTGGGGGCCCGGGGGGGTTAGGATATTGTTAGGGTGGTGGCAACTCAAATATTTTTTTATTTTCAACCCTATTTGGGGAAGATGAACCCATTTTGACTAATATTTTTCAGATGGGTTGAAACCACCAACTAGTTGTTGATGGCTCAGAAATTCCAAGGCTAACCTCTTTTTGGATGTAAGTATACAGTATATAAAACACCCGTCGTAAATAATGGGGATACACTAAATTATAACAACCTCAACTGGTTAGCAGGATTTCTTCCAATAAAACATTATGTTTTTGGGGAGGAAATACTTGGGGTTAGACAAACCATGAATTTATGTCAGGTATGACCAGACTCAATGTAAAATACTTACACAAGACATGAGATATTACACTCCCCGAAAACCAACATGGATACCCAAAATGATGGTTTGGAAAAGGTGGCAAGTCTTGGAATCTATGTTAGATTTTTGAGATATTATATACAGTATCGTTCTCGGTACTAAGTTGATGGAAGATGATTTTCCATCAGGATCCGCTATTAAAGTCCTAATCTGAGAACTACACTCATCCCCTGTAAATGATGGGATAATCTACCATATCAACTGGTTGGCCGGACTTTTTCCATCAACCGTACAATTTTTGTTGAACAAATGATCAGTGTGGTTTGAAAAAAGGGTTTTTTTCCATTGCTCCCGAAGGGGGCGCGGCCTGTTTGATGCACTCCCCCTCATCTCAAAACAGAACTTCGATCCGCTGGTTGCAACTTTTCGGCCCCGAAAAAAACCCGGAAGCGATTTTTAGTCGTGGCATCGTTTGTTCTGCAGCGAAAAGAACCTTGGGAAAAGACTTGGATATCTTGCATCCAAGACACATGGCGGCCTCGGACACAAGGAGCACCTTGAAATTTACCAAGATGTGCAAGCAACTTTGCTGGAAATTCATGGAAGTTCGACCGGGGAGAATTCCGGAGACTTCCATCCCAAGAAAACCGTTATCTGTTATATAAGCACACGGGGAAGGGGAAAACATCTCCAAAGTGCGACCGGTGATTTTTGTAAGGGAATGACGCGACTGGCTAGCTTTCGAAAGGCTCAACCCCAAAAAGCCCGAAACAATGCAGGATTTTTTCAGAATTTCCATAGCTATCCATTTACCGTGAGAATCAACCATTCATGTATACGTAAATTTACCAATCCCATGGATCCGTCATGGGATTTGAATTATAGGACAAATTCCCACCCGGCTGATGGACCCCGAAACTTGTTACCCCGCGTGACCTTAAAAAGGAAAGTAAGCCAAAAAGCAGCTGCGTCTTCCAAGGTTTCCCAGCATTTAAAAAATGCTGGCAACGACTGTCTGGGTCACGGGGTCACTGATATCATGAGAAACGTCATCATCACCAGGACCAGGATGACGAGACTTACATGTTTAGGAGACATTTCTAAATCTCAACTACTTTACACCCCCGCAAACTAATGGCTGGATACCCCAAAGTGGTTGGTGGTTTCGAAAAGGTGACTCCTTGAACAAAAATGGGCCATGTTTGGTATCTATGTTAAATTTCTGGTGGGGATAAACCAACTCATTTAAGCCATTAAGGTTCAGATTGGGATTCCCAACGCCAAAAATGTGCTTTTAGAGGGGCCTGTAAGATCCAATCTTTTTGGAGGGTCAATACCTTGAGGCCCCAAAAGTGTCACCTTTGAATTGTCTGGTGTTTCCATAGGAAGGGTAGGGGTTCTTAGGGTGGAACCTGAAAATCCACCCAACTTGCAACGGAAAATCATCATGAAGCCATCCAGCTTCATCCCAAATGTGATTTTTTTCAAGGTGTAAAAAATTCCCAAAGATTTGTCACCAGATTCGCCAAACAAAAAAAAAGCTTTACCTACGTGAGTTAACCATAACAATCAACCATTCATACAACAACCAGATTTGCCATACAAACTTTACCTATACATTATACCATAACAATCAACCATTCATACAATGGTAAAAATATACATACAAAAAAGTCCCATGGATGGATCCTATATGGGATAGGTAATCCCAATCCCAGATGCTCAATGCATGGTGTATTTACCTACATTTCGGTAGTTTAGGGGGTTTTCATGTAAGTAAACTATACCATACCATACCATACCATGGGTCTGATATATTTACCACTACATTTTTGGTTGTTTTTAATGGTAAAATATATGGTAAATGCAACCAAAATACAAGTATAGATATAATATCACCATTGAGTGTTTGGGCTGGTTTTTTATCACCATGACAAACTATGCTAAGCCACCATTTGTTTTTTTTTGGGTTAACCCTACTAAATGTAGGTTTACCATATGGGTGTTTCCAAAAATAATGGTACCCCCAAAACACCCCAAAATGATCATTTTTAGTAGGAAAATCCATGGTTGTTGGGTACCACCATTTTAGGAAACCCCCATATATTGGGCGTCATCATCCCCTTTTGGAGCGCCCGCCCCCTGGAGTTCCAAAAATCGCCGCCTCGGTCGCCTTCGAAAGGTATTGGAGTTCCAATCGTTGCACCATGGGCGATGCGTGTAACTTTGCTCATAGCGACACGGAGCTTCGTGAACAGCCTGACTTGGTACCTTGGTTGTGGAGGGTTGGACCGACCGAAGGGAAGGTGTTGTGAAAGACCCCGGGTTTGTACCCGTGGGTTTCTCTTGAAAGGTTGAAAATATATAGGGAAGTACATGTCGTGTTCTTAGGGGGTTGGACCTTTGGGGTTTGTTCCCCCGTGTTTTTTTCGTGTTTTTAAAGGGAAGTATTAATATAGAAACGAAACTTAGATGCATATTATGTATTATGGATTTATAAGAATTGTGGCTGTTTTTTCATGGACTTTTGTGGAAGGGGGAGGGTGTATTGGTATTGTACCATATGACTCATGTGACATATAACCATATATAGACAGTCTTAGATGTTCCCTTGGGACCTTTGACTGTTTGAGTTTATTAGGGTTTTAAAAATGTAACCTACTGAAATTTAGACTTTGGGCAAGGAACCTCAGTTTTGTCAAGTAACCACAATCAATTGTATGCATATATATATATATTTATATGCATACTTCAGGTGGTGTATGATAACTAGTATTCTCTCTCAGTTCAGAATATTGAATTAAGAGTAGAGATGAAGAAAACCACAGACCCATTTGCTATTTCAGGGAATATTTACCATCAACTGTTTCAGGATTTTGTACATCAACAACATAAGTGTGAACGATATGCATATACTAATAATAGTTTGGATCCGAACATTCTCGGAGGGCCATCCCAGTTAGTAAGTCGTTACCCCCTTTTTCTAAGCCATTTACAATAGGCCATTTGGCAGCGGAGCAGCCCCAGTTAGAGGATTTACGGATCGTAGTTGCTAACTACTTATACAAACTGGGATGATCCTCCAAGTATGTTCACGGTGTGATTGCCTGTCAAACATCCGACAAACATTGTCAGTACAGTGATTGAATCCTGAACAGTGATGTGATGCATGTTATCACTACAGAGAAGCATACCCAGATAATGTATGGCCTATTTTAGATACCTACATTTGGGCAGTTTATGGGGTTTTCACGTAGATAAATATACCATGCATTGAGCATCTGGGATAGTGAACCATTCATCACAGGCTAAAATGAGTCCTTTTTATTACATTCTGGAATTATACTTATACCTTACCAACTACTAATACCACCATCGCGGTTTTTATATCAACAAACCCATAGAATTTCTTGAAACCAACTGGGCACCCCGGTGTATTCCAACCCCCGGTGGTGGACAAATCTTCATCTCAGGTTGCCACAAAGCTATGCTTTCAATTCATGTCCAAAGGCGGCATCTATAGAAAGATATTGTTGATGGTTCTGAAATCCAGTTAAACAGTTGAGCTTGGTAGTTTATCCCATGATTTACAGTTGATAGGTAGTTGAGGTTGGTAGTTTATCCCATTATTTGCAGTTGATAGGTAGTTGAGGTTGGTAGTTTATCCCATGACTTACAGTTGAGGTTGGTAGTTGAGGTTGGTACTGTAGTTTATCCCATTATTTGCAGTTGATAGGTAGTTGAGGTTGGTAGTTTATCCCATGATTTACAGTTGAGGTTGGTAGTTGAGCTTGGTAGTTTATCCCATGATTTACAGTTGATAGGTAGTTGAGGTTCGTAGTTTATCCCATGATTTACAGTTGAGGTTGGTAGTTGAGGTTGGTAGTTTATCCCATGATTTACAGGATTTTATATGTTTTATACATCCAATTTCGGTGGTTGGGCTTACTTTGGGGGATTTCTGAACCATCAACAGAAATTCGGGGGGCTACGAAAAGGTGGACAGCTCGGGAGTTGGCAAGACACCCTGCAAGCCGGTGGGCTGGCCTGGGTAACTGGGGTGGTTGGTTTTTCATTGCCATGTTAGTTGTCCGGGATGTAACTTGTCCAGATTTTTGATTGGAGGCGCAATGTTCCACAAGCTTACCCGGAGATGCAACTTTCCCGAAAGGTCCTGTTCTTAACAAAATGTAGTATGAATTGGATACACAGCCAATTTCATGAGGGATATCCACCGTTCAATAGGTTCTCTCAGAGGATTTTGGTGGAAGAAAGGCAACTTTTATATGTTTCCCGAGGCTTCCAAACACCACACGTGAGGAGGTATGACTAGACCCCAAAAGCTTACCTAAATCACCAAACCTCAGGAGGTATGACTGGAAGACTAGGACATGG
The DNA here is from genome assembly GCA_000507305.1 of Breviolum minutum Mf 1.05b.01. Taxonomy (NCBI): domain Eukaryota; class Dinophyceae; order Suessiales; family Symbiodiniaceae; genus Breviolum; species Breviolum minutum. The sequence continues at coordinate 279,735 of DF239257.1, forward strand.
TATATTCACCTATATAATACATACCCCCTAAACTATCCAAATGTCGGGGTGGGGTTTTGGCGCTGTTTGGTTGGTTTTTGTTGGGGTTTTCCTAAGGGCTCTCGATAAAACCCCTGGCGGGAAAAAACTTCCGAACTCGGAACCAGGGCGATGCAATAAAGGGGCATCCTGCACCTTCGCTCATGGGAAGAAGGAGCTACGTTTCCCGGATGGCAAACCAGCAAAAACGGATCGGTGTGAGAACTACTCTCTGGATGTCTAGGGGGGATGAAGTGTGTGGGAAGTTTGTGGTTGATAGTTGATAGTAGAAAATGGATTGGGTTTTTTGATTCCTAGTCCTATCGGACTGGTTTAAATGCCGGCTGATTTTTATGGAACATAGTAGGTAAATATATGTAAATATACCATACGTGGATCCAGTGGGTAGTGGAAGTTTTTGAATATTTGTTTTTCCAATAGCCGGCAAGAGAAAAACACCAACTAGTAACAAAAGCCCTAGTCTTCATACCTCCTGAGGTTGGGTGTTTGATGGGTATGTTTTTGAGGGTCTACCTTCAACCCCAAGGTCTTTAAGAAGCTGGTTGTCCTGTGGGATGTCCTGCTGGTACTTAGTAAATAGATGTCCTAACCCCTAGATAAGTAGGTTGTTTATGTCGCCTAATTAGGTGAAATACACCAACTTACAAACGATCGTTAGAATCGCTTTCATGGACACCCTAGTAGGGAGCTGCCTGGTTTTTGTTGAGCCTTGCCTGCTTCATCAGACAAGGGTTTGTAAGTTCCAAAAGGGTGACCACTTTCTTTTAACAGGGCCATGAACCAAGACCGGTCCGTTGCGGTCATTTTCTACTCTCCAGGGCAGTTTTTTTCATCCCTGAAAGAAAACGCATTGGTATAGGTGGCAGAGATTATAGGTTTCCACTGAACGGACCCTAAACCAAAATATCTAATAGCTTTAGTAACTTACTGAACGGGTCCGTTGGGATTCGGTCCCATTGAATTTTTGATGGATAGATGTGTGAGGATTCATTTATTTTCATTTGATAAATAAGTGGGACTTGGTTTCTAAGCCGAGTTTTCTACCCTTTACAGAACTATCCTCAGTGTGTTGCATTCCTTTGAAAACTCTCCCGAAGTTGAACATAGACCTTTAAAAAGAATGGTTGGAAGACTACTTTCCTGGTGGGAAGGCCTAGTCTCAAGTCCATGTCATGTTGAAAATCAGGAGTGTATTGAAAAACAACATCAGAGCCTTTAATCACAACGAATTCTGCAATTTGCCAAACCTGAACTTCTTCCAGGGCATGAAATACTTATAACTTATACCATTTATATTGGGATTATGTATGATAATCCCAGATGCTCAATGTATGGCATATCTACCCTACATTTGATCAGTTTTATGGTAAATGTAGGTAAATATACCAGTCCCATAGAGCATCTGGGAATGTCATTTGGATCCCTGATTTTTTGGGATCCCGTAACCTGAATTGCAAGGCTTGGATTCCTAATTCCTCCCAGCTTCTGTGAAGCTTTCGGCCACATTTTTCCATCCTTTTCTGCCTTGCTACTGGCCAGATGCTTCAACCAGAAAATCCCAAGGTAAACTAACAACCACCGAAATTGGATGTATGTATAAAATCCTGTAAAATAATGGGATTTCAACTACCAACCTCAAGAGTAGAGTTTATCCCATTACTTCCCAGGGTTTTATTTCACCATCCATCCCAAAAGGTGTTTTTTGTTGACACCTTGGGGGATTTCTTGCCATTACCTCGCCATCCGACCCCGAGGTCAAATGCCGGCGGGAGGTGATGGACAACGAAAACCCAACTTTGAACCAATGAAGATCAACACCCAAATGGCCAAAGAGGTGCGAACGAAGCGTTTCGGTTTCGCCAGGTTTCGCATCGTTTCGCTGGTGCGTTTGGTACCCAAAAAAATAAGGGGTGGAAGGTGAGTCGAAGATCCGGTGGGGTTGGTTGGAATATACCTTTGCGGGTATATTTTTTAAAGAATTCAGAATGGTGTTTTCATGGTTTGGGTTTTGTGTGCGTTTTTAAAAACGGGAGGGGAATGGGGGGTATGAACAAAACAGTTGTTTAACAAGAAGCTGGGCAACTAGGTTTCTAAGCAGAGAAAAATGCCTGCTGCATATAGACAGGGTTTCCCATAAGACATGTTGTAACCTTGAAAAAACCCTGTCGACACGCACATTTATTTTTACCAAATTTGCGAACCACAGGCTTTAGTAGTTATGATTATTTCTATGTTTTTCTTTTGACAGTTTTTGTTTGCCCTTTTGCCTCTCTTAGTTTGACTATTTCAGTGTTTTTTCCAGATCTACATTCATTCATCCAGATCAGTTCTTGAATATCACTCCTCCAAGTGTCCAAGGTGGGCCCCAGCAATCGTTAGAGTTATATCTTATCCCCTATAGATAGGGTTATTTTATGTTTGTTTATGTAATTTCACCGCAGCTACCCATATATCTTCGGCCATTTATAGGGGCTATATATACCCATGTCACTTCATGTGTTTTTTTAAATAACGATCCCCTGGGCTTCCACCACCATTAAAATAATGGTTGACCCAATTTTGATGATTAAAACCCTTAGGTAAGCAATGGTGGTTATATTAACACCCATTGTTTTAATGGTGGGAAAGGAATCCCAGGGGATCGTCTCAAACAAAAAAAAAATCCAAACACCTCGTCGCGCTCGCGGGAACTTCCGAGATGCTCCTATAATGGGAACTGGAAGAAAGTTACCTCGATCTAATCTCGGGGTCCACCATAAGGACCTTGTTACATGGGAAAATCAACCCTAAAGATTGAAAGGTAGCAAGTCCCTTGGTGATGGTTCGGGTTTCTCCTATTTTTCTAGGGTTGTTTCACGTGATAAGAGGCAAACCCTGTAATCGATCAGCACCTCCTTGAGGGTGAACAGGTATGACTGGACCTCCAGGAGGGATACTGGCCAGATGGCAACCAGAAATCCGGCGAAAACCCGCCTGGGATGGTGCTAGAACCCTAGGGAATTTTTTGGGACAAACTACCTACCCCTCAACTGGTGAACGCAGGATTTTGGACCCATCAACAGGTATGACCTGGATGTCTAGTCATCCGGAGTAAATATTTTCCACTCGTCCCCATTTCCTACTCGCTTGCATCATTTGTGCTGTGCTTGGTTTTCGTAGGTCAATTCCTTGGCCATGCACCTTCCCATGTCGCCATTGACACCAATGTCACCGCAACTTGGAGTGCCCTCCATGCCACCCACAACGGCGGGACCTCCAACGGCGGCTTCAGCAACGCCTTCGGTGCAGTCTCAAATGAAGGCAGTGCAATCGAAGTTAGAACAGTGCCTTGAAGATGTTGTTGGAGCAATGGGAAAAACCCTGGTTGGTTAGGTTGTATGGGGGATTATACTATATACCCTTTGTTATAGGGTTTATTTTACAGTATCCCATTTATAGAAATCCCTATTAACCAACCAGTATAGGGGTACCCCCAAATCATCCATGGATTGATGAGTGTTTTTCCATTATTTTCACCATCCATTTTGGGGTACCCCTATTTTTGGAAACACCCAAATGGAGCAATGGGAAAAAAAACATTGGCTGGTCGTAAGTTTACAATAGTTTTTGTAGGGTATATATAGGGGACATAGGGGACTTTTTTTTCGACCCAATGGGACGAAAAAACATTGGTTCAATGGTTTTTTAACCACCGAAAAGAAATTACCCTACATTTCAGGCGGACAACTCCATGTCGTGGGGTGGGGTGTGACGGCATATCAAACAGGAAGGCAGGCAGGCAACAAACAATCTGCTTAGGTTTTTAGTCAACAGATTATACTCAATCTACTCATCTTTTCCCAAAATATTTTCAGATGTTGTTGTTTTTAACCCCCCCAACAAAGAAATACACCATCCCAGACATTCAACGTATGGTATATTTACATTTACCTATGAACATTAATCATTTATGTAGGTAAATAGACTCCATGGACTGCACCTGGGAATGGGTCTCCGTTGAACCACCACCATTTCAGTGGCTTACCCTTTCTCCCATAATCATGGTTCAGTGGATACCCTAAATGAAGCAAAAATATTGGAGTTAGACACATTTTTCACTTTTCACCATGGGAGGAATGGTACCGGGTAGTTGAATCAATCACCACCACCATGACTCGATACCAAAACTAGGTGGTGGTTACACATATTTTTTATTTTCACCCCGAAAATTGGGGAAGATTCCCCATGTTGACGAGCATATTGTTTTCAGATGGGTTGGTGAAAAACCACCAACCAGAAAAAAACCTGCCAGCCGCTCGCTCCACTGCTTCAATGGAGTTTCCTGGTTCCCTTAGCATATAATCCCCCAATTGGCAGTATATACCACTTATATACCACTTATATATATTGCCAATTGGATGATTATATGCTACCGATCCCACCAATCTAAGGGAACAATCGAAACAGCTATTGACACTGCTTGCAGCTCCTGAGGTTGGTTTTGACTTCGGGTGCCAATAGCTTGGCTCCACCCTTTCGTCCGCCTCCGGGGTTGGCGCCACCCCCAAGTCCCGTCAGCATTTGCAGCCCTATGAGTCCCTTGAGTCCTAAGACACCTGGAGGAGGATACAGGTACCTTGGGTTTGCAACCAGAGGGGGTTTGCGATATATACATCCCTTTAAAAAGGGTGGTTCAAGAAATGAAGATACTATTGGTTTAGTAGTCGACTTGACTCACAGGATGTATATGTCTGACTGTCTGAATATATACTGTACCTGGATCTTCCTTTTTTTGTGTCAAATTTGGTGCCAATAATCACAAAAAAAACGACACCAAAAGGTGGTGATTCACTTAGATCTTAAGGTATAGACATATATAGCTTAACCCTAAACCCCTTAAGTATAGACATATATAGCTTAACCCTATAAACCCCTTAAATAGACATATATAGCTTAACCCTAAACTCTAAACAACCCTAAACCCTTAGTTCCTACATGAAACAACCAACGAAACAACCAACCCTCCCCCAGGTCGCGTGGTAGCGCATGGGCAAGCCCAGTAGCTTGGTTTCCTGGGGAGGCAAGTGAAATCCCTCCCGGCTGATGGCCGGGAGGATTTTTTAATACCCTAAGAATCCAGCGGACTGTCCTAACCCATAGGATCCATGTATAGTATATTTAATTGCATTTGGTTGATTTTTGATGGTAAACTAGGTGGTGGTTTTGAATATGTTGTTTATTTTCACCCCGAAAATTGGGGAAGACTTCCAATTTGACGAGCATGTTTTTGAAAGGGGTTGGTTCAACCACCAGCGAGCTTAGTATCCAGCGGACTGTCCTAAGGAAAGGACTATACCTAAAAATCCTAGTGGTGAATATGAGATTGGTGTTTCCAAAATCCATAGTAGTGACGAAAAACCCTAAGCATCCAGATATGTCCTAAGAATCCGGGATTACCCCGATCCATTCCTGTTCTTTTCGGAATGGAACCCAAAAAATCCTATTTGATCCGGGAGGAAACCTGGATACATTTAAGCTAAATGCAAGTAAATATTCCCATCCCATGGAGCATAATACGGGAATTAGATATTTGATCAGGTGGGGTTTCATTGAAAGCCATTTGCTTGGGAAAACCTTCAATCAGAACTTTTTGGAGGGGCAAGAAGTCCCCCCACTGGTATCCAGGGTCACCAAGTGATGTTCAGGCAATCAATTTTAGGGGGTAGTGGGAGCAACTAATGATTTTTTTTGTGATAAAATCATGCCAGAAGGCTTGGTCTACTTGGAGGATCATCCCCCCTTTGGTGGCAAGTGGTTAGCAACATTGGTGACCGTAAGTCCCCTAACTGGGGTTGTGGGACCCCTTCCAAATGGCCGGTTCATGGTAAATAGGGTTACTACTAGGGTGTCCATGGTATTTGGCAACTGGATTATAACCCCCATATAAGTAGGTTGGATACGTCCCCTAAATAGGTTATAAACCAACTTACATCCAACTTACTAACCATTTTCTAACTTCCATGGACATCCCAGTAACTACTTACAAAGTGGGGGCTGTGTTTTTTTTTGGTAACTTCTTCTGCATGCACAAGCTGTGCAACCTTTTGGACTCGATCAATCTGATCAATCCAAGGTCATGGAAGATGATGTGGACTCCATCGTGAATTTTAGTCACTCGGGACGGCGCATTTTGGAATCAATTTGAAGAATGCGCTTGCAGCACTATAAGAATCGCAAAAGAGTGACAAAGTCACAAACCCTAGGGATCCAATCACCTTCTGAGAATGGTAATGGAACCTAAATACCTTTCTAAGGAGGTGATTATACACCCCAATCATCATCTGAGAAGGTGATTGGATCCCTAGGGGAAGTCACCCCCCGAAAATGAACATGTCCCCCCCCAAAAAAGGACCATTTTTGAAAGGAAATCACATCTTACAACCATTGATTTTCAGCAAATGTGTTAGTTTTCAGAGGTGTAAACAAATGAAATGCAAGGAGATTCTAACTCTATTCAATGACCCAACCATTCATGAGAAATGGTGAGAATACCTGAATGTTTTTTCAACAAAAGAACTCAGTCAAATTGGACGAAATTCAAAAGTTGAAACCTGATTCGGCCACTAGGCCATCCCAGATGTGGTGTTGATTCCCTTGATTTTTTAAAATGGATCTTTACACCACCCGAAAACTAACGGCTGGAGTCACCCAAAATGATTTTTGCCTTGGAAAAGGTGAATATGGCCATTTTTGGTATCTATGTCAAAATTCCTGAGTCGTGTTAGTTAGGCAGTCGCTTTTCGAACCAGACCCCATCAGTGGTTGGATGATTCAAGCAGCGTCAAACATGCCGGCTGAGTGGGGATAATGTTAGTTCCCAGGGTAGAATTCCCACTTATCATGGAAATCCAAAATTACCGCCCAAATGCCCCTCCTCAAAAAGAATGAAAGGTTAAAAGTTGAAAAGTCTTACTGTTGATGAAAGATATCCTGGACCACCTGGGACCTGGGATGTCTAAAACACTGTAAATCGTGCGATAAACCACCTATCAACTGGTTAGCCGGATTTCTTCCATCAACAGTATTAAGGGACCATCATCCCTGAGTTTTCGGCCATTTTCGGCCTTCTGCATCCCAGGGTTTGCAGAGGTCATTTTTACGGCTGCCCTTTATGAAGGGATCAAACTTGATGCAAATGCATGGTACTATTGCAGTATTTCCGTGACACTAGTGCATTTGTTGGTGTCATAATTTCATGACCCCTGGAAACACCAGGGTACCCGGACAAAAATTCCCATGATTTTGCACATTCAATTGAATTAGATTCCTGGTTAACGACCTTTTTTTGCTGTTATAAACCTGTGATTCGGAATCTCCGAACAGAACAGCCGGAACAGATTTCACCCAGGCTATCCCATGGACAATACTATGCCTGCCTCAGTATTGAACCTTGCGTCCGATTTCGTGTGGTTGATGTCTCGACGGGTTGTGTCGAGTGGTAATTTTTTCTTTCTCGGGTACCCTATATATATATATATACGTAGTCTTCCAGGTCGTTACCCTCCTGAGGTTATGTTTTTTTTGGGATCCAGCCATACTGTTGATGGAAGAAATCCTGCACCACTTAACATGTATGAAACATATGAAACCCTGTAAACAATGGGAAATTTACCATATCAAGCAACTGGTGATCGCCGGATTTTCGGCTACCATCAACAGGTACCTCCTCACATCATTTAGGTGTTTGGAAGCCGATCGTGGTAACAAAAATCATTGGAAATGAAACAAAAAAAACTTCCCTATAAGGATCCTGGCTCACCGCAACCTGAGAATAGGAGCATGGAACCTAAATACCTTCCGTTTCGGAGGTGATTATACACCCCTTGCTCATCCATCTGAAGAGATGATGAAGAATCCCTAGGGCTTGTGGAGATCAGCAACTCATTTTCGCCTATAACCCTAAGAATCCATCGACTTCTATCCGGATCGAATGAGCGTGATATATTGATGCTTCCAAAAGAATAGGGATTATAGAGGTGATCTAACTTAGGACATTACAGGACAGGGATTCTTAGGAGGAAGAGGTTCAACACCTGGCGGACTGTTATTTGTTTACTGCTCATGTCAGTTGGGTAGGTGTTTTTTTCTGTTGCTGCCAGTTGGGATATCTGGAAATCGCACCTTACGATATAGTTGTATCCACTAGGATAAAGAGGTTATTTATCATGGTTTTTCCCTACAAGATTACAAAATAAACCCCTTGCTAATGAAAACATGATATGGATGTACCTTTACATAAATTGGGTTTCCCAGAATTTTGTTCACAAGGCATTTATAACTAGACAAACCGCCGTACTACCATGGTTATAAACCACGTAGTAAATTGGATGATCCTCCAAGCAACGGATAGTTCCTACCAAACCGACCTCAGCCACCTACATGAATCAACTGTTGCCGGATTTGGGTCACAGCAACACTTTTTGATGGACACAAATTCCCTCCAAAGTACTGTAACCAAAAAAATCCCTCCCGAAAATTCCCATCGAATCCCAGAGTCACTCAATGTATGGGTTTATAGTTTATATTATATACTGGTACCTACATTTACCATATATACTAACCAAATGTAGGTAAATGTAGGTAAATATACCCGTCCCAGTTTTCGCAATTTGGGTATAAAACTGCTGTTTTCTGACTGGGCCCCGGCCCATCTTCAGCGATTCCCAGGAAGGGAAAAGACTTTGAAGCTCATAGTTTAGCCTCCACCGCCTTTCCCTTGAGCTGCTTGGTTGGTGAAACCAGTGGTCCGGGTCCCGTGGGTGTTGTTTTTTTAACGTTCCAACGGAACCAAAAACACAACAAACAAAAAAACACACCGGGTGAGTTAACGGTAGTTGGTGTAATGGCGTCTATATCATAGGAATTGTTGCACATATTGATATTCTCTATGACACTTCAGGATCATAAATGGGAGACAGTACATTGAATTTGTTGTGTTCCTTGCTCATTTGCCAAAAAAACAGCTGTCTGTAATCAAACATTTTTTGTGGGTTTTGTTTGGTAGGGCCTGGCATTTCTGCTGGTGATGTGGACCGGTGGACCTTGACCCCATTCTGCTGGTTGTTGGTGACCTCCAAGGATCGGGCTTTAAAGGGTCATGGACTGAATCAAAGGGAGTCCATGGAAGTTAGGATCAATGCTGAACGGATCCATGGGTTATTTCACCTACTTAAAATTTAATGGGCTATTCCTTGGGGTTGCTATTATAACCCATTGATCCTAACCTTTGATCCCAACTTCCAACCGGACATCCAAGCACTTCATTGTCTCCTCTAGACTCTAGCTTCTTCGGCCGTCATGAAAAAAACAATACCGGTAACCCCACTGCTAGTACTACCCTGCAAGTCGACCATTAAAGAAAATAGTTTTTCACCAAAATCAACTCCTTTTCTTCGTACCCTATAGATCTTGGACCCTCCAATGGAAGGGGCCCTGAACCTGTATGACGCAGGGGTAGGTTCCTCAAATTTGCCAGTTTTGAGGGTCCAATGATCCTTAGGGTAGGGGTAGATGTTTATTCTCATCCAAAAATGGGGACCATGGCAGTACCCATAGGATCTATGGGACATTATGGGACGATTCCGGTATATTTTCACCTACATGAATGGGCTTAAAAATTTATGGGGTTTCCACGGATCGGGAAAAATCTTCCGGAAAAACTCGTCCACCATGGGATCTGGACGACCACGGATCTTTTTCCCTCGTCGGCTTGAGAAATCTCAGGTTTGCAAAAACTTTCAGCTTTGGACGTCTGCGACAGCGAACCAGCCACTTGGGAGTCGCGGAACATTTTGGGGGGAAATTCCCGCGGGAAAAACTGCTGGGAGTCCATGGGGATGTGATCGGTAGCAACGATCCTGAGTAAGTTGCTAGGTGGTGGCAACTCAAACATTTTTTTTATTTTCATCCCTACTTGGGGAAGATGAACCCAATTTGACGAGCATATTTTTCAGATGGGTTGGTTCAACCACCAACCAGCTTTTAATTGACATTTCCCCTAGGGAACGCATACAACCTACTCTTTATAAGGGGTAGAGTCATGGAGACCGCCAGGCGGTAAAATCGACACTTTCATCGCTGTCGCTTTAAGGTGAGTCCAAAGAGTGAAATTGTGTGGCTCTGAAGCCGTTTTAGCCATCTGCCAAAAAATTTGGTCCCCGCAACATACAAGTGGTGGAAGCAAAAACAAAGTGATCCGGAGGTGAAGTGCCTTTTGGGCATTCACTCAGAGTTTGATGAAAGTTTCAGAAGGGACAAACATTTTTGTTTTGCTGTTGCCAAGCATGTTGTGTTTTTTTTCGTTGGTTTCCTCGTTTGGTTTGGTATACTTATACTTGCAACTGCTCACTTGAAAAAGGGGACTGCTTCTTGATGCTCAATCTGCAGATTTCTTTAACCCAAGCGGCAATTTTCACAACAGCATTTCGTTATATTTCGACCCACAGGGATTCGCCAATGGCTTACGATCTAAGATTGTAAAGCCAAGTCCCTTGTGTCTCTTAAGTCTCCATGCTGTTGCATTAGCAACTCCCTTGCCGCACGTTTAGGTATTGTTTTTTTTCTCTCTGGCCGAAGTGGATGTTTTTGTGAAACATAGAAACAGCGTGACACATGGTTCGATGATTTGTTCAACGCTGCAGTCAAACGAATCTAACTCACAAATGAGATTGTTCCTCAATTTTTTCCGATCTTGTTTTGATTTGTTTCACGAAACATTTCTCATAGTTGAGTGGACGAAACTCTGAATACTTTGGTGGACCTCTAAATATACAAAATATATGGTGTATACATGTACTGCATCACCTCTTTGTTTGGTTGAGTTTACCGATCACAACGACATGTCTTTCGCGTTTGTCAGAAAGATGCTTGCTTAAACAAAAATGATGTCGGACGCTTATATTGAATCAAAAGTTTCACCAATTGAGCTACAAAATGCCAACTCTATCCCATCCTACAAAGGCTTTTGAAAGCTGTTAGTTTTAGGGAATGTGATGCCCATCATTGGATCCTTTGGTCATGTAATATGAACCACTATTTACAACAAGTAGTCGTTAGTTGTAGATTCTTACCACTTGTAAATCTATATGTAATCTTTAGTGGTTTATCGATATTTTAAAGTTCTGTTTACATATCACTAGAAGTCTATAAGCATTATCAGCCGCTATTGAGCGTGCATGTATATTCCCTGGAAGTCCAAAGGACATTAAATTGAATCGGGCACGGTTTTACCAACGACTATGTTTTGAAGTAGGGATATTTTCAATCATCCAACATTGGGATGATGTTAATAGTGTTAGTTCTGTCCCTGGTTCTATCATAGAAGTATATTTGATATATTTGCTACGGATACAGGGTAGACAATCTAGTTTAAGAAATCAAAAGATAAATTTACCAGGTGATTCAAAGTGCCCTTTTCATCCCCTAGTTGGAGGTCACTTAACCCCTTGAAAGGGTCACTCAACCATCCCGAAAAGGTCACTTTGAATCACCAGGTAACTAAGTGTTCAATACAAATCCTTTGTATGTTCAACAACCTCCAGCGAAGCAATCAATGATTGTTAAGCGCCTGGATTGGGGCGGTTGGCCCCCTAGCCAGTTTGTTGTGGCCAATGAAACTGGGTGGTGATTTTTGAATATGTTTTATGTTCAACCCGAAAATTGCGTGAGGTTGGTAGTTTATCCCATTATTTACAGGGTTTTATACATATATCCCAGGTGGTTGTTTGGGATTTCTTCCATCAACAGCATGGAAGTTCAGGTTTGTTTTCATCTTGTTCTCATCGTTCTCTCTTCGGTCAGAAGTGATGTGCTTACAACGTCTGCTGGACGTTGCCACAGATGCGGCCCTGCGGCATGGCACGGAAAATCTCGTCAGCCCTGAACCAGTGACAATGGAAAGTAAAGGTCAAGGATTGCCCACTAAAATGCAATAATCTTAGTGTTAACTATTTAGGTCAACCTACCCCCCCCTTAATGTACCACCCAAGAAAAATAAAGGCTTAATAAAAGGCCTTATTAAGGGAAACCAATTTGATAAGCCCTTAACCCTTTTTTTTGGGGGGGTACGTCAGGGCGGGGTTAGGTTGACCAGTCATGAAATAATCTTGGTGTTAAGTGTTAACTGTTGCTGATGTTGCTGGGTGGGGGAGCATCCCAAATCAAGTAAGAACACTTGCACGTAATTCCGCACTATGAGAGAAGGCAGGACCAACACCAAATAATTGATACTGATTGGTGTAACTGCAAACCCTAAGAATCATTGGGACCCTCCAATCAAGGGGTTTGAACCTGTATAGCAGGGGTGTAGAGGTCTTCAAAATAGCAACTTTTGAGGGATCAGTAGCCTCAGGGAAAGACACATTTGGCTCCCAAACAAATTCCTACAGCTGTCACAGTAAAGCAACGTAGGTCCAGTTGCTGATGACATCTATCTATCATCGGCCAGATTTTGAAACCGATGCATCTAACTGCAGCTGGCCACCATTTTTGTGTATGTATTTTAATATGTAAAAATACCCGCTGAAGGTAGTAAGGTAGTCACAGTCCTTTTTTTCTGGAAATGTTTGCCTCTTTAGATTTTTGTTTTTGTGAAATCTTGGTTTCTTAAAGCTTCTCTCGTTTCAAGAACCGTGCCGTGCAAAGCAAGTGTCCAACGTGGTACCAAAGAATCAGTCGAACAAGTCTTGGCCAATGTGAGCTTGACACTTGGGGAGGTCGCAGATTTAGGTCGTGAAACCGCGAACAAAGAAATCATTTCATGATTCATCATAATTTAATGATTTATCATCATCATCATCATCATCATCATCATCATCATAGATTTTGTTTCAGAAATAATTAGATTTAACCCCCCCCCAAACAAAAAGGCAAACAATCTTGGAATATCCAAATATTTACCTTGTCCAAATTAAAAAAACCTCCACCCCACATGTAGCCATTTCTTTCCGGAGTTGTTGAGATTGATTGATGAGAGTTTCCCCGTTTCGCTGGTGATCTTGAATTCGTTGGAGTCCACGACAAAAAGCATGACCTCTTGGTGGTTGGGTTACATTATATATGGGTGTTTCCTTAAATGGTGGTACCCCCGAAACACCCCAAAATGATCATTTTTAGTAGGAAAACCCATAGTTGTTGGGTACCAGCATTTTAGGAAACCCCCATATTCGTTGACATTACCCTCCTGGGAACGAGGAAACATATCCTACCAAAGGGATGGGAGGGATATGTTGGTTTCCAAGAGGGTACTCATTTTTTGCCTGAAGGGAATTTGAAATCGGCTATTGTAAGGATCCTCTTCTTAACCAGCCAGTATAATGAGATGTATATGACAAGGATTTTGTTCAATGCTCAGTTGGATGATGGGAAGATGTACTAAACATGGTCGCAAGAAGTAAAACTGCTATCTTACTCTTCAAGCAACCTTGCCTAATGATGTTTTAGTGAAGCATACATGTAAACTTGGATCTTCCTTTCGGGGGTGTCTTTAATGGATGTGTTTTTTGGGCATGGATTTTCAAGAATGTGGATACGTTGGAAAGACTACATGTAGACTGTAGACTACTTAAGCGCCAACATCAACAAATTTGCCATTGGCTCCAGACATCCTTCTAAAGCAACCAGCAACTAGACAAGATGTGGGAATTGGAATAACTCACCTACATGACATGTGGCTTTGTTCCAAACAGAAAGACTTCTTTTCTTGTTCTCTTTTTTTCTTTTTTTTCAAATAAGTTGAGCAAACATCAATTTTCAAACATATATTATGTATGTATATATAGTATTATATATATACATGTTTTCATCATGTTTTTGTTCTGCCTTTAGTTAAGTCCAGGTTCGTCACGTCAGAAGGCGGCTGGACTCTTTTGTTTCTGCGTACAAACAGCCCCCTCAAAAGGTTGGCCTTTCCCTGAAAGCAGGAGGTCAACTGTGGCAAGTCCATTGGACCCAAAAAACGCTCCCCACTCCGTTGTGAGTTCACGGTTCGGGATGAGTTTGGCGAGTCTGGGGGGAGTTTGAAACCACATCCGGAAGCATTATTTGCCGCTGGTAGTGAACGGTGGTTTTGAAGAAGAGTTTTTGTTTTTTGCAAACATGACATGCAAGACAATTTGAACCATTGATATTTGGGATGATATTTGGAGCTATATTGATGTTGCTTAATGAATTAGGAACTTTTCTTTTGGTCAATTATGTTTGAGCCATAACTTATCTTCGTTGACAATATCATGATGCAATATATTTATATTCTGTTTTACAGCTAAGAGCACCTCAATTTTTCCATTTATAGGTGCCAACATCTCATGATTATTCCACGGGAGAAGTTGTTTCAGCAGAATTTTGGAATGGGAGTGACACATAGCGGTTGGCAAGGCAACATTCATTTTTGGGAATCCATGTGTTTTTTTCCATTTCATGGGTTGTTGAATGGTTTAATTGTTTGTGAAATTGTTGCTTATATAGCTGTCATACTCCAGTGGGGATTGGTCACCATGTGTGGCTAGTAGGGGTTCATGTGTGTTGACATGTTGACTTTTTTCACCTTCAAGGTCCCAAATCCTAAATCTTACAACCTTAATGCCTGGGAATTGTGCACTTTTTTGAACTGGCAGCAAAAACCCATACCATCCCGTTGCACGAACGGTATATTTACCAACATGAATGGTTGTTGATTTTTATTGGGTTTTCATGTATAGGTAAATATATTCCATATATTCCGGTCTCATGGATGCGTCATAAGCTTAGAAAACACCCAGTGATGTCCCCCACCAATAAAAACCTCCCACCCTTCCAGAAGGGTTGTTTGAGACTGATTTTTCCAAAATGGCTTCTGGTGTGCTTTTGTTTGTTTTGGGGAGGGTACTAGGGTGGACCCATGGAACTTAGTAGCGATCGTTAAGAAGTTGGTTTATAACATCTTTAGGGGACGTAAACAAACTACTTATATAGGGATTCAATCCATTGTCTGAGTTCCATGGACATCCCAGTACTCAACCCAGAGGGTGGAATCTTCCGATTCTATTTTTCAAATGGGTTGAAACCACCAACCAGTAAAGCGTTTTGGGGCAAAACAGCTGGGTGTTTTTTTCTCTCACCTCATGCAGCATTGCCATCACCCATGACGGATCCATGCGACTTGTATATTTACCTTTCAGTTTACCATACAAATCAACCATTCATGGCAAATATACCATGCATACATGGATCCTACTTAGGGTCATGGGTCACCCGGATGTAGGGTTATAACTATAACCTCGAATTTACCCTTTTATTTTCGGCCATTCATAGGGGCCTCAGGTTCACCCCATTTATAACGGGTGACCCAACCCCCACGTTGAGATTCGCGATGATTTTTCAACCGACAGCGGACGGTTCAGACGAGAGCCATCAGTTCCGAATGACAGTGTGGACAGCTTCCCCCACCTTCGCCGTTACGCTGGATGATTCTTTTGAGCTTTAGCGGTTAGGATTCGGGCTCCACCTAAAAATCACTTTAATTGACTCTGTTGAAAAAAATCAATCCCTAAACAATTACTGTAGCGAAAATAGCAAGTTTTTCTTGGTGATTAAACCCGGGTTTCTCAATTGTTTTTTTTTAAGGGTTGTTTCAAGTGATTATGGCAAACCCCCCGGGATTCGTTGATAGAAGATTTTTGTCTTCCGAAAATCTGAGGAGCAAAAACCTGAAACGTTTTCAATAGAATAGGGCAACAAGTTTTTTTCCCCCAAAAGAAAGCCGGTCGACCAGATGTTGTTTTTCAATCATTTTGCACGGCCCATTAAAGTTTTTTTTGGGGGGTTTTAGGGAGCATAATTATAATTATAAGTGGCGCCTTCTTTCCAGTCTTGTGGGAGGCCGCCCCTTGATCCGAATCCGAATCTCAATCTGGAATTCATCCAAGCCTTTAGTGTTCAGTCTCCTGAAAGCGCGCTGGGGACATTGGACCGTTTTGAACTTTGTGGAAACCGCGCGTCTTGATGATTTCTCCGTCGGTTTGGGGGGTTGGTCTAAGAGCCAATGCTGGAACATCAGAATCGCACAAGATCTGTGATAGTGGTAATGGAACCTAAATACCTGTCTGAGGAGGTGATTATACACCCCAATCATCATCTGACAAGGTGATTGGATCCCTAGGGACTATGATTCAAAAGTTCAAGGTCCCAAAATTGTAATGACTGACCTCTCAGGATTTTTTGAGTTAAGGCGGAACATGTTTTTTTTGTTTTTTGTTTTTGAATTATGGTTCCTTCCGGATGTAATTAAATCAATTTAATCTCAATGATCTTCTCTTCCGTGCTTATTTTTCAGTCCCTTTTTTTCCAATTAATTAAATTCTCTTCAACAACTGCGCTGTTGTTCAAAAGATTGTGTCTCCTTTTCAGCCAACTGTGTCTCGGGTGTTTCGGCCGTTTGGCTGCCAAAATTTTTCCCCCGCTTACTGCGTTGTGTTCGTGGCTCTCGAAACCAAATGCTTAGTAAAGAGCCCTCGAGAATCGTAGTAGATTCGCCAGGAGTTTGTTTACGCGTCTGCAGAAAACAAAAGAACGGTCTCCGTCTCCGTATGGATTTTTGTTTGGAAGTTCTCACCCAAAACTAATGTGGCAGCTACCTGGTACCGGAAAGCCAAGCAATTTGTTTCCATACCATCCATGGGACTATTTTAGCTACTTTTCCCATAGAAATCAACCACATGTAGGTAAATATACCAGACATGGATGGAAATGATGAAACAGCCATTTTTTGTTTCATTTGTCATGAGTCATGAGTTTGGAGTCATCCAACTGAGTCACAAGCGTTTTGATTGATTCGTGGATGTTTTTGGGTACCAGGTAAGCAAGAGCTTTCCTTTTCTTAAGGCTGTGTTCTTAGGATTTAAGTGGATGGCTTGTCTTCTGGGTAGATATTCTATGAATCAAAAGGTGGCAGATTGGGTATGTATGTAGTATTATATACTGGATATCCATCCAACCACCATCTTTATAGTTTGGTTTGCGAACTACCATTTTTGAAAGACGGGTTTATCATGATCCAAAAGAAACTACCATCTTTTCTAATGGTGGTTGACTTCCAGGGTATACATATGCATATTATATGATTTGGCTTGTAATTAGAGACAACATAGCACGTATCTTCAACTTCGGACGTCAATAGATTTATAATATTTCTATCTATAATATTTACAATGCATATATATATATATATGTATATACATATATATGTATATGATTACAATGCAATATGTATTGCACAAATTGTTTTTAATCATGTGTCTATTCCTGCATTTTGGGAACCCAGATATGCATCATTTTCAGTTTTTGCTTCCACAAAAAACACCCACCCCCCAAAATGGCAGAAAAAAACTCCATGGATCCATCCTTACGCGCTGCCGACCTGGCAGGCGTGCGGATCCCTCCACTATGTAGCACCGGAGGTCCGACCTCCGGGGGCTTCCAGGATGGCTGGATGGAGTTTTTCGTGACTTTTGACGTTGCGTTTTGGGGGGAGGGAAAAACCGATCAATTTCTCAACATTTTGAAGACGAAGGTCTCTCAAAATTTCATCGAAAACTTCAAAACATCTTCTAGAGTTGTGTTTTTTTCGCCATTTTTCTTTTTTAAGGGTGAAAAAACCGGGTGAAACCGATTTAGAATGGAGATGTGAAAGCTACATCTCCGCAAAAAATGTTCAATATCCAAGTATGGTATAATTCTTTACCCACATTTTGGAGTGAAAACTTATGCTTAAATGTAGGTGGATATTCCAGTGCTATGGAGCATGTGGGCAAGCTATGATTTTTTGATGTATCCCTGGAAGTCAACCACCATTTTAAAGAATGGTGGTTCCTTTTTTGAATGCTGATACACCTTACTAGGAAAAAATCCTGAAGCTCCTAAACCAACCTTGACAAAATGGATGGCCAAGGACTTCCAGGGATTACTAGGATATCCCAGGAAGTTAGGATCAAAGGTTAGGATCAGTGGGTTATAACCCCAATATACCTCATGTATAAGTAGGTTATAACCCATTGATCCTAACCATTGATCCTAACTTCCAACCGGACATCCAAGTAGCCATCATCCTCCAACATGAATTCTTGAGAATCAGCGAATCTCCCGACCTGGAGGTGCTAGAACATTCCTACACAGACAAGGCGGACTTGTGGTATCTTGGCACGGAAAAAAAAGGAGCACCTGGAAACATTGAATTCGAAGTTAGATTTTTTCCCTGTCAACGTTTACAGGAGCCACAGATACATCGGGTGATTTGATGATTGGGTCGTTTGTCTATTACCCCTTGTTCTGAACTGTGGAGGTGAAGATGTTTTTCTTATTCTTATTCTTCACCTAGCTGAGGTTACTCTCCCGAAGTTTAACATGGAACCTGAAGAATGGCACCCTGGAATAGGAGATTCCTTTTTAGAAAAAAAACACTTTTCGGTTCCATTTTCAGGTTCCATGTTGAACTTGGGGAGGGTGTATATATATATATAGTTATGGATATATACTAGACAATTACTAGACATCCAAACACCTCCTGAAAAAAAAATTGGACCACTATACCCTAAACACCTTCTCACGAAAATTCAAGAAGCCTGCATCTCATTGCTTCAAATTCCCAGGTCTTGTGGCGTTCAGGGGCCCCAGCAACCATCGGTTGTTTTCTTTTGATCGTCAAACTTGGCCATGGCGGAGTGTGTTGAATGTGATATATCTAAGATAGTTTATCCAGCTGTTTTGAATTGACCAACAAAAAACGGTTACATGATTCGAAATTGGATGTTTTTTTCTCTAACTCACCAATTTCCCAGAATAGGCATCAATGACTGCACTGTCAGGTTTGACAATCCAAGAAGAGATTGGAAGATGGAAAACTATGATCAAAATTTCATGTTTTCAGATGTGAGAAATCCCAATGGTATCTAAACAAATCCATCTACGGAGACACCACCATGTAAGAATCAACATCTCTAATTCAGAATCCAAGTCTTTAGATGCATAAATCTTGAGTTGTTTATCAATCGTGGCATTCTTCAACATGAAATATACTTATTCGAACGTGGTGATTTTTCTCCAACAACAACAACAACAACAACAACAACAACAACAACAACAACAACAACACAACAACAACACAACCACAACCACACACACACACACACACACACACACACACACACACACACACACACACACACACACACACACACACACACACACACACACACACACACACACACACACACACACACACACACACACACACACACACACACACACACACACACACACACACACACACACACACACACACACACACACACACACACACACAC